>JAWZYV010012493.1:0-509539 GCA_038373885.1 Cheiracanthium punctorium
GGTAACTTTTGTTATTACCCGACTATACGCACATCTTCTCAAGTCATTAAAGCGCTCGCGCTGTTTCGATTGCAATATATATACTAAAGTAGCTTTGAGAAGAAGTAGTCTTCACTCGCCAAATTAAACCCCATATGAAAATATTCAGGCCATGTTCGAGTCATCTTCCTGAGTAATTCGAATCTATCAAGAACTATACAGAAGATATAAGGTGCATTCGTAAACGACAAACTCGTTGCACGAGTTTTCGTAAGAAAACTGGAATGCGTGTGTTTAGTGCTGTCAGCGGTTATCAGTTTCTTTTGACTTCAGTTTATTTAGTTTCGTCGCCTAGGAGACGTGTTTGTTTACAATTCACGAATAGAGCTGTTTCACCTACGTCATTAAGTACGTCACACCTTAGCAACCAACGTTTTTTGGTCAAACATTCGTTCATTTGAGAATCGTCATTGGCCGAAAACGTGGATTTGTATCCCTAAATATCCGAGTTGACCTAAAAAAAAATTTAAGCGACTTCAAGTGAAAATACTCTTATGCGTTAATTTTGCTGAGGAGAGTTTTTAGTACTTACTCAATATAAAATCAACAGGATTTTTAAAAGAAAGAGTGGCCATAATTGAAGTGCACAGATCAAAATTTAGAAATTTGAACTTAACCGTTTGACTGCTATGCAGCGTTATTGCGCTTTTGGAATGTACACCCTCCAAAAGAAGCATTCGAGCAAGAGAGAAATTTCCTACGTTGGTTTCGTATATTAAAAATTATTTATCATAGAATATGAGTTAGGCTATGCATAAATATGACATTCCATATTTCTATTAACCCTTTAACGCTCAGTGTTCCCGCTCTGGGATCACCCAACTCTCACGTTTTGACTGTTGCCTGTCACGAAAAATAGATTTGATTTCTATAAAAATAGTTGCGGGTGACATAGCTCCACCAGAATCCTTTACTTTTTAGCACGTCCTTTCCCGTAAAAAAATTGTCACTTATTTTTAACAGCACTGGCATTTGCTGAAAAATGGAAGAATGCGAAAACAGCTGGATCGATTGCCCAATGCTGAAAAAAGGGCAGCCGTTGGAAAGGGTTGCGCCTCAAAGGGTTAAGTTGTGCGTTTTTCAAAAACTCTATTTTTCGCAAATCTAAAGTAGGAAATTTCTATTTTGCTCGAATACTTTTATTGGAGGGTGTATAAGGATTTTGATGGATAGCAGTCAAACGGTTAAACTTCATTTTCCAAAAGTATTTAGCAAGAGAATCAGGGTTCCCATTAGAAAAAAAAATTGGGGGAGATTTCTCACCCATCCAAAAATTTTGAGTGAGATTTCTGAAAGTTAACCCATTTATGCGTAGCGTCCCTTTTTTGGGACGGCAATATCGCTATCATTCGAAAACGTTATTTATTTTTCCTAGCCTTTATTCGCGAGTATTGAACCTCAATTCCACAAAATATTTTAATATGGCAAGTAGGATGTTGACATTTCAATTTTTATACATAATCGATTTTAATGAAATCATCCTCTGTTCAAAAAGTTGACATTCAGAAATTTATCAATTACTTCTGGTGTTAGCAAAAATCGAAGGAAAGTCGCAAAAATATCCAGGCACGAATGGGTTAAGTGAGAACATAAATATTGTTTAACATCATTTTATTTATTTATAGTACAATTTCGATAACACCGATTTTTCCGTTCATTAAAAAATTTTACAGCTTGATCATATGGAAAACTTTCCAAATTGATATTTCCATCAGCTATTCGAATAGGATTGCTTAAATTTGCACTTGAAAGTGCACTGAAATTTGCATTTGAATTGTTAATGGATATTCAAAGTTAATGAATATTCAAATTTATTCAAAGAATCAAATCCAGTTTAACTAAGCAAAATAATTATTAACTATAATTTTTTATCTAGTATAATAAAATTATATAAAATAACTTAATATTTATATAATATATTTATATAAATATTAAATTATATTATAGTACTACAAAGTTGGTAAGATACAAATATGTGTGACAAAGTTAAAACAGATATAGTTAAGTTCAAATTCTTACTACAGTATAAGCTAGATTATCCGGCATTTAACCGGAAAATTTCAGCTTCTTTTTTTTTTGGGTGGGGGGGTCTTCTTAAAAGATTGATTAACTCTTACTGTGAACGACAACTAAACTTAGAACGGAAGGGGGGGGGTCCAAATTTCAAACTGCCAGAGGTTATCAATAATTCCATGAATCGTGGTGGTATATAAAAAAACAAACAGATGAAATGCTCTCAAAACTCATATACCATGGACACACATACAAAAACAAAACATTTTACAGCTGGCAAGCAGGAGGAGAAAAATCAACACGACAGCTCAGCGCAGATAGCATTAATTAATATTCCCCCTCTGCATTCCGATGATTTAACCGTGTTATCTCTGAACAGAAACTCGAGAGTGGAAGGGGGGGGGCGCTTCATTGCGGCCGCGGCACGCTCGTTATCCGTCAGTAGTAGAGTAAAAACAAATTTTTGTATTTGTAAACTGGCGTTTTTAAACTTTCAAACAGCGTGCGAGAATCTCGCGCAGGTGGCGAATATTTTGCAGCGCGAGAATACCTCGCGCTGTAATATTTTTTGCGCGAGATTTAAGAAATTTATGCGAGATTCTCGCGGTCTCACACTCTAGCGGGAACCCTGCTTCAAGAGAAGTTCAAATTTCGTTAATGACAGTTTCAATCAACTTCAATCTCAGCACTAAAACATGCATTTTTGGATTTACTAAAATGAAAAATTCAAGAAAATGATTACCTTTGAAAAATTATGTGCATTCGAAGCAGTTTCCGACGTGTGCATGAATTTACGCCTCGAAAAAATAATATTTGCATGTTCAACAAACGTAAAATACTTTCCATAACAACGGACGCCATTGGAAAACAGCAACAAGGTGCAGCAAGTAATCTTCTCAACAAACTCACTCAACCTAAACCGCTTTCAGTTTACTTCGTTTGAAACTAATCGCACTCAGTTTTGTATACGAACGCTCTAGTTTTTAAATTGAATGCACCCAGTTTCCTTTACGAACACCTTAGATAGAAACTCGTTGCGCGAGTGTAACTCGTTTGGCGTTTACGAATGCGGCCATATATATATATATATATATATATATATTATATATATATAAGTTATTATTATTTAATACATGATTCTATTCTTATGAAGAATAATATTTTATATATGAAATCGACTTTAGGAAATGCGACTTACAATCGAGTACTTTTATTGCCGTGCCAGTACGTAGATCACTTCATGGTTGTGTAAGGAGCTCAAATGACTAGACAACGAAACTATTCTCCTATTTTAATTTCTTGAATAATAGATGCGATTTCCACAAAATACTCAAGAGATAACGAAATGGAATTTTTCTTTGTTTTATTCAAATATTTGAAAAAAGAATAAGTCCTTCATACCCCACGAATGCTGGAAATTACTTTCTCACTTCTCGCATCAACCTAATTTGCAGAATGTGCTGAAAAATGTCAGCGCTAATGGGACACCATCGCCATAGAAATAGAAGAGCAGCTGGATAGACTGTGCCAATGACCGAAACGCTGAAAAAGTGCAATCATTGCCATTCCTCGATTTAACTACCAGCAACATGACGATTAATCCAATCACCAATTACATGCTAATATCAAGTTACTTAACCCTTACAGGCGTAACCCTTTCCCAATGCTGAAAAAAGGGCAGCCGTTGCCATCGCTCGACTTAACGACCAGCGAGATGGCGGACGATCGAAACGTTCATCGCGTGCCACAGATCTAGAAACCCTTTTTGGACGACAGCTGGCTGTGCGGTGGCAACGGCTGCCCTCGTCGTGCGGTGGAAAGACGAGCGATGGCAACGGCTGCCCTTTTTCCAGCATTGGGCAATCTATACAGCTGTTCTCGCATTCTTCCATTTTTCAGCAGATGTCAGTGCTGTTAAAAATAATCGTGACCATTTTTGTTACGGGAAATGACGTGCTAAAAAGTAAAGAATTCTCGTGGAGCTATGTCACCCGCAACTATTTTTATAGAAATCAAATCTATTCTTCGTGACTGGCAACAGTCAAAACGTCAGAGTTTGTTCCCAGAGCGGGAACACTGCGCGTTAAAGGGTTAACTGGCTTAGCTGGCTCTCGGCGATTCGATCGTCCACCATGCTGCTGGCAGATAAATTCAGCGATGGCAACGGTGCTGCACTTTTTCAGCATTTCGGCCATTTGCACACTGAATCAATTGATCTACGATATACAGTGTGAATCTTAACTCTTGGGCAAAACTTTAAGGGGTAATAGGGCACATAATAAGGAATCAGAATCACATAGCAATGTAGGGTCGGCAACGTCGTCTCCGTGTAGTTGTTAACCCTTTAACGAGCAGTGTTCCCGCTCTGGGAACACCAAACTCTGCGTTTTGACTCGTTGCCAGTCACGAAGAATAGATTGGATTTCTATAAAAATTAGTTCGGGTAACATAGCTCCACGAGAATCCTTTACTTTTTAGTACGTCATTTCCCGTAAAAAAATGGTCACGATTATTTTTAACAGCACTGACATCTGCTGAAAAATGAAAGAATGCGAGAACAATTGGATAGATTGCGCATTATAGATTGCAAGCTAATATACCGACCTATATACCAAGCTGTATACAGCTGGATAGATTGCAAGGTATATACCGACGACAGCTGGCTGTGCGCGCACAGCCAGCTGTCGTCAAAAAAGGGGTCTCTAGATCTGTGGCACGCGATGAACTTTTCGATCGTCCGCCCCCTTGCTGGTAGTTAAGTCGAGCGATGGCAGCTTTTTTCAGATTGGAAAAGGGATTAGCGCCTCAATGGGTAATCATCACTTCGGAAAAATGTGCCGAAGCAACAGTGCACTTTCCGACCATTGTTCGTCAGAAACTAATGTATTTTTCTCCGAAAACAGAACGCTAAATGGATAGTTTAAAACATTCTATTTTATTTCATGGATGAAATTGTTCGGAGACAGCCTACTGTTTATGAAACATGGTTAAGAACTGAGACGGACACTTCAATAGTTTTACCCAAAGTGATTATAACGAGGTAAGTTAAAACTGCGTCTTTTCACGCCGGATTGCTATGTGATTACGATTCCTCATTATGTGCTCTATCACCCCTTAAAGTTTTGCCCAAGAGTTTAAATTCACACTGTAGACGTCGTATAACTAGTAGCACTTGGTACATACCTAGTAGTTCAGTTTTTGCCTGTTTTTATACGAAAACTGGTGGTAGAAGTTCATGAGTTTACGAACACAAGGTATACACATATCCATGAGCTATCTGTTTAATGCCTCCATGGTTTAAGCAGACAGTCTTCCAGATTATCCATATTATCGATAAGTTATGGCCTTTTTATGTCTATATAAACTTGTCTATATAAATATGGCCTTTTTATGTCTATCTATATATTGATAGGCCTCACCATGGCGCAGTGGTTATGTCACTGAAAATGGTAGGCGGCCGAAGTGTGAAGGTCCCGGATTCGGGTCTCATCGCGCGGCTGTCGACCTAACCGTTCGGAGTTTCTCGTGGTTTTCTCCGAAACTAGCGTAAATACGGAATAAGACCCCATAAAAAGACCCCCCACGGAGGGCACCCGCCCTTGTGTTGTCCTTCTGACGTGGATTTATAAGCGGACTTCGGGCAAGCACACAAATCCGAAATACATGTTCTACAAACAAACAAACAAACAAACAAGGTAGCTCTCGGTACAACTGGAACCGTTGGGCACTAGAATGACATGTTACGTCAGTTCGTAAACCATTGATATAGAAGAACAACTGAAGAGATTGCTCAGTGCTGAAAGAGTGCAGCCGTTGCCATCACTCGATTTACATACCAGCAATATGGCGTTCGATCGGATCACCAATCGTGTACTACACAGCCAGATAACTTCTTTGAAGCTGGCTGTGTGGCACGTGATTAGTGATTCGTTCGACCGCCATTTTCCTGGTAGTTAAATTAAACGATGGCAACGGCTACACTTTTTCAGCGTTTAGGCCAATGAAACAGGCCATATAGTTGTTCTTCGATATAGACATCGTATACCTTGTAGTACTGTACTTTACTAAGCATATTATGTATCGTATTAATCAAACAAGGCTATCTTCCGCTTTCTCTGATTTGCTTTATGTCTGAATTAAAACGGTTAGAAAATTTTCCTGGTATAGTTTTTTTTTTTCCCGAAAGATAACTTTTTCGCGTAAATAATCATTCTCTGTGCCGTCTCCCGTGATTCTTTTTTCCGGAAACAATGGCTCATAATTTTTATATTTATCTCCCTGTGTAACCTAACTTCTTTTCCAATAATTGGATTTCTGATAAAATACAAATGGAGAAGAATTATTTTCTCATTCTCAAATTAATGATGAAAAATTCAGGTTGGAAAATTTTCCGGTGCCTCAGTAATTGCCCGGGATCCGTTTCATTATGATAATTGGAACGGATATTCATGTGTACAGATATATTATTTTTTTCTCCTTTTTTAAATATTTCTCGGCAGTTTTGTTTCGTTAGCTGATTCCATTCGGTTCAAGGCTACTTAATACAAATGAAATTTCATCCCCATTTATTTATTTATCTTTTCTTTTTTCTGGTATGACCTAATCTAACTAAGAGCTGAAATGAAAATTTCATATATTTAAAGCAAAGATAAGCTGAGCGTATCGAAGACAAAACATTTTTTTACATATTTTAACTCAAATATTACAGCGTTCATCCCCATAATGGTCCTAAGTAACGAAAAATAAAACTTTTGTTTTTCAACGTCGGTGTAAGTTACTAAGTTACTTCAGACGTTCAAGGGAAACCTCCTTCTTTTACTCTTGGTATGATATGTTTTGACCTGACAGAAAATATTCAGGCACACTACGTTTATTATAAATTTTATATTTATAAAATCTATATAAATAAAACAGAGTGTAAACTGTCCGTTTGTCTGTCTGTCTGTCTGTGTCTCGAGTAGCTCCGAAACGGGTGATCGTAGACGTACCAAATTTTGTACGGAAATTCTCCAAGACGGGTCTCGACACACCTCGAAGCGATTTTTTCGAAATTCGAATTAGAAAATGTTTTATTTTATGTTTTGTCCGATTTTTAGCGATTTTTCTTGCGTAGTACATAATAACGCCGGTAATTACGCTCGCAATAAAGCGATATTTACATCATCGTATAGAGGAGAAAATTTTCTTTTAAAATCTGTTTGTTCGGAATGTGTAACGTAATTTGCAGATTTTTGGGAATTTTTCAAATAAAATTAAATTGGACGCTGACTTTCGTAAAATATTTTTAAAACTGCTGCATCTTGAATTCTATCTGTCATAACTTTTTTATATTTCGGCAAAAGACGGAGCACACAAATCGCCCACTTTTAAAAGAAGAACGGAGGAAAAATATAAATTAGGAGAATTTTTACGAATTTTTAAGTAAAGAAGGATTTTCATTTCAATCGCAGCTGCTTATATGCTTAAGAATTTCGGTATGATATCTTGCGGTTTGGTTGTCTTGGAAACAGTAACAATGATTAAAATTGCCAGCTGAAAAAAATAAATAAAATTACTTTAAAATAACAAAGTTTTCACATGTGAAATGACGTCACGAGTCACTTTGACGTCACGAGTTTAAAACCCCTTTCGAAACTCAATCAGAATAACGGACTCACAAGCAAAACATACACCACGCATGAAATAATTCCATATTTTATTTTACGTTGCCAGAAAAAGAATTGAATGCTGTTTTTTCACCAGTGAATTATCCAGCATTATTTTCAATTGAGATTTTAAACGGGACACGTTTTCGAATCGCCAAGAAATATTTTGCGGTGCTAAACAGGGCCTGATTATGGCAAACAGGGACCCCGCGCATTGATGAATTTTGGGACCTCCATCTATGAAATTTGTTTTATTTTTCATAAAATATGCTTATAAAAAAGAATATTTCAGAACAACATTTGAAATTGGGGGCCATTTCGAGCCGGAGGCACTGGGCCGATTTGCCAGTGAGATAATAGGGCCCTGGTGCTAAATAGGCCAATCTGACAATAATTAAGCATACAAATGTATGGAGAGCTGTTTTAGTGGCAACCATAAAGTGAAATGATTATCGTTTATACTAATGCGTAAATTGCAAAAGTCACCAAAGAATAAAAGACTACATTCGTGGCAAATATCTAAGCCGTTTCTTTAAATTAAGTATTAACGACTGGAAAACGAAAATATATTGTATTGGTATCAATAAAAGATAGTATAAGTAATAGTTAGTAGATATGCTTGGGCAATATTGATCAAAGCACAATATACCGCATTAATAAATATTTCGTGAAACTAAGTGTTCTATTCCTTTTACAACAACCATCTTACATCACAGCTAACTAAGCATTAAGTAATTCTACGTCACGTTAATATATCCCGCGGTAGTTTCAACAGAAAAGACTGTAACTGAACTTTTTTTTCTTGGAGATTCTGTTTTGTCACAAGTAGTCATGATCACATTTTGGGAAAATATTCTCTTCTTGCCTTGCGAAGAGCGGGTACACAGCTATTTAACTATAAAATAAAACGGTTCGCCACATCATGTAGTATCTAAGGTGGTATAACTTAAATCTAAAAAAGAGTATGATGTAGAAATGAGACATTTTGAAAGTTAGGAATTTTTGCTGCAAACCGTCACGCTTTTCTTTTTCTGATCGGCAATGACACCGACATAGTTTTTGTCATAATATTAACAATGGTCTCAGGTCAGTACTTATACTAACTTTACGAATAACGAATGAGAAACTTTACGCCAAGAGTCAAATCATTTTGCTTATTTTGAGATTCCAAATCACTGGAATCAATTCAAATTATATATGTAAGAAAAAGTTTCGTTCCCTACCGTGCGGAGAACGGGTACGCAGCTAGTAATATATATTTATAACATACTAGTAAAACATGTGAAGAGTACTCGGAACACTTCCTCAACACTGGAACTTGTGTTGAGGAATTTTTATTAGTCTAAGAGCTAGTGAAAAGCTACCTGTAGGTATTTGACCAGACCTGGGTTTTTGTACATTGAGGCCCCTATACCTACCATACATGAGATGGGGAGTCACTAAGCCCAGAGTGGTGGACGCGGCGAGTGCGCATGTAAGACAGGTAACGGTTTTTGGCGAATTTTAAATTCATTTGACCATGTCTGCCGTTTGGAGATTTGAAAATATATTATTATTATTATCGGAAAATAACAATGGCAGACCATTAGCACGCGGTTTACATTGTGGCAGACAGTTATGAAAGTGCTGAAAAAAATAAAATTTTGAAAGTAATTGACCAGATCTGCCATTGATATATTTTATTTATTAGGGTCTCAAAAACTTATATTCGTCACAGCAGACGTTTTCGTTGCGTACACACTTCAGCAGATAACAAGACTTGGCTACTACCTGGTCAGATCTATGTAGACTGTCGGTGCTATGCATAGCTATCTTGGTCTATTCATAGCTATCTTTCTTTTTTTTTCCCTATGTATCACTATTATACTCATTATAGCTTATAGTATTTTCTTTCCTTATTGAAAAAATACACGCATTTTACTCTATTTTAATACTATCCATTAAAAAAAGCACTTAAAAAAGCGATAGTTACGATTTTCCCCCTTATCTAAACCATGCATGGGCCATGAGCGGGCTTGCCCTGCATTTGGCGTCTTTTCTCCGTTCACCGGGTTGACATATTTGGCATTGAGCACAAAAGCCATATTGACGCGGAATTAACTTGACTTCCAAACGGCTTATTTGGCGCTGTCTTCGGACCCTGATCTTCGGGCCCTCGCATGGTGATCTAGACGACTGTATCGGGGAAATTTCGGCAATCGGTAGCTATTGGCGAAATTTTCCGCTTAGGAGGAAATCATTTTTTATTTGCGTGATCGTATTTTTGCAGTGCAGTCAGATATTTTTCTGTTTTGTTTTCTTGATTTACGAAAAGCGATGTTTTAATGTATTTTTTTATATATGTTGATATTGATTTTAAAATAAATAAATCATTTAAAAATTATGAACAGGCAGCTATAAAGAACATAAATATTAAATAATTAAATGTGGCTTTTTATTTAGTAATAAAGTAAACTTTTCAATTTAACATAATTAGGTAAAAAATAGCAAAAGTTGTACAGTAATTTTGATAATAATTTGTCATTTGAGAAATTTTAAATACTTACGCTGTGTACACGCGGGTATAGGTTGTTCTATATGTATATATATTTTCGCGATTTTAATTGGCACTATTTTTTTCGGGCCCCACCACTGAAGCAGCTCACAAGCCGCCAAAACATAGATCTGACCAGGTAGTAGCTAAGTCTTGTTATCTGCTGAAGTGTGTACGCAACGAAAACGTCTGCGTGACGAATATAAGCTTTTGAGACCCTAATAAATAAAATATATCAATGGCAGATCTGGTCAATTACTTTCAAAATTTTATTTTTTTTTTCAGCACTTTCATAACTGTCTGCCACAATGTAAACCGCGTGCTAATGGTCTGCTATTGTTATTTTCCGATAATAATAATAATATATTTTCAAATCTCCAAACGGCAGACATGGTCAAATGAATTTAAAATTCGCCAAAAATCGTTACCCGTCTTACATGCGCACTCGCCACGTCCACCACTCTGGGCTTAGTGACTCCCCATCTCATGTATGGTAGGTGTAGGGGCCTCAATGTACAAAAATCCAGGTCTGGTCAAATACATACAGGTAGCTTTCCACTAGCTCTTAGACTATATGTTTTTTTCGCCCTGGCCAAATCGGTTCATTAACCAACATCATTTCGACGATTTTTTGCACGCTTTTATGAGTTTCACCTGTATGTTTATTTGTTTGTAAGCAACTCCTTAGAACTCGATTTTGACCCACTTTAACCCTTTGAGGCGCAACCCTTTCCCAATGCCGAAAAAAGACCAGCCGTTGCCATCGCTCGACTTAACTACCAGCTAGATGGCGAACGATCGAAACGTTCATCCGCGATGAACGTTTCGATCGTTCGCCATCTTGCTGGTAGTTAAGTCGAGCGATGGCAACGGCTGCCCTTTTTTCATCATTGGGAAAAGGTTGCGCCTCAATGGGTTAAGTATTTCTGTAGGAATTTGTACAACATGTTCCACAACGTATCTCCCAGTAGAGTCTTTGTAATCATTTTATGAATGGAAATGTCACTTTTTACATTTTGCAATATCAATACTTGGCATGGCCACCATCGTCTTTTATGATGACACCTAAATTTTCTAACCCTAACCTACGTAATAAATTTAATGACAAATATCTTTAAACCAAAGAAAATTGATTTTCGTTGAAACAACTCCTATGATTTGGCCAACACTGCACTAATCATAAAAAATTGTCGGGTATAGGGCGGCGAAGCTGGCCGCGACCTGTAATGAGAATTGGCAGAACCAGCGAATGTCTAGTGTTTAGTGCAGCCCTCATTACGTTCTTCTACCCTGAAATCTCTATTTTACTTTTAAATGTCATTTAGCATGTTCACATCCACTCAGCTCTTCGGCTGAGAGCAAAGTTCAATACAGCGCTTCTCTACAGCAAAACAAATTTGTTTTCAGCTTATATTTGCACATTCTCAACGGGCCATTTAAAAAATTGTGTTATTTCAAACCGGATGTACATTTATACAAGTTTTTATTTAAATTTGTTTGTGCAGTAGTGATAATAAAGAAAAGAAGATCGTAATAAGGACTGCACGATAAGTCATTAAGGGCACATGGAACATGTCGACGAGCAAAAAGAGGCAGTTCTTACAAAAGATTTAACATTATAGATTTATTTTATTGGAAAATAGAGATGGAAATGAAATTTCTTGCTCGCTGTATAATACACACATTAATAGTCAACATATAAAATAAAAATAACTAATTTGATTAATAAATTTAGTTTTTACAAACTAATTAACTTTTTGCATATCTCTATGAAACTTTCAGCACAGTATGTCAGTGTGGTGAGCTGTTCTAAAAATTATTGAGTTTGTCGCCTTAAAATTTGGTATGGTATCAGAAAACATACTATCTGATAATAAAAAGAAGCAATTTTCATTTCGCCTAAAAATAAATAAAAATATTTTACACTAAAAAACTTTAAATATTAAGAAAAAAAAACATTACTTCCAAAAAATTTTCGCTCAGATCTATAATGATAGGCATTTTTAAAGAAACAAGTTTAAACAATCAGCCAACCTTTATTACAATCAGCAATATTCAACTTATTTCTTTAAATTGCAGAACAAGTTCTACGATTCATAAGACATCAAAATTATAAACGTTTAATGCTCCAAGCAGGTTCTGTGCAACAGCTTTTCCTACGAATAAAAACAATATTTTTTTTTTACTTTTCGCCTATTGTGCTAACCTTTATTACAATCAGCAACAACACTCAACTTATTTCTTTAAATTGCAGAACAAGTTCTACAATTGCAGTTGGGTTGCACCAACAGCGCAACACTGAAAAAGCAGTCGTCCAAAAAACTTTCCATTAGATCACGTGGATACTGAGGAGGGTATTTGGATCCTGGCACACTCAAAAAGCAGTCGTCAAAAAAACTTTCCATCGGATCACGTGGATACGGAGGAGAGTATTTGGGTCCTGCAACACTTAAAAAGCAGTCTTCCAAAAAACTTTCCATCAGATCACGCGGATATTGTGGAGAGTATTCGGGTACTGCCAGAGAACCCGAAGATGCAGTAGCGTAGGAACCAAGCAAGGAGTTTGCATCCATAAATTCGTCGACATCAGAGTCCGACTCACTTGGTGAGACAGTGAGACTCAGAACTGGTGCAACGAAAAATATTTTGGGCGAAAAAAGAAATTGAACTACTTAATTCCAAATATATATATCAATTATACAAGATAACGAAGAAATCCAAGCATTAATCTCAAGAGCTTAGATAGAAATGACTTATGTTGTTTACCGTTGCTAATTTATCTCATCGACAGCAATAAGACCCCATCGTAGGTTTGAAACAGTGGGCGCATTCGTAAACGACAAACTCGTTGCACGAGTTTTCGTAAGAAAACTGGAATTCGTTTGTTCAGTGCCGTTCAGTGCTATCAGTTTCTTTTGCCTTTACGAACAACTTCAGTTTATTCAGTTTTGTAGCCTAGGAGATGTATTTGTTTACAATATGCGTATGTTGTTATTTTTATGGAGAAGTTTTTAGTAAATACGCAATATAAAATCAACAGGATTTAAAAAAGAAAAAATGGCCATCATTGAAGTGCACTGATCAAAATTTAGAAATTTCAACTTGCATTTTTTCAAAAGTTTTTAAAAAGAGAAGTTCAAATTCCGCTAATAACGGTTTAAATCAACTTCAGTCTCAACGCTAAAATATGCATTTTTGAATTCACTAAAATGAAAAATTCAAGAAAAGATTACCTTTGAAAAATGATGTACCTTCGTTGCAGTTTATAACGCATCCATGAATTACCTCCTCGAAAAAATAATATTTGCAGCTTCAGCAAATGTAAAATACTTTTCATAACAGTATACTTATCCATAAAAACGGACACCATTTGAAAACAACAGAACCGTGCAGCAAGAGTATCTTCTAAACAACTGAACGAACCTGGTCTGAACTCAGTTTACTTCGTTTGAAACTAAACGCACTCAGTTTTGTATACGAACGCTCTAGTTTTTGAACTGAGTGCATTCAATTTCCTTTACGAAAACCTTAGATAGAAACTCGTTGTACCAGTGTAACACGCTTGACGTTTACGAATGCGGCCAGTAACTTGGTATAGAGCTGTCCCATCAAACACACACAGGTTCTCTGAACGTCTATTAACGTTCAGAAGACGTTTTCTGAACGTTAATAGACGTTCAGAGAACCTGTGTGTGTTTGCTGGGGTTTCACCAACGTCAATATCACTACGTCACACCTTAGCAACCAACTGTTTTTTGGTCAAACATTCGTTCATTTGAGAATGGTCACGGGCCAAAAACGTGGCTTTGTATCCCTAAATATCCGAGTTGACCTAAAAAAAAATTCAGCGGCGTCACGTGAAAATACTCTATTGTTTACAATAATGTAGTGAAGTATCAAATAAAGTTTTGTTGTGTTCATTTGTTTATAGAAATTTTTGCGTTATGTTGCGATGAGCTGGTTTAACAACAAAACGCTGTAAAAACATGCCTTTGGGAATACTTTTCAATGCACTTGTCATTTGTCTGACCCAGATGCACAGTCATCTCTCAAACTACAATGTCACTGAGCCACATTAGTCTACATTTTTGAGAGAATCAAATCGATAGTCAATCTACTGGTGACAATTTCTACGTGCTGTGGCTTAGTGGTCTGGTCCGTAATGTTCACATTGCTTTCGAGTTATTAGCATGGGCACAGCTTGGGCATTTGCCCCCTTTGGCTAGATAAACTACTTGGCAGTGTTGATTATTGCACTTTCTAGCAAAGGAACAGTATGGATCATTGTTCTTTTTGCAACATGAAAAGGATTATCGATTATACGCACGCGGAAGTCACAAATTAATGAAAAGTCACCATGAGTAGCAGAATACCCTGTTCTTCAACTCTAGAATCCACCAGTGGTCCGCAGTAAATTATGTAGGCCCATGATACCAGTTCCATTGACCCGCCAACCCAGTTGCTGTGCGAAAAACACGTGTTTGGATCCTCCAATTCAACTTTGAAGGAAATGTGATGTGGACTCCACGAGCTCTTTGTTCGTATATAAACTTCATACAAGGAAGTAAAAAGGAAGTACAGTGATTTTAAATCTCGGTTTGCAGATTTGGTTGAAAAAAAAATCGATTTTGAGTATCTCTAAATTTACTTTGAGGAGTTTTTAACAGACTTCTCAACGTACACCCTCTCAAAAAAGTATTCGAGTAAGAGATAAACCACCTACGTCGGTTTTGTGTATTAAAAATTATTTATCATAGTATATGAATCAGGCTCTGTATGCTTATAACTTTCCATATTTCTCTAGAGTTGTGCGTTTTTCAAAAACTCAACAATTATTAGCAAAGCTGAAATAGGAAATTTCGCTTATACTCGAATACTTGTTCGAGAGGGTGTACACATGTATGTATGTTCGCATATACGCATGTAGAATCTATTTTGACCAACCGCAAATCCATTTAGACTAGTTTTCTATAATGTTACTAGTAGTAACGTTCGTTGTAATAAGTCGAAAGTCGCAAAGGTCGGCCACTTTTGGCGGTTCATCACTCAGTTTTGCGCCAAAAAAATATGTGGCCAAAACTGAATCCAGCTTATCAGGTGAAGTAATTTCAAGTCGTTTTTCTTTTTAATCGTACTTGTTTTTAAAAGTGTTTAGAAGCCATGTTTCCCCCTCCCCCTGTCCATAACCCTTTGAGGCGCAACCCTTTCCCAATGCTGAAAAAAGGGCAGCCGTTGCCATCGCTCGACTTAACTACCAGCAAGATGGCGGATGATCGAAACGTTCATCGCGTGCCACAAATCTAGAGACCCTTTTCTGACAGCCATCTTTTAATTTGTAACGGTTTAACTTGTAAAGACTACTTGAAACGGTTTAACTTTTAAAGAGATATTCAAAAAATTTACGAATCTGTACCGCTGTTAAATTCTTTAAAAGGCTGTTCAAAAGTTTCATGATTTCCTAAAAAGAACACACCTAACCCTTTAACTCGCAGTGTTCGTGCTCTGGGAACACCAAACTCTGACGTTTTGACTGTTGCCAGTCACGAAGAATAGATTTCATTTCCATAAAAATAGTTGCGGGTGACATAGCTCCACGAGAATCCTTTACTTTTTAGCACGTCATTAGCACGTCAAAAAATGGTCAAGATTATTTTTAACAGCACTGACATCTGCCATGCAGCTGTTCTCGCATTCTTCCATTTTTCAGCAGATGTCAGTGCTGTTAAAAAGAATCGTGACCATTTTTTTACGGGAAATGACGTGCTAAAAAGTAACAGATGTTCGTGGAGCTATGTCACCCGCAACTATTTTTATAGAAATCAAATCTATTCTTCGTGACTGGCAACAGTCAAAACTTCAAAGTTTGGTTTTCCTAGAACGGGAACACTGAGCGTTAAAGGGCTAAACAACATATTGTAACGAAGAAGTCGTACATTAATACATTTGTTGCAGAGCCGGGGAAATTCGGTCCAATACCAAGAAAAAACGCAAAAAACAAATACAGAGAAAAAAATGGGGGGAAACGTCAAGCTAATGAATGAAAATGATTTATGAGACAGAAAAACTTTCTTATCATTAACCGTATAACTAATGCAGGTCCACTGAATTGGAAAACTTTTTTTCTCTCCTCTCTTTCATGTATATTTTCGGCATTACTGCATTACGCTGCTCTCTTTGTATTAGATGTTTGATTACGATAAACGCTAATGAAAAAAAAAGAAAGAAAATGGTAGTTTTGTGCTATATTCTATTTGTTTAATCCGTTCTTATTCATAAATAAATGCTTCTTCTATTGTTTGTTTATTTATACTTTTACTGTTTATACGTACATATATATATATATATATATATATATATATGATGATATGCCTGATTCCGTGAATCCATTACCTGCCTGTTCCACCTGTTCCTAAAAAAACGGAAAACGAGGGGGTGGGGAGGCAGAGAAATTTTCAGAAGGTATAATTAAGAACGTACGTTTCGTTGAACACATGTTTTATAGGGGGAAAGACGTTCAGAAATCACAGAAAATAAAGTTAAATTACCGTACATTTTTATCGATGGTTTTATTCTCTTTGGGGATTATTTTATTTATTACGTGTACAACTTTACTCCCGCAATTTCTTCCATCCCCCTCCCTCCACCGTCTAGTACGAATTTAGAGGTTTTATTGCACAAACAAAATCTACGCATGCGCACACAGTCAAGCAAACCGCAGAGCCAGTACAGTATTTTAATACAGTACTTTCACTGAGCAGCATCATACATACATAATGCATGCATGTAGAGGCACTCAAACTTGGGCAAACGTCCGTTGTAGCAGATCCGTCGACAAAGGGGAAATATTTTTTTCAGAACCGTGCACAAACACACACACACACATTTTTAGGCACCGAGTTCTGCAGAACCACAACACGAAAAGCGATTTTCCTCTCTGTTCGGCGATCCCATTTATTTTTCCTGACTTGGCTATTCATTATACATAGAGGGAAAAAATGTTAACTGAATTCTTTCAGAATACAGTTTAGTTTTTATTCGCTTTTTATGCAGAGAATTTTTTTTCTGAAGGGAGAACGGAGTGGGAAACAACGATATCGAAATCAAAACCGTGCATTTCTGTTTTCTTACATATTTTAACTTCAAAGAAGAGTTAATCTTGTGTGTATGTATATGAATATATATATATATATATATATATATATATATATATATATATATATATGTAGCATTCGGACGCTACGGGAAAGTTGCGTCGTGGAACCGGTGGTAAGACGAGGGTGTTGAGGTCTCCTGGCTGGCTCGGGACTCTGGATTAGAGCCGATATTGCGGGAATCGGGCCGGATGGGTTGAGGCTGTAGAAGAGGCCGATCATCACTGGCCGGGAGCGATCGTGAAAATGCTTGGGCCATAGCGGCCGTCGATGGAAAAGAATGAGACGGACTCTAACTGCGGTTACATAATTTTATTTGATGATTCCATACATCTTTGTTAGGCAGTTGCAGTCACGCAAAAATCTGCTCCTGATCTGTTGCAGGTCCTTATAAAAGCTTTGGATGTCATGTCACATGACCTCGAACGCGTTGCAACCATTGGCCAAAAGCTAAAATTGGGCAGCGGTTTTCCCAGGGTTTGTTATGACTTTTAAGAAGCCTATGTGGCTGGCTGCCGGGACCGTCTACAAAGTTGCAAAGGAATTGCAAGGGACCGTGTATTAATTGCAGTTTTTGAACGCGGATTTCTCTGTTCCAACTGAATTAAACTGCGTAGTTCCAGAAATATGGGGTTTTTATAGGCTTTTGACTTGTAATGTTACATATATATATATATATATATATATATATAGCCCCCCCCCCCAAAAAAAAAGGAAAAAAGTGTTTAATGCAAGGATATAATTGACCAGGACGGCCCTACTCGGTAACAAAGGTAAGTATCACATCGGGGTACCATCATCGAAGGGGCGCAATTTCGAACGCAAAACTGAGAAAATCTTATTTAGATCACAAAAGGGGAGCACCACGCACCCTAGTTCTGTCCCTGCCATTCAAACACATCGGACTGGTAAAGCTGTTTCACAGGCAACGAAACACGGTTCATGAAAACAGTACGCGAAAACAGTGATATTGATGGAACGCGGAAACAGTCATATTTCAGAGAGCTTCCATTCAATTACGTTCGAAAGAACAAGCTACTTCACAGACAGTAACGTGGATTGTGAAAACGGTACACGAAAACAGTGATATTGGGGGAAAGATCCCATTGAAATACAGGATAAATCTAAACTCTTGGACAAAGTTTAAGAGGTGATAGGGCACATAATGAGGAATCAGAATCCCACAGCAATGTGGGGTCGGCAACATCGTCTTCATGTAGCTGGTAAAAATCACTTTGGAAAAAGTGCTGAAACAACAGTGCACTTTCCGACCATTGTTCGTCAGAAACTAATGTACTTTTCTGTGGAAACAGAAGACTAGAATTCATAGTTTAAAAATTCTATTTTATTTCACGGATGAAGTTTTTGGAGACGAGCCTGTTGCTTATGAAACTTGGTTAAGAAATTAGAAGAACACTTCAATACTTTTCACAAAGTGATTATTACCAGGTAAGTGAAAACTGCGTTTTTCACCCCACATTGCTATGTGATTCTGATTCCTTATTATGTGCCCTATCACTCCTTAAAGTTTTGCCCAAGAGCTTAGATTCCCCCTGTATATCAGTTAGATAAAACCGTGTCAAATGTAACCGGTTCAAGAACACAGGGCACGGAGACATTGATATTATTTAGAGAAAAAGGATCCAAGTTTCCACTCAAATACGGTCGAAAGAACAAGCTGCTTCACAGGCAATAAAACATGGTGAAAATGAAAAGCAGCCAAAACAACGATATTGCTGGAATACGAGACGAGTGATATTTGCCTTGAAAGGAGACAATTTTTACAGAGAAAAGAACCAAGCTTCAATTCAAACACGTTCAACAGAGACAACTGCTTCGCAGATAATGAAACAAGGCTTTATGATTGAAACGAGATTCATCAATTAAACGAGATTCACGAATAAAACGAGCTTTAAGAAAACGGTACAAGGGAACAATGATATTGGTAGAACACGAGAACAGTTATATTAATAGATTACAGAGACAAAGATGGATATGAAAAGTCTCCATTGAAACATATCAGATAGAGAAAACCGTGTCACATGTAACAGGTTCATGACAACAGGACACGGATACATTGATATTAATGACAGAAAAAGGATCCAAGCATCCACTCCAAAACATCCAAATACATCCATCCAAGCATCCACTCAAAAGAACAATCTACGGAACACGAAAACAACGATATTGGTGGAACACGCGAACAGTTATATTTGTCTAGAAAGGAGACTATTTTTATAGAGAAAAGAACCAAGCTTCCATTTAAACACGTCCGACAGAGAAAACTGATTCACAGATAATGAAACGAGGATTATAATTGAAACGTGCTTTATGAAAACGGAACACGAAAACAACAATATTGGTGGAACACGAGAACAATGCTGTAACGTTTCCATTGAAATACATCAAAGAAAACCATGTCGTATGTAAGAGGTACATGACAACAGGACACTGACGACAATAAAACGAGGTTTAGGAAAACGGAACACGAGAACAACTAGATTGGTGGAACACGAAAACAGTTACACTTGTTAAAGTTGTTGGTGATCAAGCGCGGTTGTCAGAAATCGAACATCCGATGCAGGTACTCAACCCGCCAGAATTACCGGTAGTTACCGTCAACGTCTGCTCCAAAGTTTTGAATGTGAATACACTTTCGCCCACAGCCAGTGCCATATTACCGGCAGGGCAAACGGGGCAACTGCCCAGGGCCCACAGGTTTTAGCGCCCCAAAATCTCACATCTTACACTTTTATAATTTTACAATAAAATTACAAAGGATAAAAAAATTCAAATGGTAAATAATTTTTTTAATTATAAAGTATGAACAATGAAAATAATTCAAATTTACATTTGTATAAATTAATTTAAACTTATTTTTAATTCTTCGAAATGCTCCATAGTCGATATATCATTCCAATATGTAGTGACATAACTAACCACCTATTGCAAAGAGTATTTTTAATGTTAAAAAATAGCAAAATTTTTTAATTATTTGTAATTTTAAGAAATATTTACAAAAATGCTTACAAAAAGAGGTTGTATTCCGTACATGTTAGGAAACTGTGATATAGCATTTCGATGTAACGTTTAACTATCTGTTTCTTTGGCATCATGTAACTATATTCGTTTACTTCAGATTACTTAAAACAAAATTTGTGTTTGGAAGGTGTAAGATATTTAAAACTTTCAATATAAACCAATCATAATCAGTTTTTTTTTTTTAAGGGGGAGGTTATTGCAAGGGGCCCAATTTTTTTCTTCTGCCCAGGGCCCACAGTTGTCTTGATCGGGCTCTGCCCACAGCAATGCTTTTGTTCCCTGTACTTATTTTTGCTCTTTGCGAGCGCTGTGTTCACGAGTTCAACTTTTTTAACAGTTTGTTCCAGTGTTCCAAATAATGGACCATGGCAATGTTTTTGCGTTCAATATAATTTGCCCTTAACGCTCGCCGTGTTCCCGTGTTTAACTTATAACAATGCGATCTTGTGTTCCCACCAGAATGCCTATTAACTTTCTGCCATTGATTTCCAAGCACAGGAGTGCGCCTCTCGCGTTAATTTCAGGGTAAGTCAGGGTGTCACTTTACTTTTTGAGAGCTTAAAATGTTATTTAAACAGCATTTTAAGCACTCAAAGTTATGTTTAGATATAAAACACAAACTACACATAAACATAACTTTGTAACTAAAAACCTAAAAATAAGGGACTGTGCCGTTATGTAATACGGGACGGTTGGTCACTTTATGTATTTTTACTTCCTGTACGGAGTAAAAGGCAGTAATGTGATTCCGAAAAATTTCGGGGACCAGATTTCGACGTAAAAATCGATTTTGACTACCTCTAAATTTGGGTTGTCAAAACCTACCTTTAAAATTTTTGGACTTGACTACCTTTGGACTACTACCTTTGGACTTGACTACCTTTAAAATTTTTTACTACCTTTGGACTTGACTACCTTTAAAATTTTTTTTCGATGCATCTCATCGTACGCTAGCATGAACGTTCATACAAATGCGAGTGCAACCCATTTTGACCGACCTTGAGTCTATGCCGACCAGTTTTTTCATGCCATCTGTGCGTACATATGTACGTATGTATGCATGTAACTCGCATATCTAAAAATAACTATTGGTCGTAGAATATTGGAGCTTTATATTTAAGATTGTTTTAACACGTAGCTGTGTACCTCCCCTTTTGGTCCCAATCGACAGGATAGTTTATCTCCACTACCGTCCAAAAGATTCGAAATACATTACGGTCTATGGGCCGAAATTCATTAAACTCGCATATCTCAAAAAACTATTATAGTTTCGCCAAATTTGGCGATAATCAGCCATTTGGTTCATGCCCGAAATATCGCCATTAGTCATCGTCTTTGGCGATTTTTGGCGAAATATTGCCGTATTTGGCGATAGTCCGTCATTGTTTGGCGCATGCCCAAAATCTCGCCATTGTCGTCGACCTTGGCGAGTTTTGCCGAAATATCGCCAATTTTGGCTCCAAAAATAATTTCGCATTTCTCTAAAACTTTTATCCGTAGAATGTTGAAATTCTGTATTTAGAACTACATTAAGATCTGATGAATGAAGGGAGCGATCTTTTATCTTTTTAGCCTGCTAAGGTAGTGATGAGAACAAGATCGTGTTTTTTTACTTGCCATTCATCAATGTAAATGCCTCCTGAAAAGTGATAGTGAAGATAGTGATGATGACACAGAGGAGCCTGTATCAAGTATACCCGACGCATTGAATGCTACAAAAACATGATCACGATTTTTTGAATGCTGAATTGATGTTGCAGAGACTCTACAAAAGTCTATTATGGATATCCAAAACGGTATTTTTAAAGTAGCATCTGCCCATTTAAAACAAAAGAAAATTACAGATTATGTATCTCAATAAAAATTGTAAGTAATAAAGAATTTTCTCTGTTTAATTTAAATTTTAAAAAATCAGACAAGTTTAAAGCACATATTACAATGAAATTATGAGCCCATTTTCTTTTTTTTTTTTGTGTAATACTGAATCTTACCGCCGGTATTGCTTATAACGGAATTCGGCTATAGCATACTACTATTTTAGGTCCCGTGAGAGTACGTTATAACCGGTATCTACTGTACCGCACTGATTTACTTGCTGGTATTAGCTATATTTTAGTGCTGAACTACATCTATGTGTCTTTATCTGGAAAAATATCCATTGCTTATAACGGAATTCGGCTATAGCATACTACTATTTTAGGTCCCGTGAGAGTACGTTATAACCGGTGTCTACAGTACCGCACTGATTTACTTGCTGGTATTAGCTATATTTTAGTGCTGAACTACATCTATGTGTCTTTATCTGGAAAAATATCCCTGACTTGTCTCCTCCCCTCTCCTTACAGTCACATGGGCGTCCATGGCTGCTTCGAGGGATGACCTTCTGAAACCCTCTATTTTTATAGACGATAAATATTACTTTAACACCCTCTTCCTTTTAATTTTAGTGCTAGTTCATATAGAGATTCGAGCATCTATCGAAAATGCTAACGCAAAAAGTACGAACAAATTATCTAAATATCAGGTTGTAACGAAAGTTTTCCGCCATATCTGCCTGAAAAACTAACTTCTAACTCCTTAGATACCTGTTTTTGAACTTTCGGTACCAAACCTGTACCGTGTCACATGATACAACAATAATACTTAAAGCTGTACTCATAATTCGTTGATATTCTGTAGCTGACTTTTTGCAACACAACTGGAAGTAAATGATGGTTCTAGTCCTCTAGAGTGATAGTTCCATTTGAGACACCTTGTTCTTAATGATAACTATATTTTTTACAGATTTCACAACACAGTGTCATAAAGCAAGTCTCTTTCTTTCAAATGCCAAAAATCATTTGACAAAATATGTGCAAATACTCTAACGCGAACTGTGTGCTGACGAAGTTTGTGGTGGCGGGAAACTTTCGTTACAACCTAATACTTTTAAAAAATCATTTAATACAACTTGTCAAGTTACTGCAATTATTTACAGGAATAATTAAATTGCTTCTAATTACAATCTTACTCGCTGAATCACAGCTTGAAATTTAGAAACATGCTCAAAAGCAAATAACCTAAACACGTTAAGACTTAACATCACGTAGCGAGTTATAAATTAGATTTGTTTTAAATACGCTCGCACCGACGCAACGCCTACCGGGGCCTTCTGCCGATTTCGAAATGTAAATAACTCTTAGATTATATCGAAAACCCTAAGTGATTACGGCACTATTAGATCGGGCTAACGTTTTGCCACTCGAGGCTACGAAGTGCACATATACACACAGACGTAATTAAAACGTTAAGAATTTCCAATCTATACGTCGGGGATCCAGAGATGATTGGTTTTAAATTCTAGAAGTAAAGGAAACTTGGGGGAGGGGGGGGGATGAAACACGAATTCCGACTAATCATACCGTGAACGTTGTTCCTGAAGGGAATTGCTGCATCAGTCAGCTATAAGTTGAGTAAATTATTTGCTGGAAGGATGGTGTTCTCTTTCTAAACACTGGCAGCGAAGTGAGTAGCGTTTTTCTCCCCGGAGCCGCTTTGCGATAAAATGCGTTTTAGAGATGATTACTTCACAATTAACAGACGTTTTCCTGATATTCATTTAAACGTAATCACCGAAATTTGATGTTTGGGGAACATTTTTTTCGATGAAGGAAGCCAGGAGATGAGTTTGCGAAAAGTAGTTGAAAAGTGGAAATAAATTCCTTTGAATGTTTTTCAGAGACTTAAAATTGATAGCGTGAAGACACAGAAGATTTAATTTTAACTTTCAAAGTCTCGAGATTTTATCAATCGTAACACTTTGTATTTTGCAAAATTGAAATCACTTGTTTCCATTTAATCAGTGCATTGTAGAAATTTGAAAATTTATTGCTTTAACTACTAAGGTGGGATTAACCCATTTGTGCCTGGATATTTTTGCGACTTTTTTCGATTTTTACTGATAACAGAAATAATAGATAAATTTCTGATGTCAACTTCTTGAACAAGAGATGATTTCTTTTAAAATCATATTGCATAAAAATCGAAATATCAACATCCTACTGGGTCATGTTAAAATATTTTGTAGAGTTGAGTCTCAATACTCGTGAATAAAGGCTAGGAAAAATAAATAACGTTTTCGACTAATAGCGAAAATGCCGTCCCAAAAAAGGGACACTAGGCATAAATGGGTTAATGTTAAAGGATTGGCATAATGTCTTATTTAGCTAATTAGACAGCCGTAATATACCGTTAATCCACCCCACTCGATTAAACGCCCCCCTTCCACTTTTTAAGCAAATTGAATCTCCACTTTTCAAACAAAATTTTCGAGAGAGCGCCCCCTTTCCAAACTCCCCTCAATAACCCTGTTCCGCACTTGAATCTCAGCATTAACTGCCAATCAAACACACACAGGTTCTCTGAACGTCTATTAACGTTCAAAAGACGTTTTCTGAACGTTAATAGACGTTCATAGAACCTGTGTGTGTTTGCTGGGTGTAGATTATTTCTCAACCTCCGGCGCCTTATTTGAAAGGCGCCTTATTTTTTTTAACGACTTTTCGTTACGCTTGGATAGGGTGATTAAATGTGCATTATGGTATTGCATTGCATGTGTTTCCAGAATGTCACACGTAATTGTAGAAATAAGGAAATTTATATTCATGTGTTATACATTCAGGTAGTCTCTTTTATTGAAACTACCGCGGGATATATTGTTGCAAAAACCCCCTAGTTTCTGTGTTCGTCGTTCTGAAGTCCAGCAGGTTTAGAAAGTTCTAGAAAACAATCCACTTGTATCCAAAATGTACAGGCATCAACCCTAGGAACACAATTAGTCCAAAAGACGTTTAAAACACGTTTTTTTACCGTCAAAAAACGTGTTTCCAACGTAATTTGAACGTTTTTTGAACTAGTTGTGCTACTGGGGAACGGCCAGTAGCTCGTTTATAACAGTCCGCTCAGTACCGAAGCTTTCACAAATGCTGCAATTCTCACACAAAATAAAGCACTTCCACAGGTAAAATTCTTGGAAACTTTCGAGGGAAATCGCACACAGTCCCTCAAAACTCAGCAATGAAAGATTTGCACGCAGCACTTAAAAACGAGCTTCCGAAAAGCAAGCAAAAATACCGCTTCTATAGCGTCAATGCAAAGCGCAACGCAGCAATCTCACTCAAAGAAAGCTCGATGAACAACGACTCAAACTGGGAGAACCCGCTGCTTTTATAGTCTTCGATGACTATAAAAGCAGCGTCACTGTTCCCGCCCGTTCGTGTTTTGTGTTATGCTGCGCCCTCTGGTGAGAGGGAAATTGTGATCGAGCCGTCTGATGGAAGGCAGCTCAGTCTTCTTGCTCCCCGAAATAAAGTGTATGTATAGCTTAATAGTCTTTCCTTTGGATTACATGTCATCAAATCGAAGTGTAATTATGTTTAAGATAATTAAGTGAAAACGATTTAAAGTGAAGTGTCAAGTCAACAAACACCCTGGAAGGTTCCAGACAGATCCATTCGTGGAATTTACTAGAACAGACTCGATTATGATTGCGTAATAGAAGAGTAATATTAGGCTATTATGCATGTTAATGCAGAAAAACTAACTTTACAATTCCCCATTGGAAATCGAGCCAAATGACCAAAATGTCGCCAAGCTTGGCGACTTTTGGCGAAATATCGTCAAATTTGGCTTCAAAAGTGAAGTTACCGAAAGCCTAGAACCAATATTTCTAGAAATTGTTATAGAAATGCATGGGAAACCCAAACCTCCGTATGTCCCGTTCTAACTGGCCGATTTTGATGCAACGAAAAGCAAAATTTTAACTATCTGACGCGTAGAATACGAATTTTGAACTATTTTAAACCCCAGAACAGCAGGTTGCTCCGAAAATTCGTAACAATACTAATGTAGTCGTACTTATGACAAGCTTTTGATTTTTAGTCTTTTAATGCTCATTTAAAACATGAAAGCGTTTCAGACTCTTAAAACTTTATTCCTTCCTCCGAAAGGTAACATCCTAGTTTACTACAAGTTCTGACCTTCCTGCCTGTGTGGGTGGTAGAGCTTCATGTAAACTGAAGAACGGTAAACGTTCAGTACATAGGCGTAGAGTTATATGGGCCCGTGGGGCTCGAGCCCCCCCCCCAATAAATTGTGAATAGGGGCTGAGCCCACCCAATAATTTACCACTAAATACAGAAAACTAATTTATACTAACATAAAAAAAAGTATTTCACGCCGTTTACAAACGTTTAAAAAACGTTTTCTTTGCTTCTATTTTTAACTTATAACATGGTAGAAAGATACTAACATGGATACTTACCTTACATAGGTGTAGAATTCTATGGACCCATAGAGCTCGAGCGCCTCCAATAATTTACACTTACACATAGTAAGTCATAGCTACCAACTACTACGGAATATAATTAACCACTTTTTGTAAACAGTATATTTTAAAATTATTTTTTTCAAAATAGTAACCAGCTCGAGCGCGCAGCACAAAACTTTTGCTATATTTTAAGCCGAAAAATCATGTAGAAAAAGTGGTTAATTCTATTCCGTACTAGTTGGCAGTTAAGAGTAAGTTATATGTACATAAATCAGTGACGTAACCAGAAATTTTTTAAGGGGAAGGTGGGGGGGTACGACTTCTGCGACTCACATATATGTATACGGTACGGGTGTATGATAAGGGAGTGAGGCATATACATTTTGTATGGCAAAAAATTCCTCATGGGGTGTATAACCCCCCCCCTTGGCTACTCCACTGACGTGAATATATGTGGTTGTGGGGCCCGGCCCCCCCAATAATTTTGAAAACTTTACGCTTATGGTTCAGTACTACCCAAAACGATCGTTTTGAGACTATTTTTTATGGTTATTTTTTATGAGTGTCATTTTCCATTTTAATTCATCTTAACAAACTATATTCGGCTTCAATGCTTCCAAAAAACTGGACGTCAATGAACGAAATTCAGCTGCTGAAAGGGTTAAACTCTCAACAGACATTATTCACTGGAACCTCTGATTCTCAGTTAGAAATTAACTTGAGATTTCCCGAAAATTCGGGTGGCTACGTACAAGCTAATGCGAACACTGTGGGCTACGAAGTAATTAAAGATAAAATGTCAAGAATTTTAATCCATGCGCCCAGGGATAGATAAATTCGTGTTAAAATTACCCGAGTAAGCGCATCCTTGGCCTGATTGGACAAAAAAACATGTTTGTCCAATCATCGGACGGGAATTGTTGCAGTATTGGCTGGAAGCGAGTAAAATCAATTCCTCTGAGGAGAGTCTTAGACAATGAGTGTAAAATCACCCCAGAGACCATATTTTGATTAAATAATAGATAGATAGATTATATTTACTATTTATTAAATAAATATGTGTTGTGTCCCAAAAAGGTTGTTGCAGTATTGGCTGGAAGCGAGTAAAATCAATTCCTCTGAGGAGAGTCTTGGACAATGAGTGTAAAATCACCCCAGGGACCATATTTTGATTAAATAATAGATAGATAGATTATATTTACTACTAGCTGAAGTACCCGTTCTTCGCACGGGAATGAATGGACTTTTTGATATTACGATTTGTGGTGATTACTATTCATTGTAATAAACAGATATAGCAAAGTGGATATCGCGTTATATTGTGTCCAATAATCATGCATACCGAATTGCAAGGCAATCGTTTGTACGGTGCAGAAGGCCATGCGGCGTAGGGCAATCTAGTGGCGAGTTTTAGCAAAACGGATACGGCGAAAATATTTTTCGCATTCAGATATCGATGCATACGAATTTTCATGACTATCGGCTGGACAGTCCTGAAGTTCATGTGTTGACGCGACATCTAGTGCCAAGTTATAGGAAAATGGATAGCGCCAAACTCTTCCCCGTGTTCAAATATCTATGTATACCTATTTTCATAGCGATCATTTGCACAGTCAAGAAGTGATACACTGCAGGGCCATCTAGTGGTTTAATAAAGTAATGATTTGCTACAGCGCCGTCAAGTGGCGAGTTATAGCAAAATGGATAATGCCAAAATATCCTCATTGTTCAAATAGCTATGTATACTGATTTTCATAGCGACCGTTTGAATGGTCAAGAATTTGGCCTGCTGCAGCGTCATCTAGTGGCGAGTTAAAATAATAATGCATTGCAGTGTCATCTAGTGGTGAGTAACATCAAAAGGAACGCAGTTAGAATATATTCTTCGTGCTCAAATGTGTAAGTATAAAAAATTTTATGCCGATCGGTCGAACGGTATAGAAGTTGATGCGTTGCAGCGCTATTTAGCGGTAAGCTACAGCAAATGGATAGTGAAAAATATTCTCCGTGTTCTAATATTCGCGTGTACCAAATTTCATCGAAATCGTTTGGACGATATTCGCATAGCAAACGGCTAAACGGAATAGAATTTGTATACGAACGACATTTTATTCGGCAAAATCGCCACACATGGCAACCACGATCCTTATTTCCCACTTTTTTCCCTACAGGGGTTACAATTACGGAAAGATTTTTGCGTGAAGAGCATAAAAAATCTCTTAAATTCCGGGAACGGGTGGACTTTCAAAGTTTTAAAGTGGGCTGTCATTTATTCTATATTATTTTACATATCTGTGCTAAATTTCAGGCCTATAGGTCCATTTTAGTGGATTTGTATACGAATCAAATCCACAAACAAACAAATAAACAAACAAACAAACAAACAAACAAACAAACAAACAAACAGAATTTCATTTTTATTTATAAGATTACTCCGATGTACTAAATGAGAAGATTTCAATTTTCTGAAATTTGGCGGAATTCCCCCAACTTAAATCAATGTACTCATTTGGCGAGAATTCTGGAGATAGATCAATTGAAATCCCTTAATAACTGCTTTATTTATTCACGGGTCATTAAAATTTAACGCTGTATTCTAATAAAACCTTTGCACTTGTTTTCAAAAATCTATTTCCTTAAGCTCTCAATAAATTGCGCCAAGCCGAAATCTGTGCAAACCGCTAGAACTCACTTTCACAAAATCGGCATTTGAGCCATTTTATTTTTTCGCCAAACTAAAATAATTTACCTATTAGCCTCGGAAATCTTCAATTCTTATTGTTTTGCGTGTAAAGCATTACATTCCTGCTCTGATTTCCAATGCACACGATATTATAATTTAAAAAAAAATAACCTTACGAATATAAACTAACAAAAAAAAATATTATTATTCTTTTATTTTTACTTTGAAAATTTAAAACATTTTATTCGGCAAAATCGCCACACATGGCAACCACGATCCTTATTTCACACTTTTTTCACTACAGGGGTTACAATTACGGAAAGCTTTTTGCGTGAAGAGCATAAAAAATCTCTTAAATTCCGGGAACGGGTGGACTTTCAAAGTTTTAAAGTTGACTACGATTTATTCTATATTATTTTACATATCTGTGCTAAATTTCAGGCCGATAGGTTCATTTTTGTGGATTTGTATACGAACGACATTTTATTCGGCAAAATCGCCACACATGGCAACCACGATCCTTATTTCACACTTTTTTCACTACAGGGGTTACAATTACGGAATGATTTTTGCGTGAAGAGCATAAAAAATCTCTTAAATTCCGGGAACGGGTGGACTTTCAAAGTTTTAAAGTGGACTACGATTTATTCTATATTATTTTACATATCTGTGCTAAATTTCAGGCCGATAGGTCCATTTTTGTGGATTTGTATACGAACGACATTTTATTCGGCAAAATCGCCACACATGGCAATCACGATCCTTATTTCACACTTTTTTCACTACAGGGGTTACAATTACGGAAAGATTTTTGCGTGAAGAGCATAAAAAATCTTTTAAATTCCGGGAACGGGTGGACTTTCAAAGTTTTAAAGTGGACTGTGAGTTATTCTATATTATTTTACATATCTGTACTAAATTTCAGGCCGATAGGTCCATTTTTGTGGATTTGTATACGAATCAAATCCACAAACAAACAAACAAACAAACAAACAAACAAACAGAATTTCATTTTTATTTATAAGATTTATTAAATAAATATGTGTTGTGTCCCAAAAAGGTTGTTGCAGTATTGGCTGGAAGCAAGTAAAATCAATTCCTCTGAGGAGAGTCTTAGACAATGAGTGTAAAATCACCCCAGAGACCATATTTTGATTAAATAATAGATAGATAGATTATATTTACTATTTATTAAATAAATATGTGTTGTGTCCCAAAAAGGTTGTTGCAGTATTGGCTGGAAGCGAGTAAAATCAATTCCTCTGAGGAGAGTCTTAGACAATGAGTGTAAAATCACCCCAGAGACCATATTTTGATTAAATAATAGATAGATAGATTATATTTACTATTTATTAAATAAATATGTGTTGTGTCCCAAAAAGGTTGTTGCAGTATTGGCTGGAAGCGAGTAAAATCAATTCCTCTGAGGAGAGTCTTGGACAATGAGTGTAAAATCACCCCAGGGACCATATTTTGATTAAATAATAGATAGATAGATTATATTTACTACTAGCTGAAGTACCCGTTCTTCGCACGGGAATGAATGGACTTTTTGATATTACGATTTGTGGTGATTACTATTCATTGTAATAAACAGATATAGCAAAGTGGATATCGCGTTATATTGTGTCCAATAATCATGCATACCGAATTGCAAGGCAATCGTTTGTACGGTGCAGAAGGCCATGCGGCGTAGGGCAATCTAGTGGCGAGTTTTAGCAAAACGGATACGGCGAAAATATTTTTCGCATTCAGATATCGATGCATACGAATTTTCATGACTATCGGCTGGACAGTCCTGAAGTTCATGTGTTGACGCGACATCTAGTGCCAAGTTATAGGAAAATGGATAGCGCCAAACTCTTCCCCGTGTTCAAATATCTATGTATACCTATTTTCATAGCGATCATTTGCACAGTCAAGAAGTGATACACTGCAGGGCCATCTAGTGGTTTAATAAAGTAATGATTTGCTACAGCGCCGTCAAGTGGCGAGTTATAGCAAAATGGATAATGCCAAAATATCCTCATTGTTCAAATAGCTATGTATACTGATTTTCATAGCGACCGTTTGAATGGTCAAGAATTTGGCCTGCTGCAGCGTCATCTAGTGGCGAGTTAAAATAATAATGCATTGCAGTGTCATCTAGTGGTGAGTAACATCAAAAGGAACGCAGTTAGAATATATTCTTCGTGCTCAAATGTGTAAGTATAAAAAATTTTATGCCGATCGGTCGAACGGTATAGAAGTTGATGCGTTGCAGCGCTATTTAGCGGTAAGCTACAGCAAATGGATAGTGAAAAATATTCTCCGTGTTCTAATATTCGCGTGTACCAAATTTCATCGAAATCGTTTGGACGATATTCGCATAGCAAACGGCTAAACGGAATAGAATTCGACGTTCTGCTGCGCCACCTGGTGGCAAGTTAGAGGAAAACGGATAGCATAAAAAGCTTCTCCATGATAAAAGACTTAGGTGAACCAAATTTCATGGTGCAACGGTGCTGGAGTTTTTCAACCTCATACACACATACCAACATTCATTTTTATCTATAACCAGTATCATTATATATCCCAGTCTCAAATAAAATCCAGTTTCGAATCTAAGCCTTGCCAAAGTGCCAACATACGCCATTTTGCAAGAGTTTTTTCAGGAAATCATTCGAAGCAGCAACGACTTAGCAGCAATCAATATGGGAAATGGTTTGGCCGCCAAAAAGTAAAGCACACATTTATTTGAAAATGTGAATCCCTTAATACAGCCGAATTTTTTTAAATTATCAACTATAACGTGTTTTATTCATCGTTACTCCGATGTACTAAATGAGAAGATTTCAATTTTCTGAAATTTGGCGGAATTCCCCCAACTTAAATCAATGTACTCAATTGGCGAGAATTCTGAAGATAGATCGCTTGAAATCCCTTAATAACTGCATTATTTCTTCACGGATCATTAAAATTTAACGCTGTATTCTAATAAAACCTTTGCACTTGTTTTCAAAAATCTATTTCCTTAAGCTCTCAATAAATTGCGTCAAGCCGAAAACTGTGCAAACCGCTAGAACGCACTTACTCAAAATCCATATTTCAGCCATTTTATTTTTTCGCCAAACTAAAAAAATTTACACATTAGCCTCGGAAATCTTCAATTCTTATTGTTTTGCGTGTAAAGCATTACATTCCTGATCTGATTTCCCATGCATACGATATTATAATTTTAAAAAAAATAACCTTACGAATATAAACTAACAAAAAAAAAATCATTATTATTCTTTTATTTTTACTTTGAGAATTTAAAACATTTTATTCGGCAAAATCGCCACACATGGCAACCACGATCCTTATTTCACGCTTTTTTCACTACAGGGGTTACAATTACGGAAAGCTTTTTGCGTGAAGAGCATAAAAAATCTCTTAAATTCCGGGAACGGGTGGACTTTCAAAGTTTTAAAGTGGACTACGATTTATTCTATATTATTTTACATATGTGTGCTAAATTTCAGGCCGATAGGTCCATTTTTGTGGATTTGTATACGAACGACATTTTATTCGGCAAAATCGCCACACATGGCAACCACGATCCTTATTTCCCACTTTTTTCCCTACAGGGGTTACAATTACGGAAAGATTTTTGCGTGAAGAGCATAAAAAATCTCTTAAATTCCGGGAACGGGTGGACTTTCAAAGTTTTAAAGTGGGCTGTCATTTATTCTATATTATTTTACATATCTGTGCTAAATTTCAGGCCTATAGGTCCATTTTTGTGGATTTGTATACGAATCAAATCCACAAACAAACAAATAAACAAACAAACAAACAAACAAACAAACAAACAGAATTTCATTTTTATTTATAAGATTACTCCGATGTACTAAATGAGAAGATTTCAATTTTCTGAAATTTGGCGGAATTCCCCCAACTTAAATCAATGTACTCATTTGGCGAGAATTCTGGAGATAGATCAATTGAAATCCCTTAATAACTGCTTTATTTATTCACGGGTCATTAAAATTTAACGCTGTATTCTAATAAAACCTTTGCACTTGTTTTCAAAAATCTATTTCCTTAAGCTCTCAATAAATTGCGCCAAGCCGAAATCTGTGCAAACCGCTAGAACTCACTTTCACAAAATCGGCATTTGAGCCATTTTATTTTTTCGCCAAACTAAAATAATTTACCTATTAGCCTCGGAAATCTTCAATTCTTATTGTTTTGCGTGTAAAGCATTACATTCCTGCTCTGATTTCCAATGCACACGATATTATAATTTAAAAAAAAATAACCTTACGAATATAAACTAACAAAAAAAAATATTATTATTCTTTTATTTTTACTTTGAAAATTTAAAACATTTTATTCGGCAAAATCGCCACACATGGCAACCACGATCCTTATTTCACACTTTTTTCACTACAGGGGTTACAATTACGGAAAGCTTTTTGCGTGAAGAGCATAAAAAATCTCTTAAATTCCGGGAACGGGTGGACTTTCAAAGTTTTAAAGTTGACTACGATTTATTCTATATTATTTTACATATCTGTGCTAAATTTCAGGCCGATAGGTTCATTTTTGTGGATTTGTATACGAACGACATTTTATTCGGCAAAATCGCCACACATGGCAACCACGATCCTTATTTCACACTTTTTTCACTACAGGGGTTACAATTACGGAATGATTTTTGCGTGAAGAGCATAAAAAATCTCTTAAATTCCGGGAACGGGTGGACTTTCAAAGTTTTAAAGTGGACTACGATTTATTCTATATTATTTTACATATCTGTGCTAAATTTCAGGCCGATAGGTCCATTTTTGTGGATTTGTATACGAACGACATTTTATTCGGCAAAATCGCCACACATGGCAATCACGATCCTTATTTCACACTTTTTTCACTACAGGGGTTACAATTACGGAAAGATTTTTGCGTGAAGAGCATAAAAAATCTTTTAAATTCCGGGAACGGGTGGACTTTCAAAGTTTTAAAGTGGACTGTGAGTTATTCTATATTATTTTACATATCTGTACTAAATTTCAGGCCGATAGGTCCATTTTTGTGGATTTGTATACGAATCAAATCCACAAACAAACAAACAAACAAACAGAATTTCATTTTTATTTATAAGATTTATTAAATAAATATGTGTTGTGTCCCAAAAAGGTTGTTGCAGTATTGGCTGGAAGCAAGTAAAATCAATTCCTCTGAGGAGAGTCTTAGACAATGAGTGTAAAATCACCCCAGAGACCATATTTTGATTAAATAATAGATAGATAGATTATATTTACTATTTATTAAATAAATATGTGTTGTGTCCCAAAAAGGTTGTTGCAGTATTGGCTGGAAGCGAGTAAAATCAATTCCTCTGAGGAGAGTCTTAGACAATGAGTGTAAAATCACCCCAGAGACCATATTTTGATTAAATAATAGATAGATAGATTATATTTACTATTTATTAAATAAATATGTGTTGTGTCCCAAAAAGGTTGTTGCAGTATTGGCTGGAAGCGAGTAAAATCAATTCCTCTGAGGAGAGTCTTGGACAATGAGTGTAAAATCACCCCAGGGACCATATTTTGATTAAATAATAGATAGATAGATTATATTTACTACTAGCTGAAGTACCCGTTCTTCGCACGGGAATGAATGGACTTTTTGATATTACGATTTGTGGTGATTACTATTCATTGTAATAAACAGATATAGCAAAGTGGATATCGCGTTATATTGTGTCCAATAATCATGCATACCGAATTGCAAGGCAATCGTTTGTACGGTGCAGAAGGCCATGCGGCGTAGGGCAATCTAGTGGCGAGTTTTAGCAAAACGGATACGGCGAAAATATTTTTCGCATTCAGATATCGATGCATACGAATTTTCATGACTATCGGCTGGACAGTCCTGAAGTTCATGTGTTGACGCGACATCTAGTGCCAAGTTATAGGAAAATGGATAGCGCCAAACTCTTCCCCGTGTTCAAATATCTATGTATACCTATTTTCATAGCGATCATTTGCACAGTCAAGAAGTGATACACTGCAGGGCCATCTAGTGGTTTAATAAAGTAATGATTTGCTACAGCGCCGTCAAGTGGCGAGTTATAGCAAAATGGATAATGCCAAAATATCCTCATTGTTCAAATAGCTATGTATACTGATTTTCATAGCGACCGTTTGAATGGTCAAGAATTTGGCCTGCTGCAGCGTCATCTAGTGGCGAGTTAAAATAATAATGCATTGCAGTGTCATCTAGTGGTGAGTAACATCAAAAGGAACGCAGTTAGAATATATTCTTCGTGCTCAAATGTGTAAGTATAAAAAATTTTATGCCGATCGGTCGAACGGTATAGAAGTTGATGCGTTGCAGCGCTATTTAGCGGTAAGCTACAGCAAATGGATAGTGAAAAATATTCTCCGTGTTCTAATATTCGCGTGTACCAAATTTCATCGAAATCGTTTGGACGATATTCGCATAGCAAACGGCTAAACGGAATAGAATTCGACGTTCTGCTGCGCCACCTGGTGGCAAGTTAGAGGAAAACGGATAGCATAAAAAGCTTCTCCATGATAAAAGACTTAGGTGAACCAAATTTCATGGTGCAACGGTGCTGGAGTTTTTCAACCTCATACACACATACCAACATTCATTTTTATCTATAACCAGTATCATTATATATCCCAGTCTCAAATAAAATCCAGTTTCGAATCTAAGCCTTGCCAAAGTGCCAACATACGCCATTTTGCAAGAGTTTTTTCAGGAAATCATTCGAAGCAGCAACGACTTAGCAGCAATCAATATGGGAAATGGTTTGGCCGCCAAAAAGTAAAGCACACATTTATTTGAAAATGTGAATCCCTTAATACAGCCGAATTTTTTTAAATTATCAACTATAACGTGTTTTATTCATCGTTACTCCGATGTACTAAATGAGAAGATTTCAATTTTCTGAAATTTGGCGGAATTCCCCCAACTTAAATCAATGTACTCAATTGGCGAGAATTCTGAAGATAGATCGCTTGAAATCCCTTAATAACTGCATTATTTCTTCACGGATCATTAAAATTTAACGCTGTATTCTAATAAAACCTTTGCACTTGTTTTCAAAAATCTATTTCCTTAAGCTCTCAATAAATTGCGTCAAGCCGAAAACTGTGCAAACCGCTAGAACGCACTTACTCAAAATCCATATTTCAGCCATTTTATTTTTTCGCCAAACTAAAAAAATTTACACATTAGCCTCGGAAATCTTCAATTCTTATTGTTTTGCGTGTAAAGCATTACATTCCTGATCTGATTTCCCATGCATACGATATTATAATTTTAAAAAAAATAACCTTACGAATATAAACTAACAAAAAAAAAATCATTATTATTCTTTTATTTTTACTTTGAGAATTTAAAACATTTTATTCGGCAAAATCGCCACACATGGCAACCACGATCCTTATTTCACGCTTTTTTCACTACAGGGGTTACAATTACGGAAAGCTTTTTGCGTGAAGAGCATAAAAAATCTCTTAAATTCCGGGAACGGGTGGACTTTCAAAGTTTTAAAGTGGACTACGATTTATTCTATATTATTTTACATATGTGTGCTAAATTTCAGGCCGATAGGTCCATTTTTGTGGATTTGTATACGAACGACATTTTATTCGGCAAAATCGCCACACATGGCAACCACGATCCTTATTTCCCACTTTTTTCCCTACAGGGGTTACAATTACGGAAAGATTTTTGCGTGAAGAGCATAAAAAATCTCTTAAATTCCGGGAACGGGTGGACTTTCAAAGTTTTAAAGTGGGCTGTCATTTATTCTATATTATTTTACATATCTGTGCTAAATTTCAGGCCTATAGGTCCATTTTTGTGGATTTGTATACGAATCAAATCCACAAACAAACAAATAAACAAACAAACAAACAAACAAACAAACAAACAAACAAACAAACAGAATTTCATTTTTATTTATAAGATTACTCCGATGTACTAAATGAGAAGATTTCAATTTTCTGAAATTTGGCGGAATTCCCCCAACTTAAATCAATGTACTCATTTGGCGAGAATTCTGGAGATAGATCAATTGAAATCCCTTAATAACTGCTTTATTTATTCACGGGTCATTAAAATTTAACGCTGTATTCTAATAAAACCTTTGCACTTGTTTTCAAAAATCTATTTCCTTAAGCTCTCAATAAATTGCGCCAAGCCGAAATCTGTGCAAACCGCTAGAACTCACTTTCACAAAATCGGCATTTGAGCCATTTTATTTTTTCGCCAAACTAAAATAATTTACCTATTAGCCTCGGAAATCTTCAATTCTTATTGTTTTGCGTGTAAAGCATTACATTCCTGCTCTGATTTCCAATGCACACGATATTATAATTTAAAAAAAAATAACCTTACGAATATAAACTAACAAAAAAAAATATTATTATTCTTTTATTTTTACTTTGAAAATTTAAAACATTTTATTCGGCAAAATCGCCACACATGGCAACCACGATCCTTATTTCACACTTTTTTCACTACAGGGGTTACAATTACGGAAAGCTTTTTGCGTGAAGAGCATAAAAAATCTCTTAAATTCCGGGAACGGGTGGACTTTCAAAGTTTTAAAGTTGACTACGATTTATTCTATATTATTTTACATATCTGTGCTAAATTTCAGGCCGATAGGTTCATTTTTGTGGATTTGTATACGAACGACATTTTATTCGGCAAAATCGCCACACATGGCAACCACGATCCTTATTTCACACTTTTTTCACTACAGGGGTTACAATTACGGAATGATTTTTGCGTGAAGAGCATAAAAAATCTCTTAAATTCCGGGAACGGGTGGACTTTCAAAGTTTTAAAGTGGACTACGATTTATTCTATATTATTTTACATATCTGTGCTAAATTTCAGGCCGATAGGTCCATTTTTGTGGATTTGTATACGAACGACATTTTATTCGGCAAAATCGCCACACATGGCAATCACGATCCTTATTTCACACTTTTTTCACTACAGGGGTTACAATTACGGAAAGATTTTTGCGTGAAGAGCATAAAAAATCTTTTAAATTCCGGGAACGGGTGGACTTTCAAAGTTTTAAAGTGGACTGTGAGTTATTCTATATTATTTTACATATCTGTACTAAATTTCAGGCCGATAGGTCCATTTTTGTGGATTTGTATACGAATCAAATCCACAAACAAACAAACAAACAAACAAACAAACAAACAGAATTTCATTTTTATTTATAAGATTTATTAAATAAATATGTGTTGTGTCCCAAAAAGGTTGTTGCAGTATTGGCTGGAAGCAAGTAAAATCAATTCCTCTGAGGAGAGTCTTAGACAATGAGTGTAAAATCACCCCAGAGACCATATTTTGATTAAATAATAGATAGATAGATTATATTTACTATTTATTAAATAAATATGTGTTGTGTCCCAAAAAGGTTGTTGCAGTATTGGCTGGAAGCGAGTAAAATCAATTCCTCTGAGGAGAGTCTTAGACAATGAGTGTAAAATCACCCCAGAGACCATATTTTGATTAAATAATAGATAGATAGATTATATTTACTATTTATTAAATAAATATGTGTTGTGTCCCAAAAAGGTTGTTGCAGTATTGGCTGGAAGCGAGTAAAATCAATTCCTCTGAGGAGAGTCTTAGACAATGAGTGTAAAATCTCCCCAGAGACCATATTTTGATTAAATAATAGATTGATAGATTATATTTACTATTTATTAAATAAATATGTGTTGTGTCCCAAAAAGGTTGTTGTAGTATTGGCTGGAAGCGAGTAAAATCAATTCCTCTGAGGAGAGTCTTAGACAATGAGTGTAAAATCACCCCAGAGACCATATTTTGATTAAATAATAGATAGATAGATTATATTTACTATTTATTAAATAAATATGTGTTGTGTCCCAAAAAGGTTGTTGCAGTATTGGCTGGAAGCGAGTAAAATCAATTCCTCTGAGGAGAGTCTTAGACAATGAGTGTAAAAATCACCCCAGAGACCATATTTTGATTAAATAATAGATAGATAGATTATATTTACTATTTATTAAATAAATATGTGTTGTGTCCCAAAAAGGTTGTTGCAGTATTGGCTGGAAGCGAGTAAAATCAATTCCTCTGAGGAGAGTCTTAGACAATGAGTGTAAAAATCACCCCAGAGACCATATTTTGATTAAATAATAGATAGATAGATTATATTTACTATTTATTAAATAAATACGTGTTGTGTCCCAAAAAGGTGGTAACGGGCTTTGATTCCTTATCCATTAGAGGTAAGTGGGCAGTGTAAAATGAAAATATGTTCAAAATAAGGTCGGAAATAAGACTCCGTTAAGGGGAAATTCCTCCCGTTCATTTTCGAAAAATTACACTTTTTTAATTTTTATTCGACCCCCGTACGAAAACATTTCCCAATTAGTAAAATGTGCCCCATACACTCATGAGGTGACTTACAAAATTTGAGAATCATACTATAAAAAGTGTCAGATGTATTAAGATAAATATAATGCTGGCCTAAACCACTTTTTCATGGCTCCTGAAGGGGGAAAGAATCCCGTCGAATGATCGCATTTCAGGGGTCGTACAGAAATTACGAAAGAAAATATTTTTTTCCACTCTGGCAATAAACGTTTACATTTAATGCAGTTCATGTATAGTCTAGAGATGAGACGGGCTCAGCCCGAGCCCGAGCCCGGGCCCGAACTGGGCTCGGGCTCGGGCTCGTGAAAAATTTCTCCTTTATTGAACATACTCCTTTAAACAGATTTTATAAAAGTGATTTATGAGGAAAATAAAAGTACAGTCAACTCCGGTTATAGTGAATCTCTGGGGACCATCCAATTTCGTCCACTCTATCCGAAGTTCCCTAAAACCCAAGTGTCTTCATGATGGATAGAGATACTGTGTGTGAATCGGGACTCATGGTTTGCGATCACTATATCCGATGGTTCTCTATATCCGGGTTCACTATAACCGGAGTTGGCTGTACTTATAAAAAAAGTAGCGACACTGGCGCCTAGAAAGAGCGTTAAGCTCTTTGGATATTTCAGAACAGCAGCTTATGTTCATTAGTTAGTCATGAGATCCGACATTATTTGATAAACATATGGATAAATAAAGAATTAGAAAGTGCATTGAGAGTTTCCAACTATATTTGTCTTTAATTTGCACAAACGGCAAAATTCATTGTATTCTATCAATGAAGTAATTGGATTTTTTTTCATGCCTCATGGCCCTTTAACTGAAATTTCGGGCTCGGGCGGGCTCGGGCTCCGACTTAAATAATATTGCTCGGGCTCGGGCGGGCTCGGATTAAAAGTCCTCGGGCTTGGGCGGGCTCGGGCTTCAAAAAATGAGCCCGAACTCATCTCTAGTATAGTCCCCGATCCTCTTTCTTGAAAGATATCTCTGAGACGTTGTATGATGTAAGGCTCCAATTTTGAACATCCCCTCGTTAGCGTACGGGACACATTTTACTAATTGGAAATGTTTTTGTTCGGGGGCCGCATACAAATTTAAAGTCTGACTTTTTGCAAATGAACGAGAGGAATCTTTTCTTGATGAAGTCTTATTTCCGATCTTATGTTGAGAAATTTTTCAATTAGCACTGCCCACTTATAGATAAAGAATTGAAGACCGTTACCACGTATTTAGGATACCCTGTATACTAGAAGATAAAGCCCGTTTTAGAGGCAGTTACAATGGTCGCTAGAAAAAACGTTTGACAAAAAATGTCAACAACTCAATATATTTAATCTTTGTCCACCTAAAATAAATAACTCCGTATTCAATTTTTATTATATACCGAGATTGAATTTCATGCTCTTTTGGAAACGTGCGGAAACTTTTCGCACACGAACGTTCTCGTTTTGTGGTAACAGCCCTCTTATATCAATGCTTTATGCAGAGGAAATCATTTTATTTGTGAAAAGAAAATTTCGACTATACAATCTGGAAAAACTACTTTAAAACAATTGGAATCCCAACTTTCCCTTCAAACGTTCATCACCGTGAGTTCAATATGACGACAATGTCAATAGCGACAGCAGGTTTTGTCACGCAAATTATTAAAATTTTTTTACTCTCGAAAATGAAATAGAGCTGAAAATAAGGAAAACTCGCGTAAAAATTGGGGCACGGGCGGATTTTCTGGTTTTTAAAGTAGCGCAGATTGTTTTCTATATTTTCATACATTATTATGCAAAACTTTGCAAGCGGCGTAGATTTTATTACGTCTATAGACAATAAAATTTTAACCTGTTTGGATGAATGACGGTAAAAGCTTTATCTTCGAGTGGTTCAATCGGAATTGTGACAGAGCCGGTGAATGAGGGATCAGCGTAACTAACACTATAGTAGGATGTATTGCGATATATTCCTGATTACTTTACCGTAGTATTTATTCTTTCCTCGCAAACATACAATCTTTTCATGCACAAAAACATTTATAAATAAAAGAAGGGGAGAACTAATGGGAACGAGAGAAGAGCATTATTTAAAAAAAATTACAGCAAATTTTTAAAATGAGATAGTAACGATAAAAATTTGGTCCCCGGGGGGACATTTTAATAAGAATAAAAATAAAACAATTATTTATAAAATTACGTAAACAGAAATACTCTATTAAATATATTTACAAAATAACTTATTTTTTTAAGGTGATTATTGTATCTAGTGTATAATGATCGTAATTTATTCGTTAATATTCCCAAATGTAAAAACGTAAACTAATAACAATATAAACAAAACTTTAAAAAAAAATTAAATCCAGAATAATAAATCATGCCGGACGTACCGGTTTTAAAACACTGGAACACATTAGTCATTCTTGCGCTAAACTTGGTGATATATTGTCGTCAAATTTAGCGAGATTTGGGGAGATAAACTCAAAAAGCAGTACATCAGTATTGTACTCTTGCAAGACCATTCGCAAAACTTAAGCTGTTGTTTTCAGAATGATTATTAAAATATTGTAAACGTTTATATACTTATTGTATTTTGCTTGTAATAGATATCTTTAAACTTCCACAAACCGTAATGTACTGGAATTCTTTTAAGCGCTCCTGTAGAAGATCTGGAAATGCTATGACAGTATTTCGGAGTGAGAGCATTATTTTGCAATCATTAACAGTATATGTTCAGTATATAAGAGTTCTGTTTTGTATTCTGTAAATAAATGTCTGTGAAATACACTTTAGAAAATTACTATTGTCTGACTACTTTTCCCTTGGAATATTGGCAAGCTGCCAATAGAGGTGAACCCAAATGAAGCGGTCGAGGATTTGTTTAAAGCGAGTGGAGCTGTAGATTTTTTATTAATAATACTACAAATTAGCAATCTGGTTTGTGTTATTTTAAATGAATAAACTGATTCATTGTAAGTTTAAAAGTATGAAAGCAGTAAACAAATCGTTATTTTTTGAAAGCAGCGCCGGTATAATTTAGCGGCAAGCGCACACATGTTTGGCACCACCAACAACCAATGTACGGGCCCATTTCCGCCTCTAAACCGGAAGTTTACGTTTATATCTAATCGGTAATCAAACAGTACCCATAGAACATAATGTATGGGAATTCTTTTGCGGTGCTCCTGTAAAATAACTATAAATGCTGCATTCGCCTTTTCCCATTGGGGTACATAGTACAGTACACAGAAATAACATATGCAAATTTCATAGTAATCGATGCATATTTACGGCAATTAGAGTGCGAACGTTAATAAGCATATAAAGACAGTATACTTTTATCTACCTAGGATAGAGCTTTAAACGTAATGAACGTGTCTCAATTGCCGAAGTTTTAAACATTACTTGTCAATGCACCAGACGGCTAAGTTCCTTTTAATTTTATTCTGATAAATCGGAGAAGAGTGGGAATATCGGAAAAACACCTTTTCATGAACGAGAATTTTCGTTGTATCGGCGAAAAGATTTAGAAGACTGGAAAAAAAAAAAATTATTCCAACGCTTTTATAGTGTCGCTAGTTTCAGAGTCTGTGATTATGAAACGGAAAGCAATTTTCAGGTGTACACAAGGTGTGTGGGAAGGAGAATCATTTCAGTATTATTATGAATGCGGAGTAATATTTTTAAATGAATATTTTTATCGGAGAATGCATTTTTCTACCAGATTTGCTATTAAATGCAGTTGGTATGTTTTTAGCACTACAGTTCTATTAAAACGAAGTAGGTTTTTTTTTTTTTTTTTTTTAGCGTCGACATAACTTGTCTACACAATTCGTCACGCCCAGACATTTTTCAAATGTGTTTGCCAGATAACGCGGAGGTAGGGGGGGGGGAGGAGAAAGGAAATGTCGATAGTCGCACAAGGTTTGCAATTTTTAATAATTCATCGCCAAGTTTCGTGAAAAAAAAACGTCTTCAAAACGAACGAACCTTGGCGATATATTCCGAATATGGCTACAGAAAATCGCATACGCGACAGTTTATTTCAAGGGAAAAGTATAGTTAGAATATGCCTGACGAAGATTGTAAAATAGAATTATTAGGCGGTTTTAATGTAAATTTGAATTCCGAAGAAATGTTTTATGGAACAGGAAACACAGATACGGTATACACTTAGAATATGATGCACTTTCCAAATGGCATTTTTAAAGTGGAAGTATGGTTAGAATATGCCTGAAGAAGATTGTTAAACAGTTTTGGTAGGCGATTTTAATACAGATTTAAATTCTGAAAAGTGTTTGTGAACAAGAAAGACAAACACGGCACACTCATGTATCTTGATGCTCATTCCAAGCAGCATTTAAAATGATCCAGTGTATTTGGAACCGGGCCTGCTTGTGCACTCCGAAAGAGGCCTACGGACGTTTCCTCATTGGTTAGATTCTGCCGTCAGATGACGTATCTAAGTGCTGGCGCCAATCAGTGAGCAACCGCAGGCCTCTTTGGATGACTCATCGGAATGCACAAGCAGGCCCGGTAGAATCACGATGGCCCCGGGACAAGAGAATGAAAGTTTTTGCTGGCACAGGAAAGGAAGTTTAAAACGCAGGGTACGAGAAGTAATCGAACCCACGACTGAGCACTTTTTGCGATGAGCACTGAATAGGACAGGCCCTTAACCTTCAAGCCACCGGTCTCCATGTCCAGGTTTTGGACTACTTCGCTGAATCGGGTTAAACCAACGCCCCCTAGAGAGGAAAGCCGCGGCGCTTACTTGTGACGTCATACCGAGTATTTAAAGCAAAGCGTTTCCATTGAGTTTCTCCTCTCTCCCGCGGCGCGGAAGAGAGGAGAAACCCAATGGAAACGCTTTGCTTTACCTACTCGGTGAGACGTCACAAGTAAGTGCCGCGGCTTTCCTCTTTAGGGGGCGTTGGTTAAACTGGCGAAAAAGTTTGATAATAATAACAGTTTTTACAAAATATTTATCATTTAAAATTAGTAGAAACGCATATGCAACAGACGAAATCAGTAATATTGTCGCTCGAAACAAGGAACTCATGGTGTTAAATTCGTGATTTTTAAAAAAAACAATGAAAAAAATTCTTAAGTAAAGCTCAAATTAAATTGCACTAATATTCTTAATAGAGGACATACATGGGAATCCATTTATAAATTTTATTCAATTTTCTGCGCTGGAATTTCATAAGGAACGCAGAATTTACAAAACGATAAATAAAATGGCGAATGTTTGTTCTCATAAATTCTTTTGAATTTCGCTCGTTGCCGTTCTTTACTTTTAGCGCGGCAGCTTTATGCTTAATCTAATTTTTCTAATCGAATTACGAAACGGAAAGTCTGTTTTTCCTTTTTTTTTTTTCACCATTGTTTCAAACAAAAAGGCGCATTTTTGAGTTTGTTTTAAAATATAAGCAGGAAAATACTGAAACTTTAATAACGGGAAAAGAATTCTAAAGTAACTTAATCTTATTGTGCAGTGAAAATTCGACTGCTTTAAATTTATCAAAGAAAAAAATATGTAAGTACGAGCTGGCTCGAAAATAAATTCTCCGTAGTGTGTTATTTTACTTTCAGAAAAATATTGAATTTATTAAATGTGCTTTCTTGTAGTATTCTTAGAACTACTTTTCTATTATTTATTAACGGCGTTTTGCTAGGCAGTGGTACGGCAACAGGTTTTTTTTTTTTTATAACGGTTTGCTCAGTTCCCGAAAAACTTTAATAGATTTTGCTTTGTGCAAGTGTACGTGCGTGTATTTAACTGTAGATACAGTCAGTAGAATTTCAAAAAATACTATGCCAATTTTATACCTGTTATAAAACATTTTTTTTTAGTATAAATCTCTATATACTATTGACTAAGGAAAAATAAATCAAACTGCCACTTGTTTTGTTGATAATTAACAGCATTTAGTTTGTTAATTTCTTAATGATTGTTTTAAACAATATAAGGCACTTAAGATAATTATTATTTACATTCGATCCTTGAATTAAGCGATCAAATAATCGAATAAGCCATGAAAAGCGATCGAATAAGCCATGAATTTCGATCCTATGCGTCCCAAGACCCTACTCGTAAGAGAAAATTTCGCATTGCAAAATAGTGTATATGTATACAACTTTTGAAACACGCACACAGTTTACTTTAGACATTGATAAGCACCCTTCGAAGCCATTTTAAACCATTTCCTAACTATACGATATCATTTCCAAAAGAAAGTAAAAAATAAAGACTTTTTCAGACTGGCATTATGTTTCCAGCTTCCGTCTTCAGTGAAGCTACGAGCGTTTGAAAACCACTCGCTGATTGGCTCTCTTCTTAGCCAATCACGAAGACGATACTTAATTCCTCGTACCCGCACTTCTGTTTGCTCTTCTTTTTTATTGGCGGAAAATCTCATGTCGCAAGCGAAAAGTTCGCGCTAGCTCTGAGATATGTTAATCGTGAAAAACTCGTAACATTCCATTCTCATGATAGATCGCGTTGTAGCGCAAATCCACAGTACTGACAGTACTCTGTCAGTATTATTTTTTTACTATTTTGCACTATGTATTGTAAAAATATGAATTCTGCTCACACTACCTTTCCCAGTGTACCTTCACAGTATACTACACAGTGAACCTTCTCGGGAGCGACCACCCCCCGTTCTGCGAAAAATCTGTCGTTAAGAGGGGTGGTTGCCAGGGGCTTATTACCTTATGGGCAAATCGGGACTTCCCTCCTCTCTAGGGGGCGTTGACTAAGGTGCTATACATTAAAAACGGATCATAATTTATGTGTCTTCCCTATGTTTCTTCCTTGTTAAATTAAGTTGGAAAGGGTATCATTATCTACGAGCATGAAGTATTTGTTTTTATTGCTCCACAAAACATATTTTGGAATCTAAATTTATATTAAATTTGCCTACTAAAACTGTTTTACAAACTTCGCCAAGCATATTATTCTAACTGTCTTACTTTTATAAAAACAGTTTCAAATGTGCATGTGCATCATAATCCATGGGTGTGCCGAGTTTGTCTTCACTATTCCATAAAACACTTTTCATAATTGAAATCTGTATTGAAATAGCCTATTAAAATCGTTTAACAATCTTCGTCAAGCATATTCTCACTGTACTTCACATTTATAAATACTATTTGGAAAGAGTGTGATAATCCATAAGTGCACCCTATTTGTCCTTGTTCCGTAAAACACTTATTCGGAATTGAAATCTATATAACTATCGCCTGCTCAAACTGTTTTACAATCTTCGTCAGGCATATTCAAAGTGACACATCAGTTTCTAATAAATTGTAGCGTTTGCCAGTTTCTCGCCAAACGTAGAATATATGGAAAAGCCAGGTTCTGTTTTGAGAATTTATCAGTTGGGCCCAAACTTGGTGATACATCATGAAAAATCTGGAGTGACTCCACTCGACTTTCCGAACACTTACGATTAAGATCATTACCAAGCACTTAAATAAATTTTAATCGATGAATAATTCAAACATATATACCAAATTGAAACTCAATCGAATGCACCGTTTAAACGCTTGCGCACTTTCAAGAATTTCTCCCCATATGCCATTATGCCATAACATAAAAGAAAGTTTTGTCGTAGCCCTTTAGGAGAACTATAAGTCCCATACACACCAAAATCAATACCGGTCTTAGGATGGTGGTTTATAACATGTATACCGAATTTGAGCTCAATCGAATGTATCGTTTAAACGATAGCGCACTTTCAAGAAATTCCCCCCATAGGCCATAATGTAAAAGAAATCTTTGTCGTAGCCCTGTAGAAAAACTATAAGTCCTATACACACCAAAATCAATACCGGTCTTGCAACGGTGGTTTATAACATGTATACCCAATTTGAGCTCAATCGAATCTACCGTTTAAACGCTAGCGCACTTTCAAGAAATTCCCCCCATAGGCCATAATGTAAAAGAAATCTTTGTCGTAGCCCTGTAGAAAAACTATAAGTCCTACACACACCCAAATCAATACCGGTCTTGCGACGGGGGTTTATGACGTATATATCCAATTTGAGCTCAATCGAATGCTCCGTTCAGGAGCTATCGTGTTCACTCACATACACACACACACACACACACACACACACACACACACACACACACACACACACACACACACACACACACACACACACACACACACACACACACACACACACACACACACACACACACACACACACATACACACATACATACATACATCTCGTAAAAATAGCATAAATGGACTCAGAAGCCCTCAAAACGTGTAAAAACACCAAAATCTCGAAGTCGAATTTTTTCATGATTACAATACTTTCCTTACATGGTACATGTTCGGAAAGTAAAAATTGCTAACCTTTGCGGGTTTTTGATATTTTATTCTATTGCTATAAGATGTATGTGTGGTTTTAATTAATTTTCCTCTATTAGCAACATTCGTTAAGCTGATATATATCGCAAAAAAATGATATTCGTTGTTCCCGGATTTTACATAAGTATCTATTTTTTAAATTTCATTAAAAGTAGTTCGTTTGGGGTTTTTTTTTGTGTGTGTGTTTTTTAACATAAAATTAACTGTGTGTAGCTTGGTTTTATACTGACGAGTAAATATATTTTTGTCGTAAATCAGAGATTCACAATCGATATGGAAAATAAAGAATATGAAAAAACAAAGATGATAAAAAGAAAAATGGAAAAATATACGAAGAAAAAGAAAAATAGCAATTTTTATTCTCCTGTTTTCAAGCAAATGGTTATAGATTAAATAATTATCAAATAATTGAAAATAGCGAAAGATTTCTGACTCAATGCATTTACGAAAACAAAAAGTTTTTCCTTCATCATTTAAATAATTAATTGAAGGGAAAATAAGAAGATGGGAGAAGAAAATAATTTTTATACGTTCTTTTTTATTTTTTCATTTTTAAATGTTTTTTATTTTTTTTACGTTTTATCCCTATGGGAAAAGAGCCGATAAAGTATAATTGTTTAATCCATTCTCTTTTCTATAAATATCTTGTGAGTTTAAAAAAAAAAAAATGGTTTAATTTTAACTGAGTTTTGTGTGTGTGGTAGTTCTTCGCATAACGCTATCATATTTGTACTATAACTCTCCATTATTATGTGAAAATTTTTTAAGTAAATTAATTTTTATGGCGGCATGGGGATAATAGATAAAAAGAGAGATGTTATAGTGTATTAATTGTAGAGGTTTGTGCCGTTGCAACACGCCAACGCCGATGGATATTACATCGGCGTCATAACTTTACAGGAAAGTTTAATATAGACTCATTGTAACTTCGCCCCACGAATGTGTCGTGTTCAAAACCAGGTCGCGTCCACCGACCTGACCGTTCGGAGTTTCCCGATATACCGAATTTGAGCCTATCATAGAGCAACATCGCATAGATATCTTTAACCCTTTGAGGCGCAACCCTTTCCCAATGCTGAAAAAAATCTGATGTGTCCAACACATGACTTCCTTGCACGTCTATTAAATAAAAATGTTTTCTACGCACTTCCTCTAAACTTATTTGTTTGAAAGAGATAAAATATCAATAATAGTAAGGTTTAGCGATTTCTAGCCAAATATTTCGATATCGCCAAGCTGAGTTCAATTTGAAAGATTTCCTTCTGACACTTTATTTGGCGATATTTCACCAAAAGCCGACAAACTTGAGATAGTTTGCGAGATTTTCGGGATAGCCACAGTAGTCATTGACCACAGACTTTCAATGAATTGAATGCATCCATACACCTTAATGTATTTAAAGTCATTTGGCTCACCCTATAAATAAATTCTTAGTGGATTGCTGTCAAAAAAGATATTGAAAACAGTTAGATATTATAATATAGTTCTAAATACAAAAGTTCAAAATTCTACGGGTTAAAGTTTTAGAGTTATACAAAATACGAAATAATTTTTGGCGCCAAATTTGGCGATATTTCGGCGAAACTCGTCAATGTCGACGACATTTGGCGAGATATTAAGCATGGACCAACAATGACAGATTATCGCCAAATTTGGCGATATTTCGCCAAAACTCGCCAAGAACGATGACAAATGGCGATACTTTGGGCATGGACGAAATGACTGACTATCGCCAAATTTGGCGACATTTCGGCAAAACTCGCCAAAGTCCAGGACAGTCGGCGAGATTTTGGGCATGTACCAAACAATCACTGTCTGCAATTGTATTATATTGAAGATGTCCATAGACATTAAAGTACTGAAATTCTTTTCGGTGGTCCTGTAAATAAACTCTCCAGTAGATTGGAACCAAAAATCGAGATGCACAACTAGATGTTACAACAATCTTATATATAAAATTTCATAATAGTTTTTGAGGTTTGAGAGTTAAATATACACACACGTCACTAAAAGTCGCCAAGCTTGGCGACTTTTGGCACAGTTCTTGAGGGAGGCACGTGACCGTGGTCGGACCATTACCTAACTTATGTGGTAAGACGGTATTGTGCTTGAAATGGATGAATGCCCCTAAAATTGCCATTGACCGTAATGTATTGGAAATCTTTTGAGTGTTCCTGTAGCAGAACTGTAAATGATAAAGACACCTTTTTTAATGGAGAAATTCATTTTCTAACTCTTTTCAGCATATATCACTTCTGAGTCGTTTGAAATAGCCCAATACCTCTAAAAAACGCTTTGATGAATTTCGGCCCATAGAGCGTAATGTATTTCGAATCTTTTAGGCGGTTCTGTAGATAAACTATCCAGTCGAATGGAACCGAAAGGGGAAGTGAACAACTAGATGTTACAACAATCCTAAATATAAAGTTTCAACATTCTACGCCTAATAGTTTTTGAGATATGCGAGTTTAATGAATTTCGGCCCATTGAGCGTAATGTATTTCGAATGTTTTGGGCGGTCCTATAGATAAACTATCCAGTCGAATGGAACCAAAAGGGGAAGTGCACAACTAGATGTTACAACTATCCAAAATATGAAGTTTCGAAATTCTACGCCTAATAGTTTTTGAGTTAGGCGAGTTTAATGAATTTCGGCCCATAGAGCGTAATGTATTTCGAATCTTTTGGGCGGTCCTGTACATAAACTATACATTCGATTGCAACCAAAAGGGGAGGTGCACAACTAGATCATAGAACAATCCTAAATATCAAATCTCAACATTCTACGACCAATAGTTTTTGAGATATGCGAGTTACATACATACGTACGTACGTACGTACGTACAGACGGCATGGAAAAACTGACCACAATAGACCGCCGCTGGTCAAAATGAGTTGCAGACGCGTTTATATGATCGTGCATGCTAGCCTACGATGAGATGCATCGAAAAAATTCTTAAAATTAAATTTAGAGGTAGTCAAAATCGGTTTTTTAGTCGAAATTTGGCCCCCAAAATTTTTCGGGATCACATTACTTCCTTATACTACGTACAAGGAAGTAAAAAGGACAGCCAGTTGCCATCGCTTTACTTAACTACCAGCAAGATGGCGGACGATCGAAACGTTCATCGCGTGCCACAGATCTAGAGACCCTTTTACGACGACAGCTGGCTATGCGGCACAGACAGCTGTGCCGCTCAAAAAAGGGTCTCTAGAACTGTGGCACGCGATGAACGTTTCGATCGTCCGCCATCTTGCTGGTAGTTAAGTCGAGCGATGGCAACGGCTGCCCTTTTATCAGCATTCGGCAATCTATCCAGCTGTTCTCGCATTCTTCCCCTTTTCAACAGATGTCAGTGCTGTTAAAAATAATCGTGACTTTTTCTTTTTTTTTTTTTTTTTACGGAAAATGACGTGCTAAAAAGTAAAGGATTCTCGTGCAGCCATGCCACCCGCAACTATTTTTATAGAGTTCAAATCTATTCTTCGTGACTGGCAACAGTCAAAACGTCAGAGTTTGGTGTTCCCAGAGCGGGAACACTGCGAGTTAAAGGGTTAAAGAAAGAAAGATGATCTGGGACTACATGATTTTTAATGTAAACGTTTATTGTTAGAGTGGAAAAAAGATTTTCTTTCGTCATTTCTGTAAGACCCCTGAAATGCAACCATTCGACATGAATTTTTTTATACCTTCCAGAGCCATGGAGGAGTGGTTTATGTCAGAGTTATATTTATCTTCATATCTCTGACACTTTTTAAGATATGAACCTCAAATTTTGTAAGTGACCTCATGAGTGTGCACCTCACCATGGCACAGTGGTTATGTCACTGCAAATGGGAGACGGCCGAAGTGTGAAGGTCCTGGATTCGGGTTCTATCGCGCGGCTGTCGGTTTGAGGGTCTGGAGTTTCGGGTACGTTTTCTCCAGATGTAACGTGAATACACGGTAGAACCCCTTAGAATGTCCTCCTACCAAGGCACCCCTCCCTCCCATCCTTGACAGGTCGCCCTAGCGTAGCGTTGCCATAATACACACAAACAAACACCGCATGAGTGTATGAGGCACATTTTACTAATTGTTTTGTGCGGCGTCGTATAAAATTTAAAAAGTGTAACTTTTTGTAAATGAACGAGATGAATTTCCTCTTAACCCTTCTGAGGGCAAGCCCTTTCCAATGCTGAACAAAGGGCAGCCGTTGCCATCGCTCGACTTAACTACCAACAAGATGGCGGACGATCGAAACGTTCATCGCGGGCCACAGATCTAGAGACCTTGTTTGAGCGGCACAGCTGGCTGTGCCGCACAGCCAGCTGTCGTCAAAAAAAGGGTCTCTAGATCTGTGGCCCGCGATGAACGTTTCGATCGTCCGCCATCTTGTTGGTAGTTAAGTCGAGCGATGGCAACGGCTGCCCTTTTTTCAGCATTGGGCAATCTGTCCAGCTGTTCTCGCATTCTTCCATTTTTCAGCAGATGTCAGTGCTGTTAAAAGTAATCGTGATCATTTTTTATGCGAAAGGACGTACTAAAAAGTAAAGGGTTCTCGCGGAGCTATGCCACCCGCAACTATTTTTATAGAAATCCAATCTATTCTTCGTGACTGGTAACAGTCAGAACGTCAGAGTTTGGTGTGCCCAGAGCGGGATCACTGCGCGATAAAGGGTTAACGTAGTCTTATTTCAAGCCTTATTTGAAATTTTTTTTACAATTTACACTGTCTAGGTATATCTAATAGATAAAGAATTAAAGCTCATTAACACCTTTAGGGGCTTAATGAGTTGTTAATGAGTTGAAAACCAAAGTGAAAAAAAGAAAAACAGCCGTCGCTATTAATTCCATGTGTCGTGTGGGAGCTTTTCCTATAGTTTATACTTGCTTAACCATTAAACAGGTATCAACCAGCCAATTAATGATTTGAAAATTTGAGCTTATTGAAAGACACATCCGTAGGCTATTTTTAACGGACTAATCGTGAAAATACCACATTTCCTACAAAAACAGTCATATTGCGTAAACAGCTTGGTTTAATTTGCTTTAAAGTTTAATTCATTTATTTTATTTTTTACACCTTTTCTCCAAGCTTCCTTTGCACAGTTCATAGATTCCATTATGATATTTCCTTTTCCTTTTTTTTTTTTTTTGAAATTCTTAACAATTAATTTTCAAGCACTCAACGGTGTCGTTACACTACAGGTTTGTTTGTTTTTTTTTTTTAATATCGTAAAAGGATTATTTATTTCTAATGGAATTACGACTATTTTTACTTAAAATTCTCACGAGATTTTCATTTTTTTTTTTTTTAAATAATCGAACATGCATGATCTAGATAAAAAATAAATATCAAAATGTACAAATACTTTTCCCAATAATTATCGTTTTTCTTTGTCTGCTCTCAAATAAACCAGATAAACATGAGCGATAATTATTCTGCGGTTTCAATAACGAAGGGTTTATGATTCATTATATTTGGCAAAAACAACGGCTACCTTCTGTTTTACCACTGAAATAATTAATGGAGAGAAAAAAAAATAATTTATTTTAAAAAATACCTGTAACGGTTCACGAGTGGAAATGCATCGACAGATGAAAATTAAGTTTCGCATTTTCAATCGCTTTGTTTTTTTTTCCATTATTAATATATTTATAATGGAAAAACAGAGCCATTAAACTATTTTTTAAGCTTTCATTTTTATTTTTACTATTAACTTTTATGATCTGGTTGAATTAAAAAAAAGAATAAAGTTAATTTAATTATTGGGAATTCTTGTTTTCATCTCGTCGATATATTTAAATAAGTCGTTTAAAAACAAGCAAAAGTGTTTTTCTATTTCTTTTCGAGCTTTGGCTTTCATAGCTTTGTTTAGTTAATACATTTCCGTTTAACTATTTGAAGCGCGCGCATTTTCACATCCGTGTAGAGGACCAACTGGATAGACTCCCCAACGCTGAAAAAGTGCAGCCGTTGCAATCGATCCATTGAACTACCAAAAACATGGCAGTCGGTCGAATCGCCCATCTTGCACCACAGAGACCAGAGTTCAGTCAGGCGCCAGAGAGTGCGTGGCCGCACAGCCGGCTGTGTCAGAAAACCACTTCAGCTCCGTGGCGCCAGCAGAACTCGATCAAGGCAACTGTGGGCGATGGGCAAAAGAAAAATTTGGGCCCCAAGCAATAATCTCCCCTCTTCTAAAAAAACAATTATTATTGGTTAATTCTGAAAAGTTTTAAATACCTCCCCCCTCCCTTCAAACATGAAATTTTATTTTAGGTAATTTGAAATAAACGAATACGTATGATGCCAATGAAACATCACTGAAACGTCACGTCGAAATGCTGTTTCATAATTGAAAAGATATACGGACTGAAATTAATAGCTTTTTGTAAACAGTAACTTTTTCAATATTTTTTTAATTAACAGCTAATTTACACAGTTAATTCAAAACTGTCGCTATTTTCTCACCTTAAAAATATTGTATACAAAAAGTGGTTAGTTATATTCTGTACATTTTGGCAGAGATGATAAATCGACTGTAGAGCATTTCGACGAATTGAAAAGAAGTTTAAATTAATTTATACAAATGCAAATTTGAATTATTTTCATTGTTCATACTACATCATTGAAAAATAGTATTATAAGTTCTAAGATTTTTTTTTCTCTGTTATTTTATTGTAAAATTATAAAGTGTAAAATATAAGGCTTTTGGGCCCCTAAAATCTGTGGTCCCTGGGCAATTGCCTCGTTTGCCCTGCCGATAATCTAGTGATTTACATTGTAAGATTTCGTACAATAATTATTTTTCAAATAAACCAATCCTCAAACGATTATTATAAGATTATTGCTATTATTCTTTTTAACGCAGTCTTATTTCTTACATTTTTAAAAACATTTTCGTAATTTCCATTGATCATTTATATTAATAAGTTAACAATTACAGCACTTTTCAGTACTTTTGAGACACTCTGTAGATGTGTTGTAGAGTAATTTTATGTAGCCTATAGCCTTCCCTATTATTTTTTAAAAACATTTTTGTAATTTTTTACTTATCATTTATATTAATAAGTAGATAATTATAGCACTTTTCAATCTTCTTGGAATACCCTGTAGATGGATCATTGTGTGATGCTATGTACCCTCTAAACTCCACCCACACCTCTTAACCCTTTAACGCTCAGTGTTCCCGCTCTGGGAACACCAAACTCTGACGTTTCAACTCTTGCCAGTCATGAAGAATAGATTGGATTTCTATAAAAATAGTTTCGGGTGACATAGCTCCACAGAGAATCCTTTACTTTTTAGCACGTCCTTTCCCGTCAAAAAATGGTCTCGATTCTTTTTAACAGCACTGGCATCTGCTGAAAAATGGAAGAATGCGAGAACAGCTAGATAGATTGCCCAATGCTGAAAAAAGGGCAGCCGTTGCCACCGCTCGACTTAACTACCAGCAAGAGGGCGGACGATCGAGACGTTCATCGGTTGCCACCGCTCGACTTAACTACCAGCAAGAGGGCGGACGATCGAAACGTTCATCGCGTGCCACAGATCTAGAGACCCTTTTTTTTACGATGTACGTTTCGATCGTCCGCCATCTTGCTGGTAGTTAAGTCGAGCGGTGGCAACGGCTGCCCGTTTTTCAGCATTGGGAAAGGGTTGCGCCTCAAGGGTTAAACGGGTCATCTGAGGCAAAAAGAATTTTTCAAATCGGACAAATTGTTTCAGAGATGAGGGCGCTCAAGGAAACTTTGTCTCTTTATTATGTTAGTAAAGATTAGCTGAAATTTCGGAAATAGGTTAGTTGCACCGGGCGGAGGGAGAAAAGAGCGAGTTCCACCGCTGATGAATTTGATCCACGGGCGAGTTGCACCCACGAAATGGAGAGGTAGGGGACAATCATAGGGGATCCCTGCGGTTTCGCAAAGGCCAGTGGTAGCCTGTTTTCGAGTGCCCGGACCCTATGATGTTATTTGGTGTAGTCTCGCAAAGGGCCAGCGGTAGCATATTTTGGATGGGAGAGCAAGATAAGGATTCCGGTGCAACTCGCCCCTCCACTTGATTGACAGCTGTTGGCGTGGGTGCAACTGACCCTCGTCCAAAATTTCAGGCCGGGTTCGTACTTTAAAATATGATCCCGCTCTAATAGACAAAGAGTTTCGCGGCGAAACGGCGCATCGCACTTTCCTAGGGTTGCCAAACAGCCGCGGAGTTATAAAATGTTAAAAGTTGCCAAGGTCAGCCACTTTTGACGATTGATCGTCCAGGTTGGCGCTATAAAAAAAGGTCCCCAAAACTAAATCCCGCATGACGACATCTTCTATATTTGATGAGAAATTGCCATATACTCTTCTTTATTTAATGGGAATATTAATTAGTATTTACGAAGGTGTCTATATTAGTGTAAATCACATATGGGCAACCGCCGGCCCGCGTGCTGAATGTGGCTGGCCACGGCTTTTGATCTGGCCCATGGAACTTATCAAAACCCCATATAAACCTTTAAAAAATCCCAATTATACGACCCGTGACTTCCCTAACATCCTAAAGTTTGGCCCGCAACTTTTCAAAGGTTGCCGATATCTGTTGTAAATACAGGTGAAGTATTCCTAGAATATGCCTGACGAATATTGTTAAACAGTTTTAGTAGGCGATTTTAATATAGATTTCAATACCAAAGAAGCGTTTTATGGAGCAGGGAAGACAAATACGGTACACTCATATATTCTGAGACACATTCCAAATGATATTTATAAAGGTGAAGTATAGTTAGAATGTGCCTGGCGAAGATCGTTAATAAGTTTTGGTAGGCGATTTTAACATGGATTTCAATTCTAAAGAAGTGTTAGCAACAAGCCTTTATGTTCAAATTCATGTATCCCCCCTCCTTATTATCACCCTTATTTAAAAATATCTCTGAGGCATTTTATGATAAGGCTGAAATGTTGTATATCAACTCATTAGTGTATGTGGCACATTTTACTAGTTGAGACTGTTTTTGGACGGGGGGTCGTATACAAATTTAAAAAGTGTAATTTTTTGCAAATTAACGAGAGAAATTTTTCCATAACGGAGTCTTACTTCTGACCTTATTTTGAATATTTTTTTACAATTTACACTGATCACTTATCTCTAATAGATAAAGAATTAACCCTTTAAGGCACAACCCTTTCCCAATGCTGAAAAAAGGGCAGCCGAAACGTTCATCGCGTGCCACAGATGTAGAGACCCTTTTTTTTTTACGACAGCTGGCTGTACCGCACAGCCAGCTGCGTCAGAAAAGGGTCTCTAGATCTGTGGCACGAGATGAACGTTTCGATCGTCCGCCATCTTGCTGGTAGTTAAGTGCAGCGATGACAACGGCTGCCCTTTTTTCAGCATTGGGCAATCTATCCAGCTGTCCTCGCATTCTTCCATTTTTCAGCAGATGTCAGTGCTGATGAAAATAATCGTGACCAATTCGTGGGTTATCTCTCGTAGATAAAGAATTAAATCCCGTTATCCCCCCCCTTTTTTTCGGAACACCCTGTATAGCAGAAGTCCGGCAGCAGATCGGTCGATTAAGCTTGGTTCCCATTGGAACACCGAAAGTGAAGCAGCACAGGCTTGGGCAGTGCTTGGGAGGGTGAACTCCTCTCCCGGCGGAGCCTGTTGTGGACCGTGTGTTCTAAACTGACCGCTGATGCACGAAAAATCCCTTCAATGTCCCGTCACCAATGTATTTTATGCTTAAACGATACCTCTGAGGCTACCAATCCAGGTGTTCGGTCTTTCATACGGAATGGGTTCCAATATAGGAGACCACACATAGCGGGAAACGTTGGCCAACCTAATAGGCGTCCTCATAATGAAATGACCAACTTCTATAGCCCTCGTAGTGTGGTCAAGCCTGCAAGTAGGCCGCGACCCGACTCTTAGTAAGAAAAAATGTGTATAACTGAAGAGTTTGTGAATCATCTTTCTTATTTTAATACTTGATAATTAATTTTTACCCTCGGATTTTCTACTCAGTTTTCAGCTCGTAAATATATATATATATATATATATATATATATTTCGTCCGACAGAATTAGTTTATTTAAAAATTGCATAAAAATATTTCTGTAACAGGCAAACTTGTATAATGGAAAGAAGAAAAATTAAAAAAGAAAATGTGAATTCCCTTTCAGAGTATTTACATTCTTTTTGTGACTCTGAAATTAATGATCCAAATAAAATAATTATTGTTGAGAGATTTTAAAAACAAAAGGCTTCTGATTCGATATAGAGACGAAAACAATGGCTTTTTTGTTTAACCAGTTAAATAATTAATCGGGGAGGGGGGGGGAGTTGCTAAAAAAAAATGAATCTACAGAAACTGAAAATAAATTCTGCATTTTAAGATCGAATTTTTATAATTATTATTAATATTCCGTTTATGCGATATAGAAATGAAGCATTAAAAAATTATCCAAAACAATACTACCTTTTTTCGGATTTCACCCCTTGATAAATACTTGATAAAAATTGAATAGATAAGTCCCATGTTCTCTATAGGGTTAGAACAAACTTCGCGATGTGAAATTCGAAAGAATTATCAAAATCTTACCTGAAACTCGCCACTATACAGGTACCACTCGCCTCACCGTGGCACAGTGGTTACGTCACTGAAAATGGTAGACGGCCGAAGTGCGAAGCTCCCGGGTTCGGATCCCGTCGCGTGGCTGTTGATCTAACGGTCTGGAGTTTTATTAGTTTTTTCTCCAGATGTAACGTGAATACGCGTTAGAACCCTTTAGAAAGTCCTTCTACCAAGGCACCCTCCATCCTTGGCAGATCGCCATAGCGTAGCGTTGCCATAACCACACAAACGTGCACAAACAACTAAATAATTGATGAAAAGCAAAGGATGTTTTTTAAAATACATGCCTAAAAAGATTCGCGAAATAAAATAACTACATCGAAAATGTGACTAAATTTCATGTTTCTAAATTCCGAATATTCCTTTTTGTTGTTATTTTGTTCATTGTAGTAACGTAGAGTCGCTCAAAATATAATTTAGACATCCATTTTCAATATTTTCGTTTTGACTTTAGCGAGTAACAAAAGCTTTTGGAAAATATTAATAATTTAAACTATCTTTTTACTTTCCGAACATGTACCATGTAAGGAAAGTACTGTAATCATGAAAAAATTCGAATTCGAGATTTTGGTGTATTGACACGTTTTGAGGTCTTCTGAATTCATTTATGCTATTTTTACGAGATGTATGTATGTATGTGTGTGTGTGTGTGTGTGTGTGTGTGTTTGTGTGTATGTGAGTGAACACGATAGCTCCTGAACGGGGCATGCGATGGAGCTCAAATTGGGTATATATGTTATAAACCACCGTCGCAAGACCGGTATTGATTTTGGTGTGTATAGGACTTAATAGTTTTTCTACAGGGCTAAGACAAAGATTTCTTTTACATTATGGAATATGGGGGAAAATTCTGGAAAGTGCGCTAGCGTTTAAACGGTACATTCGATTGAGCTCAAATTGGGTATATATGTTATAAATCACCGTCGCAAGACCTGTATTGATTTTGGTGTGTATAGGACTTATAGTTTTTCTACAGGGCTACGACAAAGATTTCTTTTACATTATGGCCTATGGGGGAAAATTCTGGAAAGTGCGCTAGCGTTTAAACGGTACATTCGATTGAGCTCAAATTGGGTATACATGTTATAAACCACCATCGTAAGACCGGTATTGATTTTGATGTGTATAGGACTTATAGTTTTTCTACAGGGCTACGACAAAGATTTTTTTTACATTATGGCCTATGGGGAGAAATTCTTGAAGGTGCGCTAGCGTTTAAACGGTACATTCGATTGAGCTTCAATTTGGTATATATATTTGAATGATTCATCGATTAAAATTTATTTAAATGCTTGGTAATGATCTTAATCGTAAGTGTTCGGAAAGTCGAGTGGAGTCACGCCAGATTTTTTTCTAGTTCAAGAGTGTTTTTTAAATTGTCATTCGAAATACGGCTATTTTATTACCTATAACGAAAAACACTTACGTCAGCTAATAATGCGTAATTCAGCTATCCTGTATTGTGAATGTAGGTGATGAATCTTAAATAACAAACATAATTATAAGAACTGAAATGAAGACTAAAGCAGTCACGAAATTAAAACTTACGACTACTTTAGAATGTTCCTTTTCGACAATATTGTGCACATTGTTTAAAACACTATTCTACAGAGGTGCATAAAGTGCTATTGCATTTCAACTTAGAGAGGCAGTTTTTTAAAGTGTGGTCAGTGGCGTAGTCAAGGGGGGAGGGGGGTTAGAGGGGTCACAACCCCCCATGAGGAATTTTTTGCCATACAAAATGCATATTCTTCACTCCCATATAACACACACGTATACGTAAATGTGAGTTGCAGTAGTCGTAACCCCCCCACCCCATGAAAAATCTCTGCCTACGCCACTGAGTGTGGTTTATTGGGAGCCGATTTAGTGCTTCAAACAGAACTATAATAATATATGTTTGTAAATGCATAAATGATCTATGTATGTATGCATCATTTATCTCCACAATATCAGTGTCTTTTTAAAATCATAATAGAAATATATATACATAGAGGAGAGGAGGTGATTATGGAATACCATTTACATTTCTAACTGTAACTTCATAGATTTTTAAATAAAATCCCCCAAAACAGCATGAGTATATGCTATAATGAATCGTAATGAAATGTCAATTGCAAAGAAATACACAATTTATTTTGTTGTTATAGAAAAAAATATTTTAAAAAAAAGTTACGAATGGAGTATAATATGGAATAGTCGGGTAATATGGAATAGATGGTTTAAACCGATGAAAAGCAATTTATATTGCTTCATATATAGTTATTTGTTACTATAAAACAAATTTTTATGTTTTGTAGTTTAAATCATTATACTGGAGTCATTTCTGCTTCGAGTCGATTTAGAAAAGTTGTAGATATAATTTTCTTTCTTTGCTCCGATACAGTCATGGTGAGCCCACAGAGAACAGCTGGATCTTTGAATCCAAACTTATCGTCGTTGATCATTAGAGAATTTTTCGTGACAAAAGATGCATTCAGCGTCTTTGTTTTCCGGGTCTTTAGTGGATGACATGAAACCCATTACAATATTACCCAGTATTCCATAATACCCGACACGCCATCTCGGAAAACGAACCTTTAAAACTAATTGGCAAAACACTGTCATCTAAAAAATAACCACAGTTCAACAAACTACCATTCTCTTAGTGTACATTATGCGTAACATCCATGTTCATGTCACGTGTTTACTAGTAAGTTAAAATGTTTGAAAACTTATCTACAAAAACTCTTGAAAATCACAAAACATACTTTGTTCTGTAGCGAGTGGTACGGCAACAGAGAGCGGTCAACTCTTACTGCATTGTAAGAAGGGAATCTTTCTTGAGTTGTTCATGGTATTCCCTTGTGGCAATAGCAACTAACAGAGCCAAAAACTCGGTATTCCATATTTCCCGACTATTCCATAATCACCTCCTCTCCTCTATATAAACGGGATTAGAACCAGTTTTATTTTTGAAATTCTCTAAAGATTCTCTCTCAATTAAATATACAAGTATAATTGTAAAAAAAAATTAATAATAATAATAAAAAAGGAAGAAGTAAACGGGGAAACGAAGAAAAACAAAAATGCTCTTCTAGTAGTTTCTTTTTTTTTTTATTTCATTTATTTATTTATTTATTCTTTCGTGTACAAACATACGAGGGAAATAAAATAATAATTATCCAGCAGTTTCGATAACGCAAAGTTTTTAATTTAATCCATTTACGGAAACAATGGCTTCTTTTATTCCACCAGTTAAATAATTAAGGTTAAGGGTAAAAAAAAGAGTGCTTTAAAAAAATTATTTGCATTGATTCACGAGAAAAATGCATCGATGGATAAAACTTAATTTTGCATTTTTCAGATAACATATTTTTAGCAAAAACGAACAATCATCATTTTTAAAGAATCAGCTTTTTTACATTTACTTTTAAGTGCTAATTAAAAGATGGCAATTAAACAGAGCATTTAAAAGTGTCGCTTTTATCAGTGGTAAATAGCACATATCAATTTTGTTTTAGTGTGTTTTGGTTAGCCTAAACGAGAAGCTTCTGCCAAGGGAGCGGGGCATTGAGTGAAGGCATTTTTAACGGGGTTTTAATGCGTATTCACGTTACATCTAGAGAAAGCCGTACAAAACTCTACCCCGTTAGATCGAGAGCCGCATGTTAGGCCCGAACCCGGGACCTTCATACTTCAGCCGTCTATCATGCTCAATGTCTTAGCAACTCTGCCATGGTGAGGCATTTGTTTTGTTTGAAATAGATGAAAGTCTCCAAAATGTACGTCTTAAACAGTGACTGCTCATGAAGCGTAATGTATTGGAATTCTTTTGAGGGCCCCTGTAAAAAAACTATGAATTCAACGTTCATCATTTTCAACAAGGCCCATGGCGCACTGTGTAGAAATAACATATGTAAATTTAATTGTAATCGATGCATATTTACGTCAGTTAGGGCACGGACAGAAAGACAGTCAAGCCGAAATTATCAACACTTATCAATTTTGTTAGAAGGTGCTAAAAAAGCGTACAATTCAAAATAACACACATCTTGAAAACCCTTTATTGTAAACAAAACAGAATTAATGAATATTACATTAGTAATAATGTAACATTAGTAATAATGAATATTACATTAGTAAAGCCTAATGTAATATTCATTATATGTAATGAATATTACATATAATGAATATTACATTAGGCTTTTTATCGGAAATGGCTGTTAGTTTATAAGAGTTATGCAATGAATTAGTTGCCCCACAGTGGTTTAGTCATTAAACTCCGTTCCCGTATGAACGCAGAAAGTGAAGCAGCATCCGGCTTGGCCAGTGCTTGGGAGGGTGAACACCTCTCTCGGCTGGACTGATGTGGGACCGTGTACGCTAATGGGAGCTGGTGCACGTAAAATCCGTCGTGGCTCCAATGTCAAACGGAACCTCTGGGGATGCCGATTTCAGGTTGTGGTTGGTCGCTCATGTCGAATTAGATCAAAATTGGGGACCAATAGGCAGAAATGCAAAACCCTCGGGGGCAGTGACACCTATTTCCATGCATAGTGCAATCGTCTATCCATGGAGACGATAAAAACAGCAACAATGAATTAGTTTATGAGAGATTATGTAATGGAACAATCAGGTTAAGTAAACGTTTTGTAATTAGAAATATATTTTCCAAGATAGATGGGACATGTTGGTCCATTTTGCAAATTGGACCATGTTGCGATTTATGACTATATCCTGAACAAAGATAAATTTAGGTCTGGAACTTGAAAAAATTTTTTTAGGATGTCTCTTAACAAGCTGCAGTTACAGCTTATGAAACTATCTGAAAAGAGAACCATTCCCAAATGTTCGGTTCAAGTAATATACCGTAAATCTCGCCGTATAACACGCACTTTCAACTTCGAAAAATTACTTCATTATTTTTCGTGTGCGTGTTATACACCGACACCGAATATAAAATGCAAGAATATAAAATATTAAATATATTGATTGGCCTAGAGCCTAAATTTACTGATGCATGTTATACGCGAGAGCGTGTTATATGCTGGGATATGTGGTAATTGGTATTTTTTGTGTGTGCGTGTTATACTCCGACACCGAATATAAAATGCGAGAATATAAAATATAAAATATATTGCTTGTGGCATAGCCTAAATTTACTGATGCGTGTTATACGCCAGAGTTATGCCATGTGTATGATTCATATGCCGGGATCGATACTGTGCGATTAAATTGATTCATCAACTAATATTTAAATCAACTGAACGTTCACACGTTGTGTTTAATATATTGCAGTTGAGCTCTATGTAATAGCTAGCGTTTTGACTAGCGATGCGTCCGACCTGAAAATCTTTTGAACGTTAGCGTTGACCGAACTGAATTAGCTTATTTTAGACGAAAGACCATGGAACAAGTTTCGTCTTTTTTTTCAAAATATTGCCTTAATATTATATATTTTTTCCCGAAACCTGCTTGAAACATACCGATTTCATGTTTGTAAAAATTAATTGCGAAGAATGTTATGAAGCGTTCTGAATTTTTTTCAGCGCCTGACACAATCTCTCTCTCTCTCTCTCTTTTTTTTTTTTTTTTTTTTTTTTTTAAGACGGTTAAAAAGCCTTTAAAAACTAGTAAACAATACTCAAAAGAAACTGGTATTTAGAAGATAAAATAATCGATACTTTGTAAAATTAAATACATAGCTTCAGGGGCGTAGCCAGAGATTCTTCATGGGGGGGGGGGGGGGTTTACGACTACTGCAACTCACATATATGCATACATGTGTGCGATAGGTGAGTGAAGAATATACATTTTATATGGCAAAAAATTCCTCAATGGGGGTGTTATGACCCCCCTAACCCCCTCCCTCTTGGCTACGCCCCTGCATAGCTTGATAATTAATTAGCTTGATAACTATCCGTTATGTCTGTTACTTTACAAAGTTTTAATTATTTAAGCCTTTGATTTGGTTTTGGTTTGGTTTGTGGGACTACGGCCGATTAGCTACGCGTGGGCTCTAGGCCGATGGGTGGGGTGCCCTCCGTGGGGGTCTTTCTAAGGTGTCCTAACCCGTATTTACGCTAAGTTTCATTTAAGCCTTTGAAAACTGTCTTCATTATTATGTTTAATATATGTCACTTCAGTATAGAACTATATCTTAAAAATAAAAGGTACACAGTTAGCTTCTATATATAACAAAATAACCGAAATAATTATCGTATGAAAACAACTTAAGAAAGAGAAATATAAAATTGATTCTACCAGAACATGCAACACACAGGTTTTTTTTCTTCTATAGTTAATATGACCTATAATAGATGGCAGCACCAAAAAATGCGGATTATCAGAGTGTGTTATTTTATTTAAAACATAGATGGCAGCACTAAAATTAGTGTTTCTGGGAATGCTTTATGTTTCTCGACTCCGGGGTCTCTCATGGAGGGCAAGATATGTTTAGGAGTCTTACAAAAATTTCGACTAACTCTATTGCGAATCATTCTTTATTTAAAGAAGAAAAATTTTCATTATATAGACTAATATTTTTAAGGATTTTTTATGGTGTAAAAACTATTGTTTGCAATGCAGTTTGCACTGCCTTGCCTGGTGAAATGTCTTGCTTACTGCTTGTTTCCTTCAAACAGTACAAAAAATGAATTGCCCAATGATATGTAAACATTTTTGGGAACAGCTTTAGTATGGTCCCTTTTTGGCGATTTTTTGATTTGGCGACAAAATCTTGTCGCCAACCCAAGTTTGCCTTGCCGATGCCAATTGTAAACAATATGGCGGATCGGATGGCGCTGGTTCCGAGATAATTGATCGTCGCCGTTAATTTTGCTATGATTTATTTTAATGGCTTTTAAATATTTTTATGAAAAAAAAAATTAAACAGATCACAAGCTTACATGTACATATAGATTCGGTTTAATAAAATTTAATAACTTTTCTTTTTGTGTGAGGGGGGGCTTTGCCCCCCCTCAACCCCCCCCCCTTTCTCTTTTTAGTAGATTAAATTAAACAATGCAAACAAATAATATTCTAAAGGCAATACCTCACAAAAATAACAAATAAAAAACATTTTAGCATTCTGACAAAAGACTACGTAAGCAAAATAAAGAACTAATTCAAATCATAACGAACAATGCTTATCTCATACCTTAATTAAAATCCCTAAATTGTTTCAATATTGAAATAATAAAATCAAAATATCAAATATTATATTAATAACGGAATTATTTGTTGCTCCTACCATTAACAAATAAACAAAGGTAATAATAACAAATAAAAACAAACAATGCTTATCACATACCTTGATTAAAATCTCTAAATTATTGCAATATGGAAATAATAAAATCAAAATATCTAAAATTATTTCACTGTATAAAATATTAATAACGTAATTATTTGTTGCTTCTACCCTTAACAAATAAACAATCGAGTACGCAAATATTAATCTGAAACGTACTATCAAAAGAAAGCTTATTCATACAAAACTGTATGTAAACAGTCAGTATGAACCTGAACAGCCGTTTTAAATTTCAAAAATAATTAAATAATAATAAAATTTAATGTTAAATAAAGCCATTAAAATAAAACCATAAAGCACATGGCAGATCAAGCATTCGAACGAACCTCCCGCGCTAAGGAATACACGGGGCTCAAAAAGTTCATGAAAGGAACAAACGGTCACGATTTGCCGGACGAACACGAACGTATCCGTGACGTCACGGAAGAATCCACTTTTCGCCCGAGGTTAGGGTTACCGCTCCGGAGTATCCCACGGCGGGGTTACCATATTGGCATCCTTTTCGCGCCAAAAAAAGTCGCCAAAAATAAAGCGCGCCAAAGGGACCATACTAAAGCTGTACCCATTTTTGCTTCCTTGCATAAAGGGAAAGGAGTACTGTTTATTGAAAAAAAAAATTTGATGAAATCAATCGATTTTGACGATTGTTGAATTTACTTTGACGAGTCTGTACACAGAATGCAGGCATGATTTGTTTTGGAATACCGTGAATGAATTTTCATTAGTTTTGGCAAAGAAGTCTGCATGTACATATGTTCATGTACAAGGTGATCAAAAAGTCCGTAAAAACTTTTAAAATTCATTTAAAAAGAACAAATAATGATAGAAAATTGCGCTGACATGCATAGTGGGAAGCAAGTTTCCAATTAACAAAAAAAAAAAAAAAAAGAGAGAGAGAGAAGTCCGAAATCTATCTAATTCTTTCGATGTAAACTGCAATTTTGAATCATCATAATGTTCTTCTAAAGCTGACAGTGTATCTGGAAGGAGGTGAAATTTCAGACTGTTATTTTTCGTATGGATTTTTTTAACCCTTTGAAGCGCAACCCTTTCCCAATGCTGAAAAAAGGGCAGCCGTTGCCATCGCTCGACTTAACTACCAGCAAGATGGCGGACGATCGAAACGTTCATCGCGTGCCACAGATCTAGAGACCCTTTTTTGATGGGTCTCTAGATCTATTTTGATGGGTCTCTAGATGGGTCCCACATCAAAAAAGGGTCTCTAGATCTGTGGCACGCGATGAACGTTTCGATCGTCCGCCATCTTGCTGGTAGTTAAGTCGAGCGATGGCAACGGCTGCCCTTTTTTAAGGATTGGGCAATCTATCCAGCTGTTCTCGCATTCTTCCAGATGTCAGTGCTGTTAAAAATAATCGTGACCACTTTTTGACGGGAAATGACGTGCTTAAAAAGTAAAGGATTCTCGTGGGGATATGTCACCCGCAACTTTTTTTATAGAAATCAAATCTATTCTTCGTGACTGGCAACAGTCAAAACGTCAGAGTTTGGTGTTCCCAGAGCGGGAACACTGCGCGTTAAATTGTTAAATTTACTACGTCTTACAAGATTAGCAATATACGTGTGGCGATTTATGGTACTTTTCATGATTTCTTTAAAAAACTACTTGGAAAATACATATTTTAATACATTTTAACTATAAATTTTTCAAACTATAATTATTCGTAATGAATAAACTGGAGTTACGAAATCTGTCAGTGGGTGAACAATAGGATAGTCAGTCAAGCCCGAAAAACGAATACAACCCTTTATTCCACGAATCAAAGCACTCATATCTTACAGAAATACAGAATTTAATAATGTAGGCAAATGGCAAAATATAAATTAATACAACAATAACAGTATTCAAAGCGCAATGTCAACGTATCAGTTCTCAGTCTATCACACATTAACTCACTATGAGAGCGACATCTTTATTTATAGGTTTGAAAGCGGATGTGACGTCACGAAGGATATGACATCATTTTTTTCTAGGTTTTTCCAGAAACTACTTTCCTAAGTGAGATACAGCAAAATTTCCACAAGTTTTGAAAAACCTTCTTTTTGTCGCCAAAGTCGCCAAATTTGTCAACAAGTTGCCAAAAGGATCGCCGAAGTCAACGGGTTACATACTTATTGCACTTTCAACAAACGCACTTTCCAGAGATGCATATTGGCACGGGAAAACAGCATCACAACTTCGTAACATTAGTATTTAAGTGTACTAAGAATAAAGATTTGAGGAGAAATTATTTTAAAAAAAAAACATGTTTTAAAGTGAAAAAAAACGTTCCACATGGCAAAAAAATAATTTTTAACATACAATTTTACAGAACTGTCCAATAAAAGGTTACCTAAGTATTGAGAAAATACCCAAAAATTGGTTTTATTTGTAAATAAACATTAAATTTTGCTAAAATACAGCAAATGTGGCTATTGAATGATCAAAAAGTGATTCTAATTCTAACAAATATTTATGTTCTGAATTCTGCTTTTTTTTTCTGCTATTTACATTTTTTAAACTAAAAAGTTCGTATGTTGTACTTGAAAAAACAAGAAACGTATGTCATACCGTACTTTCATGGCTCACGGAGCTAAAAATGTTGACCTCAAAGGGACATTTTGTACTAAAATTAACTTACATGTCGAAGTTTTTGTTCAAAGCTAATTCAGTGGTTATGATCTTCGAAAGATGAACGCTCACCATATTGGATTCCGCGAAGGCTTGAGGTTCATAAGACCAGAGCCTGATTATGACCAACGGGGGCCCCGGGCATTGGGGGCCCCCATCTATGAAATTTGTTTCATTTTTCATAAAATTTTGATATGAAAAGTATATTTCAGAACAATATTTGAAATTGGGGGGGGGGATCTCTTTCAAGCCGGGGGGTCCTGGGCAAAGTCCAGATTTTCCCATGCGATAACAAGGCTCTGCATAAGACTGGTTGAACAGAATCCATAGAATCTATGGAAAAGCCATCAGAGTTCTGTCTACTAATTGTATTGCAGTATCTCATTTGTCATCGTTTGGGGTAGGATTTCATGATAAGCTGCATTTAACGAGAACTCCGTGGAGGCGATTCTCAAACAGAAGGGCACGGCCCCCAAGGTGGGAGTGATAACCCTACGGTGGGGGAGGGGGACGCAAGAATATCGAAACCAAAAGATTATTTTAAAAAAATTAATTTACTGAAAAGAAGCAAAACAAAATTCGGGCATAACAGGAAATAAAATACAAGCTTACCATGATCCGAAGTTAAAACTTTAGGAGGTACACTTCCCTTAGAAAGTGGGATAACGCCGTCGTTGCATGCAGATGGCGCAACATCTCACTCGGTAACTACTGGTGTGGCCATCGAAGAGAAAAGAATATTTAAAAAGTGTTTATTTATAATGACGAGCACACTCCAACAAACAGTATTTACATTTATTTTATGCGGCGACAATTTTTAACAGAGTTTTAAATTACCGCTAAACTCAAATTAAAATAATAGTGAATTCATCTCTTCTCTACTTATTATAAAAGAAGGTGTCTGTGTGTGTGTGTGTGTGTCTGTCGGAAGCGTTACGGATAAACGGCTACACCTAGAAACACCAAATTTGATACTCGGAAAGATGTAAATATGTAGCTGTGCACCTCGAAGCGATTTTTTCAAAATTCGACCTACAATTTTTTTAATTTTATGTTTTATGCGATTTTTGGCATTTTTTCTCACCTAATTCGTAATAACGGCGGAAATTACGCTCGCAGCAAAACGGCGTTTGTATCATCGGATAGAGGACGAAATTTTCTTTTAAAAACAGTTTGTTCTGAATACGTATCATGATTTACCGATTTTTAGGAATTTTTTTACTAAGCATCTGCTTCGCGAATTTTTTCGTAAAATAATTTTAAAACTGTCGCATCTTGAATTCTATCCGTCATAACTTTTAGATATTTTGACAAATCGTGAAACATTCTTTTCTCCCACTTTTAAAATAAAAACGAAAAAATTATGTAAATTAGATGATTTTTTACGAATTTTAATGCAGCCTAATGGTTAGAATTTAATAGCATCAACGTGATCTTACGCCATTCATTACATTGCGATCACGGCACGAGAATTTATGTTCGGTTGTTGCCACAGAAAGGATTTGAAAAAAGGGTTTTTTCTACCAATCGAGTTTTTAAATGGGATATCAGAATTTCAATTCGCAAGTGACGTCAAATGCTTTAAGATACGTAAAAATTATGCCATAATTTTAACTCATTTATTCCAGCTCTATTTTCAACACAGGGAGACGATATTTTGATTAAAATTTACTGTAGAAATAAACTAAGAAATTCACGATTATTATTATTAGAAGTGGTATTTTAATCCGGTGCTTATTTAAAAATTGAAATGTCTTCACGGTGTTGAAAATCTTCATTTTAAAAGTTGCAAAGCTCGTTTCAAAGCGCGATATATTAAAATTTTTCTATTTACTATTTTTATTTTTGGCATTTAATTATGGCGCAGGCGTTTGCCTAACATATGCATGCAGGTTGCGAGTATAGTTTTATTTTAACGTTGAATTACGTTCCTCCATAAAGGTCCTATACATAACGCAAAGTTTTAATGATACCGTTTGAAAACTACTATGCGAAATATCGAAATTAACTCCCTCAACCTACCGGGGTAACCTTTACGGCAGTCAAACAGGGACGTCATAAATTAAAAAAAAAAAATGCGTGAAATTTGTAAACTCTGCAACTCTAACGCCCTGTCACAATTAAAGTGGGAATAAAGTACCTTCTCGAGATTACACAGTTTGATGTTTTTCAGGAGACAGGACTATGGAGGATATAAAAGATATCGCTATATTAGATACATGGATATTTAAAATGGCACCCCTTGGATATTTTCTCCCCACAGTAAGATGAAATGGTTTGCGGCGCTAAATACGCCAATCTTATAAAACTACTCAAAATCGTAAATATATATGGAGAGTTTCCTTAATGGCAATCATTATGTGAAATGATTACTATTTATGCTAATGCGTAAATTGCAAAGAATCGCCATAGAATCAAAAGATCCCATTGAAGCCAAATAATTTAAGCTGTTTCTTTTAAGGGAGCCTTGAAGAGGGAGAAGCGAATATAGATAGTATTAATGTACGTAATAGGTAGTATTATTAGATTTGTAAAGATAATATGAATAAATCACAATGTACCACATTAATAAATATTTCATGAAATTAAAAGTGTTTATGCTTTTTCAACGGTTGTCTTACAACCAACTAAACGAAATGTAATTCTAATTTGCGTTAATATATCCCGCAGTAATTTCAACAGAGGAGATCACTTAAACTTTTTTTAAAATTGAAATTCTGTTTTGTCACATGCAGATATGATTTTAGTAGTAAAATTTTATGCTTCTTTCCGTATGAAGAGCAGCTATTTTTAAAAACATCTCTTGAAAATAGCATAAATGAATTCAGAAGACCTCAAAACGTGTAAATACACCAAAATCTCGAAGTCGAATTTTTTCATGATTACAGTACTTTCCTTATATGGTACATGTTCGGAAAGAAATAAATAGTTGTCCATTTCATGTAGTGTCTTACGTATTTAATGCTACAACTTGAGCCTAAAAAACAATATGATGTAGAAATAAGACATTTTGAAAGCCATGAGTTCTCTGCAAACCATTAAGCTTTCCACTTTTTTGATAGTGAATGACACTGACGTAGTTTTTTGAGTCATTATACTGCAATGATCAGGTTAGTACTCATGACACAAACTTTACGTAGTCAAACAATTTTGCTCTTTTTTTTTTAATTCCACATCACGAATAAATTCGAATTACACATGTAAGGAAAATTTTCGTTTCCTACCGTGCGAAGAACGGGCACGCAGCTAGCGTTACATAAAAAACTCAGCAATGAACTCATTTGCTGACAAGATATTTTTTGGTGTAAATATACACCGCAGCAGACGAAAAGTTTTTTTTCGTCAGCCACGATATAAGCACTCGTTAACAAATATAAACTCAATATATTAATCATCTCAAGATAGAAATTTTTTTCCCCTTATTTATTCGTTACTAAGGCAGCCACGTAAGCAAAAGTGAAAAAAAGTATTAAAATTTAGCATAATCTCGTTCACATATGCTAGGTTGAGAAACTAAAACATGTAAAATAAGTTAGCGCGGGAAATGTTTTATTCTTATACCGCTAAGATCGCCGCACGTTACTAAATTTCTAATATTTACGTAATTGAAACTTAGTCTGTGTACCACAAATCTCAGCAAGCAGCTATGGAGAGTGTCCACTCCTATAGTATATATCCGTGACTATGACATAAAGTACTTTTAAATGATGATTATTCTCGCAGATGTCCAGGAGTAAGCCGGACGTGACGTAGAAGATTCGGTTCTACTTTTGCCAATGCAGCGGATCGATGATGCAATATATAATTTGCACAGATTATATTAAGATCATCATTATTGCATTCAATAAATTGTTATTGTATGGAAGGGGAGGGGGGGGCATGAAAATCAAGATTGGAAATTGGGTTGCAAATATTGAAAATTCGAGCTGCAGCAGAGCCGCCATCTTTTACGGAATATAACTAACCACTTTCTCTAAACAATAGCTCCCGGCTTAGAATATATCAGTTGAATGTAATATCAGCTACGGAGATAGATATAGTATCTTCTACTCTTATAAGATGTCGGTTTCGTACAATGTGGGTATGGGATGCGGTATATAATATTCTGTTATCGGTGGGTGCCAATATCAGAACTTTTTTTTAATGCTTGAGCTAGAACCCAAATAAGAGTAATAAATAACAACTTGTTCAAATACACCTTTTTAAAAAATATTTGGCATGTAAATTTAAAACACATTTTTTTTTAAAGCTATTGTTTCGTTTTACATGGACAACCCGGTCTGTAGAGAGAAATATTAAGCAACACGTGGCACATAAGAGAAAGCTTTCCGTTACACTTTTTATGGAATGGACAGGTTAAACCGTTATTCAGAATTTAAAATGCGGGGTGGGAGAGGGGGGAATGGATGGCATATGTATTAGGAGGATTTCTATGTGCTCTATGAGCTATTCGGATAATTTCAACACTGTATAAAACAATAAATTTGTATAAAAACATTCACAAATCAGAAAATAAGCTTTAAATGCAGTTTTATGCTTTAAAGTTAAAAAGTAATGTATAATATTTTCATTTTTTTTTAAACCAAAAAATGAAATTGCTTGTAGTATCTTGTATTTTAAACATTCGTAATGAATTGTACGTAATAAGACGTGTTATCGCTGTCGAACTAGTAACGAAAGTAACGAGTGAGGAATACTTAGTAACAGGTAGTGAGTTTCAAAGCAAAGAATACATACGGGCATTCATTTTTTTCGTTACTTTTAGAGAAATCTTCAGTTCTATCCGACCCAGGAAGGTCAGACATTTTAAATACCTAAAATTATTCCCTCAGAATCTGCACGTTCAAGCAAGTTCTTTTTCTTCTATTACATTTCTTGTTAAAATTTCTGGTTGTTAAAAAATGATCTGTACTATAGACGTAATTTTGTTTATATGTTATTATATATATCTTATTTATAGCGCTAGTTTTATTAGTCCCTTTCAAGTATAGTTAATCCCATAAGATAAGTGGAGTCTTCATTTGAGAAGACAGTTCTCTATACAAGGTTACTGGTAACTCGACATATTCCTGGTAAGACGTAATAGTGCAGCCAAAATGCTACAATTTTCTATAATTTTAGCCCAAAAATGTATGGCCGAAAAGGAATAGTTTCCGCGAAAACTGAATTTTAAACTTTTTTCTTGAAGAACCCAAAATCTGACTTTTAAGTGCAAATTGAACAAAATCTACTAATTAAATGAGTTTCATTTTAATTTATTTAAGATGAAACTCTAATTAAGCTAACGCAGTTATAACAAGTAATAAAAAAATAATTTTTTTAGTCAATTCCTATTTAGGTCAACAAAGAAAAAAAGATTTAGTTACTTTTTATTAAATTAATTATTTAAATTTAATTAATGAGTTAATATTTGAAAAAACTGTATTAACATCAAGTGTCATCCACTACAAGTTTTAAAAAAATGTATTTGAACTTGAGTGAATGAATTAAAAATATTTTATTAACGATTGAAAATTTGAACAAGATATGTAAATATATATATATATAGGGAGAGTGTGAACTAACAGTAGAAATTGAAAAAGTACAAAACTATACTTTTAAATTTAAATTCAGGAACCATTACAGGTATTTTTTAGTTTTAATTCACATGTTTCCTTACAAAAGATGTTGATTATTTTTTTTTTTAAATACGATGGCAGTAAACGTACAAATTACAAATAAAATTTCTCCCATTAATCAGTTATCCAAAAAAGTATTAGTGTCCATTTAAAGACATGCAGTTCGTAAAGGAGGGTGGGAATGACAATTGTATTAAAAATCGCGTTTTTTTTTTTTTTTTTTACAGAAAAACGATATGCTACACGTTAAAAAAGAAAAAAAAAAAAAAAAAAAAAAAGATATCGGAGTACGTCGGAATCTACTCGAACAAAGAACGTTCCTGAAAATAAAGTCCCCCTAGAGGACTTTATTTTCAGGAACGTTCTTTGAGCATATCCACCCTTCTTTGAGCATATCCTTAAAAAATGTACGGAAAGTAAAGAAGCTTAATCATTTACTGCTAAATTCTTTTTCACAGTGAAATAAATAAAAGATTAATTTAACTATGCAAAAGAAAAAAAAAACAATTAACAAAATACCTCCGAGACTTGGTACACTTTTTTTTTTTTTTTTTTTACAAGTATAAAATAACATTCGATAAATTATTCCGTCAATTGTATTTAAATCAAGAATTAGAAACGAAAACTATAACACATTACAAATGCTAAGAAGCAGTTTCACGTACAGAATGAATTCAAACTTAAATTCCTCTTCTGTGGTTTTAGAGTTAACAAGTTGTGTTACCTTCACTAAATTAAAATCAAAATCTCAGAAAACTTACTTTTATATAGCATGAACCGTAACAACCAGAAATTTAAAAGCAGAAATACTTTTATGATAAAAATAGCATTCGATTTGGCATTCGGAAGGCAAAATTGTCCTGGATTCAAGTACTCTGGCCACTTGGTCGGGAAATTCATGAAGTTGCAAGCCCTGAAAAAAGGGCAGCCGTTGCCATCGCTCGACTTAACTACCAGCAAGATGGCGGACGATCGAAACGTCAACTTTGTTCTTTTTTCGGTGGCAATACCCTACTTTGACTTTATTAAACGAAATAAAACCATCAAATTACCCTAAATGTAAATTTTCTACGATATTTTCAGGAGATGGTAACGAATTATTTTTTGCGCGATTTTAAGGGTCAATCTCCAAATGGAGAACACTAAATTGAGGTGTCAAATTTTTCCCCGCATATCGATTTCGCTCGCAATTATTAAAAGAAATATTTACTAATAAGGGAAATAATGTTTTTAATTTAAAATGTTGAGTGTTTTGAAACTAGGTGAAATGTTTACAGAAACGTTGCTAAGAGTGAGAGGATGTCCTCTGCTTATCCGACCAATACGAACATGAAAGTTGCTTAGCAATAGCCGAAGTTAAAGAGTGATTTCATGTAAAATAGGAAAATAAGTATAGATCATTTTCATTTAATAAATATACAGAAAGGAGTCTTGAATTTTACTTTATAAAAAAGGCTATGTATCTGCTAAGCGAAATTAACATGATTGAAGGACGATAAAACTTTACAAATCTGTAATTTATTTTCTTCAAAATTTGCTATTTTTAAAATATGAAACACTTACTGTTTTTGTGCATCATAAATCTTATTTACATTATACAGGGTATTCCTTAAGAGTCTTTAAAATATTGGAATATACGAGATTTTACAAAGTGCACGGAATAGACGGAGTTGACTCCGCCTACAAAACGCCTATTATACCGCCTATTTTACAATTTAATGCGTAATACTCTTATTATTACAATCAGTGAGCTCAATACATCGGTTAGAAGCATCATTAATGCACTTTTATTCCTTTCGTGTAACCATTAACACATAAAATACCTTTTTTTTTTAAATTCAACATTTAAAAGCCACGCCCACATCTGTTAGAAAATATTCAAAAATAGCTGTCTCTTAATGGTTTAAAATGGCATTTGCTGACATAGTTTCCTATGCAATTCTCAATCCTTGTGATTTATAAATAAACATGCATTTTAATGATAACTTTCAAAAATTTATCCCTTTATAAACTGATATACGGGTCCCCTTAACTCATAAAAATAAGACATTTTAATAAATTTAAAATGAACTACAGAACGTAAAAATCTGAAATTTTGCGCATCCATGTGCAGTTACTTTATGCATCTATTTCCGTCGAAATTTGGCTAGGTCGCTATTCATAATTTTTTAGAATATTAATTTAATAATTCATAATCCATATGGTTATTTTATTTTTTTAAATTACAATAAAAAAATTATGTTTTTTCAGCTCTACAAGGAAAAATCAGCTTCTTAATATCGATATTAAATGAGATATGAATTAAAGTATGAAAAAATATTTTAACATAGCGGGATGGAATTTTTGGAAGCCCATAACTCATTCATTATTAGTTCAAATTTATTGAAAATTCATATTCAGGATTAAAATGAGCTAAAGTTTTGAAATCTGAAGAGAAATCTAGGTGTTGCCGTTGGAAAAAATAAAGTTGGTTAGCATTTAAATAGAGAGCTGAACAAAAGAGCTGTAGAAAAATTATGTTTGTTCAGCTCTACAAGGAAAAATCAGCTTCTTACACGCTTAAATCTATTGAGTGAAACTAACACTCCTTTATTGATTAAATTTCTTATCGGCTGATTTAAATCCTTTTACGCTAAAAAATACTCATTAAAGACAATAATTTGTTATCGCCTCAATTCCCCTCAATGCTCAGGATTCGCTAGATACTATTATACTCCATTTTTCACTAAAATCTTGTCTATTTGAGAATTCTGTCTCTCCCCCACGAAAGATGCATAGTAAGATATCGTATTACTTTCACGTGGCCAACCCTCTTCAACGGAAAACGGTACATAAACATAGTCAGCACAGACAACATAACGCGGGAAGCGGGAATTCGGCGAGCATCAAAGAGCAAACATGTCGTTATCAAAATAGGAATTAAAAGAGTTTCTAAAGAGGATACCCGATGATACTTTAGAATGGTCATAATTTTATTTTATATCCGAATACCAAATGCATCTTTTTCATATTCAGAGTTGTGAAATAAATTCAACCTAAATGTGGAGGGGATGCTTTCGGTAAAAATTTTGTTTTAATGGGCATAGTTTCTTACGATTGGATTATAAAAATCTCGTCGCTCTTGTAAAACAAATGAAATTATGATTCTTCAGTCAAGTGAGTAAGTACTATTTTACCTTTTTCATGTCAATAAATTGGGTTGCTGCTGTAATTAAATCTCACAGCTGGTTTAACCATGATTGTATTTGTGTATTCTGACTGTACTGTGAATTCGTTTTATAACTAGAGACTATAGTGAAATTATATTCTATTTATTAAAAAAAATCTTTTTATAGTGTATTAAGATATATGCAATGTATTTGCCTTGATTTAAAATTTATTTTCTCGGGCTTATAATCATAGATTACAGCTCTGATAATAAAAAATGAAGAAAACGAATCATTCAATATATTAATCCAAAACAGCCAATTTTCATAAGACACCCTTTTTCTAGCTTAAAATAATAATCTTGATTGAGTACAGATATATTAATTAAAAAAGGACTGATTTTGTAAAAACGCTTATTCTATAGCTTAAATAATAATCATAATTGAGTACAGTTATATTAATCAAAAACGGACAGACACTCCTCATTTTGATTATTATTTAGCCTAAATGGAGCTGTTGTATAATGTTCAAAAATTGAGAATTTTTCGCTCCATTGATTTTTGTCGGTTAATGGAGCTCAATCGGGAGAATGGCTGTAAGTCAATAATTGAGTAAAAATATACTCCGTTTGATTATTATTTTACTCAATAGATTTAAGCGTGTAATATCAATATTAAATGAGATATGAATTTAAGTATGAAAAAATATTTTAACATAGCGGGATGGAAATTTTGGAAGCCCATAACTCATTCATGTTTAGTTCAAATTTATTGAAAATTGGTATTCAGGATTAAAATGAGCTAAAGTTTTGAAATCTGAAGATAAATCTAGGTGTTGCCGTTGGAAAAAATAAGTTGGTTAGCATTCAAATATGAATAGTGCCCCTTATGCAAATTTTATGTTCAGCAAATAAAAGTGCACTTTCTTTCGTAAACTATTGGTATGCAGTAGAACCTCGCTACAACGAAAATTTCATAGCCCTGTCTGAATTTTCTATAGAGTGTAAAGCAGTTCTCTGTGCAACGATATTCTTTAGAACGATGATTCGCTCTACACAACAATGGTAATATTATCCCTTTCATTACAATAATTCGCTCCATTGAGATATTTTATTTTTTGGATATGAACTAAATGCTATTCAAATAAAATCTAGATAAAATGTGGTTGAATGTTGGACGAGTTTCTCTGGTTACAACATCTGTGAAAAAGTTTCGGTTTTTTATTGCTGGTGTGGTAATGAGTAAATGTATTGCGAGAAGGTGCATTCCTTCTAATACGTTTTACAGAAAACTTTTTGAGGTTTTATTTATTTAGACATTAAATATTTATTATTAAACCATGCGATGTACATTTATAAGCTATATCGTCTCTATGATTCTGGACAAAAAGGTATTTTACTAAAACTTCGGGGTTATGTAAAAATTACTCAACGCTATAATGTACAGGGTGTTCTAAAAGGTCTGTGCAAAATATTAGGCAATTTAGTGCCCATCACAAGGATTAAAAATTGCACAGGAGACTTAGACTGCAAACGTCATTTTAACCCATTAAGAGCCAGATGTTTTCGGTTATTTTTATCAGATATGGGCGTGTCTTTTAAATGTTGAATTTTTAACAAAGATTTTTTATGTGTTAATAATTACGTGAAAGGAATATAAAGTGTAATAATGTTTCTGATCGATGTGTTTAGAGCACTGATTATATTAAAAAGAATATTATGCATGAAATTGTAAAATATTGGAGTTTACAAAATTTTAAAACGTGAAAACTAGGCGGAATAAGCAGAGCACCTCCTAGTGACGTCACAGACTATGGTTTATGAAGAACAAATTTCTTTTCGTTCTAGTATCGATTGTCATATCCTTTTCTTTCTTACTTTCTTTGTGTGTTTCTGAAACATGAAATGTTTTCTAACTATTAAACGAAGTTGCTGATTACTCAAATATTTTAAAAATTATTTTTATGGCAATTTATTTTATGTTAATTAATACTAGTTTTTATATCTTCATTATGTTGAAATCGTCTGTAACAGTAAAAAGAGATTAACAGAATTTATCTGGACAACAAGTGAGAAAAGAAAGCTCTTGTTATTAAATTACTGTTATATCGATAACTTTAAATTATATATTGAAATTAGTCATAAATTATATTTGCTTTGTTAAAATTCCACTGTTTTTTGTTTTAAATTTTCGAAATTATATTAAATTACTTTATAAACATTTTCTTCGCTCAAAGTATTATGTGCTTTATTTATTCGCAGTCTAATAAACATCTATTCAATAAGAGTATCTTATATAGATATGTTGCAAAATTTATACACATACAGAGTGTTCCTGAAGGGTCTGTACAAAAGTTTGGGGAGATAGTGCACAATGCAAAAATTAAGAATTACGAGGGAGTCCATGACCGAAAACGTCATTTTTAACCCTCTAAGAGTCAGAAAATTTTGGTTGTTTTTTAATAGATGACGGCGTGGCTTTTAAATGTCGAATTTTTAACAAAGGTTTTTCATACCCAAATAGTTACATGAAAGGAATATAGCATGTAATAATGCTGCTTTCAATCGATGTATTTGTCTCACTGATTGTATTAATAAGAATATTATGCACGAAATTGTAAAATATTGGAATATGCCAGATTTTTAAAAATGCGCAGTGTAGGCGGAGTTGCATCTAACCAAAAAATTATTGGGTATTTGTAATGCAATACGGTCTTTACAAAATAAGAAGAGTGGTTATACTCATCAAAGTGAAAAATATTTACTTGGAGCATATGGTATCATTCTACTCCGCAGTCATGTCTAAAATATGTTAGAAAGAATAATGTTTTCTTCAGTCAACCACAGACGGATTAAAGGGGGCGAGGGGGCAACCCCCCTCCCAAGAAATAAAAAATTACATGAAAAATGCAAGAGATTCTACTTCACTTCCATAAAATGGACATAAATTTTAAGTAGTCCAGTAGTTAAGGCGTTGGATTCGTAACCTGAAGGTTGTAGGTTCGTTTCCGACTTACCACTAAAGACCACCGTTTACAGGCGACATACGCGTATGTTGAATCCGTGGCTCCGAAAGACCTCGCAGCAATTACCGAATCGTGCCTATATTCAGAAGTTCCCCAACCTTCTGATGAAGATCCAAATTGTGGCCTGAAGCTCCGGGAAGGACATGTGTACAGCTCTAAATCGCGCATTCAGTGACCTGAGCTGTCCTCTTCTTGCAAACAAACTACCCACCCCCACCCACACCCAAATTGCCTTAATTCATCTCTGCAGTAAACAGTATCTTCATATCACGTGTTCCCAAAATCTGTAAAGCTAAGGCCAGCCTAACAGATAAATAGCATCAACTTTTGTGCAAATGATTATCTTAAAAAAAATTTTTTTTTAATCACGCTTTTTTGCACTAAACCAAGAAAATCGAATCTTCTTCACTTCTATTCAACACAAAATTCAATGAATACACTCTCCCTCAATCGAAAGGTAAAGCACTAGAGTAAAAGCTTTTTAGGGGAAACAAAAATTAAATAAATAAATAAACATTGCACGTCACAGTCTGGGAAAACCTTTTCTCTCTCCCTTTCTCCATATTAAAACGAGGCAATGAATATTAAACAAAGCAATCGAAAATGTCTAAATCAACGTTGGGAAAAAGGAAGAGACAAAATAAAAAAGGGCTGCAAGATGTGGGGAAAAAAAGAAAAGAAAAATCCCCAAAATCCATCATCGACCCACTAATCTTCTTCATCGAGTGAGGTCAAGGCGCAAATTTGTCTAACTGATTGGAGAGAAATCCGCACGCGAACAAAAGAGGACCTCAAACAGCGACAAGTATTCCTTCGACGCCATGGATTTCCATTTGTTACTTTTATTTATTTATTCTTTTTTACCGGATTGGCATGTTGCATATATGCATGTTGCATATTTGTTGATGTATTTGGCGTCGATAAGCACCCCACTGTTTTGATTTGATATCCCCGGTGGATTCCTTTCTGCGAAGGCATTCTCGGAAAGATGGTCTGGCTTGGTTCATTCCTGTCCTGGGCCCCAGACGTGACCGTTTTTGGTAATGAAGTGGCCCTTGTGTTTCGGGGGGGGGTGGAAGTGGGGTCATATGCATCTGACAATATTTCTCGTTCTTTTTTTGTAAGGTTAGGGTAGTTTAAGAATCTTAATGCCTGCACGAGGGGCAAGGTTGAAAGTTCAATAGACAGCGAGAGAAACCAAGATATTTACTTGAAGAGCATGTTTATTTCTCTTACGTACAGTTGCCATTTGCTCGGATATATTTAAGTCGTTATATACAAACGAGTTTTCCTGTCCCTGATGCATCTTTTCGGACTGATGGATCAGACACATAGTTCAAGATCTTCCAAGGCGAAACGCTTGCCTTGCCAGCCACAGCCAGGTACAATTCGAACGGACCAAATAGGTGGTAATCGCCAAGTCTTGGCTGAAAGTAGGATGTGGGAAATGTTCTTTCTTATCGAAAAGTAATGTAACGCTTACATGCAGTTTATGCATTTGAATCCAAACTGTGCTCTACAATGTCTGTCAATAAAACTACGCTCGTTATTCAATAACTTTTACCGTGAAACCTCGGAAAGCTGAGCAAAAGAAAGTTTCTCTCAGTTGGAAAGCTTCCGCAAACAGTATCTGCCTCACTTACGGAAGTGTCCAACTCATGCAGGTATGTTTCAATGGGATGAACACGTTTCATTATCCAGGAAATCGCCCAACTTAGGGAATTTAACTGTGTATACTTTTGAAAGCTTGGCACCTCTTCTAGCCTCGTCTAATGGTTAACACATAAGACTGACTAATACAAGAAAAGTTGGTAAAGATCTACCGAAGATCTAACACTGTAATGCCAAAAGCATTCTTCGACGGCGGTGGTTCAATGGCTAAGTCTATCCAGATCATTTAAGTCTGTTCTTTTTAGGAAATCATGAAACTTTTGAACAGCCTTTTAAAGAATCTAACAGCGATACAGATTCAGAAAAATTTTGAATATCTCTTTACAAGCTGTACTGTGAACTATTACAAACAATGGACCTATAGGAGTTGCGAAATACTGTGGGGGGGGGGATGCCAAATATGCGATATTTTGAAATATTTTCCTATAAACATGTAACTTTTGAAGACGATTTTTGTGTTTATGTAATTTTGCTGAAAGTTGCATGACACGCACAGCTTGTTGGTATAAGTCTATAGAGCACTGGATGAAGAAATTCAATTTTTCGGGCGTTTAAGATCATTGGTTTCTTTTTAAAGCTATTCAAAAGTCCTGTGACGGCGTTCGCTTTTCACCCTTAAAGATCCGTACACTACAAAAAGTCTGTCAAATTTACAGAAAAAAACTGTCAGCCAGGTCACCAGTTTATTTCCGTTATTTTTTTTTTACAGAAGTCTTCCGTATACGGAAAAAATACGGAAGACTTCTGTAAAATATACGGAAATAAACTCGAGTTCTGGCTGATAGTTTTTTTTCCCTGTCAGTTTAACAGACTTTCCTTTGCAGTGCACTGGGATCGGTCGGTTAGTTGGTTGGTTGGGGTTTAATGGCACAAGCTCTAAAGAAGACATAATGTGCCAGACTAGGAGTAAAATTAGAAAAATAATGCACTCAATTAAAAAGGCATCTTATAAAACCAGTAAAAGCTAAAACCATGAAGTCTAAAAGGATAAAAGGCACAAGTGTAAGCAATAGGTAAAAGTAAGACATATCTGGATGTGGTATCCCATCCAGATACCAGTCAGACCGAACGCTTACTTCATATCAAATAAAGAATGGCAATTCGGAGAAGAAAGCAGAATAAATTCATGTTAATACGTACTGGCAAGCAACACAGCCTCGCATGCAGTAAAATAATCATATCGCTCCTTCTTTAATGAGGAAAGCGAAAAGGTTATGTTATATTCAAGAACCAAAAAAAATTATTTTTACAGGGTTTCTACAGATTTCACAGCTTTTGCATCCCTGACTTTTCCCTGACTTTCCCTGACAACTATCACGCTCTTCCCTGACTTTTCATCTAGCGTGCTTTCCCAAATTTTGCATTCCTATTTTTAATATTACATCCTTTAATTAATAACTTTTTAATATATTTTGCACTTTTTTTTTACAAATAATAATAATAATGATAAAATGAATAAATACAAGAATTTTATTTGACATCATTGGATTCTAACAAGAACCCTGTTTGATAATAATTTAGAATAAAATTAAGCATTTATCAACTGCACAAGATATGCTCATAAAGGACACATTTTAAAATTATTTATAAGGTTGAATGAGAAAATGAAAATAAAACAATTTCTACAATTAGGTTCAAACAGCAAATATTTTCTTGATTTTGCAGCAAGATTCAATTTCTCTTGCATTTCCCTGACCTTTCTTCAATTTCTGCTAATTTCCCTCACTTTTTTCCCAAATCCCTGACCAAAACTCATTTCCCTGATATTCCCTGACTTTCCAGGCCTGTAGAAACCCTGTTTTAAAACGTAAGATGATCCGTTTGGAAAATGTTGATTATGCTACCAAATTTAGACGATTACACACCATAAGGAAACAAATTTGTATGTAAAAGCATTTATAGTTAAGAGAAAACAAACTGGTTACATTGCTTTCAAGTGTTCAAGTGTATAAAAATTTATTTGATATCATGGGCACCTATGGGCAGGAAGGGTCCGTGGCTCCCCTCCCCCCTCCCCCTAGGTATTCTATTACCTCTATGATTTAAGTACGTGTAACGTATAAGCGGTAGAGATGAGTTCGGGCTCATTTTTTGAAGCCCGAGCCCCGAGGACTTTTAATCCGAGCCAGCCCGAGCCCGAGCAATATTATTTAAGTCGGAGCCCGAGCCCGAGCCCGAAATTTCAGTTAAAGGTGAAAAAAAATCCAATTACTTCATTGATAGAATACAATGAATTTTGCCGTTTGTGCAAATTAAAGACAAATAGAGTTGGAAACTCTCAATGCACTTTCTAATTCTTTATTTATCCATATGTTTATCAAATAATGTCGGATGTCATGACTAACTAATGAATATAAGCTGCTGTTCTGAAATATCCAAAGAGCTTAACGCTCTTCTAGGCGCCAGTGTCGCTACTTTTTTTATAAGTACAGCCAACTCCGGTTACAGTGAACCCGGATATAGAGAACCATCGGATATAGTGAACGCAAACCATGAGTCCCGATTCACACACAGTATCTCTATCCATCATGAAGACACTTGGGTTTTAGGGAACTTCGGATAGAGTGGACGAAATTGGAGGGTCCCCAGAGATTCACTATAACCGGAGTTGACTGTACTTTTATTTTCCTCATAAATCACGTTTTAAAATCTGTTTAAAGGAGTATGTTCAATATAGGAGAAATTTTTCACGAGCCCGAGCCCGCCCGAGCCCGAACGCAATTTTGAATTACAGAGCCCGAGCCCGGTTCGGGCCCGGGCTCGGGCTCGGGCTTTCGGGCTCGGGCTTTCGGGCTCGGGCTGAGCCCGTCTCATCTCTAAAAGCGGTTCAACACTAAATTAATATATAGCATCTTTCTATTTCAGGACCCTTGACATGGTTCTCTCTTACAAACAATCATATTTACTCAAATGTTTGATATGCGCGTGCAATTTGTAATAGTCCAGTGAACGGAATCTCCTGCTTCAGCTGCTTCGAGGGGTTAATTACGACTGCCCGAGCCTCGACTCAGCCTGTTTAATTTGCCAGTAATGAAAATGTATTTATATTTATGGCTTTCATTTACCTCTACCCCCATTCCTTGAGAAGCAAAGCAGAATTCGAGGCAGCTGCAAGAGATTGGATCTTTTGAACTCTTTCAAAAGCAAGCGCATCATCATTCCATTTGACAGACATGTCCATTAAAAAGTGCATGCTGTTAATTCATGTGTGCAATGCGTTTATCCGTGAATACTTGCAGGCATTGATTAAAAGATGATTCAGTCTCTAGTACGTGTCTTTCACAGGCAGACGCAGTCGAACCCGCCGAACGGGACAGCCAGTATGCCACGAATGTTCATTCTAATAAACGGGATATCCCGTTATCCGGGATCATAATGACTAATTATTGCGGCTGGGTACATAGAAAGTTTATTACAATAAGCGGGAAATTCCTTTAACCCTTTAACGGGCAGTGTTCCCGCTCTGGGAACACCAAACTCGGACGTTTTGACTGTTGCCAGTCACGAAGAATGGATATGATTTCTGTAAAAATAGTTGCGGGTGACAGAGCTCCACGAGAATCCTTTACTTTTTAGCACGTCATTTCCCGTAAAAAAATGGTCACGATTATTTTTAAACAGCACTGACATCTGCTGAAAAATGGAAGAATGCGAGAACAGCTGGATGATTGCCCAATGCGGAAAAAAGGGCAGCCGTTGCCATCGCTCGAATTAACTACCAGCAAGAGGGCGGACGATCGAAACGTTCATCGCTCAGGGTCTCTAGATCTGTGGCACGCGATGAACGTTTCGATCGTCCGCCATCTTGCTGGTAGTTAAGTCGAGCGATGGCAACGGTTGCCCTTTTTTCAGCATTGGGAAAGGGTTGCGCCTCAAAGGGTTAACCATTAAGCAGGTTCGACTGTATATGCAGTAGAGTCTCCCTATAACCAAGTCTTCCAATAACGAATTTTCGCCTATAACGAGAACGACATATTTAAGCGGAACCCAACTTTAAGACTATTAAGATTTTTTAAAAATGTACTCCGTATAACGAAGTCACTGTCTCACTTTAATGAAACTTTTCGACCTATTTCATCTTTTCGAAATTTTCTCTGGAGCGGTTTTCCTCCGCTGGAACTCCAGCGATCTCGTATGGAAGATTCAACCGTTAATTACTCTGCAGCAGTGGTTCCCAACCTTTTTCTCCTAGCTAATCCCTTCTGCGATCCAAAAGAGAATGGCAAATCAATTGCGTGGTCACTTTTTACTTCCCGAACATGTACCATGTAAGGAAAGTATTGTAATCATGAAAAAATTCGAATTCGAGATTTTGGTGTATTGACACGTTTTGAGGTCTTCTGAATTCATTTATGCTATTTTTACGAGATGTATGTATGTATGTGTGTATGTGTGTGTATGTGTGTTTGAGTGTATGTGAGTGAACACGATAGCTCCTGAACGGGGCATGCGATTGAGCTCAAATTGGGTATATATGTTATAAACCACCGTCGCAAGACCGGTATTGATTTTGGTGTGTATAGGACTTATAGTTTTTCTACAGGGCTACGACAAAGATTTCTTTTACATTATGGCCTATGGGGAAAATTCTGGAAAGTGCGCTAGCGTTTAAACAGTGCATTCGATTGAGCTCAAATTAGGTATAGATGTCATAAACCACCATCGTAAGACCAGTATTGATTTTGATGTGTATAGGACTTATAGTTTTTCTACAGGGCTAAAACAAAGATTTCTTTTACATTATGGCCTATGGGGAGAAATTCTTGAAAGTGCGCTAGCGTTTAAACGGTACATTCGATTGAGCTCAAATTGGGTATATATGTTATAAACCACCGTCGCAAGACCTGCATTGATTTTGGTGTGTATAGGACTTATAGTGTTTCTACAGGGCTACGACAAAGATTTCTTTTACATTACGGCCTATGGGACGAAATTCTTGAAATTGCGCTAGCGTTTAAACGGTGCATTCGATTGAGCTTCAATTTGGTATATATATTTGAATGATTCATCGATTAAAATTTATTTCAATGCTTGGTAATGATCTTAATCGTAAGTGTTCGGAAAGTCGAGTGGAGTCACTCCAGATTTTTTACTTCTTCTTTCGTAGAGTCTTCTTTGCAGTGGGTAATGGAAGCTTTGATGAGAGTTCATGAAGACGTAAACACACAATACAGCAGAAGTTAACAATTCCGAGTCCTAACTCCGCTGGTACATAAATACAAATAAACTAATTATGTCAAAATTTTTATAATGCCTCTTTACAGGCTGTTCTATGCATCGCAGAAAGCGATAAACCCGTATCTGTAGCGAGACTTTCATATGAAAAATTCTTAAAAATCGACAATTCAGTAGGATGTGTCACTTTTCTAAAATCTTTTGCTGTGCAATTCCATGTTACAGATTTTTTTTTCTGAAAGTTTTTATAAAAGGCACCGCTGTTTCATTTATTACGGAGGATAACACAGCTTATAAAGAATTATCCTGAATTTTTTCGAGGCCCTGGGACAATTACTTTATTTCAATTTGTGCACCTAGACCTTGAGCGATATTTTGTTTCTTCGAACTGCACCCTAGGGCACTGCATCAATCCCGCACTGTTTTTCGTCTTGCGGGATTGACATTTCATTTAGCTAGGACTTCATTTCAACAGAGAAAAATAGAAAAAGTAAGATTTTAAGCACTATGAAGTTTAACTTTAATAATTAATCTTATGAGAACTTATACAATAACTTACAGAAATACGAAAATTATAATCATGATTTTCAGAAAGATATGCTAAGTTATGTCTCAATATATTAGTATTAGTTATGTTAGTAGCTAAAAATCAGCGATTTACGGAAAAATACAATTTATAAATACTTACATTCACACACTTACGTTATTTTCTTAGTTGCTGAAAAAAAGAACGTACAAAATCGAACAAATCCAATGAATCATTTCCTGGTCTAGATTTAATTTTAGTAAAATAATTAAATGTGTGAATTTAAAAAAAATTAAAACTGAAATTAAAACTTTTTATTATTAATTCGTGGCTGTTCGCTTAGAGATAAATTAGTATGAAATATTTCAGTTCATTTGGGATTGGAAGTTTGCGAAAATTTTAGATTTAGATGTTTGATCCACACTGCTATTGGAAGAAATATAAAAAAAATAAAACTTTAAATTAAAATTTGTAATTATTGATTCGTTTATTGTTAGATAGGAGACATGAATATTCAAAAAAATTTCGTTCACTTATTGAGAAAGTGGCGTGAAATTGTAATAAAAAATAATTATTTCTCAGTATCAATCCCGCGGGATTAGGATCGTAATCCCGCGGGACTATGTCCCGCAAATAATTGTGCGGTATCCCGCAGGATGGGATCGGGATTGCATTCCCTACTACACCCTTAATCCAAGGTGCAGCTTCAAAGTTCAATACGATCTTGATAATCCGGCATATATGGTACCAGACAACTGCCGGATAATAGAAAAATTTCTGGATTATCAAGATATCTTGATAATCCAGATTTTCAAATTTAAGGTCCTGTGCCTTCGTTGGGTCGACATTGTTACACGCTAGTTTACCTATTGTATTTTGTAGGTAAAATACACTACGACAGCGTTTCTCAACTTGTGGGGCGCGACCCCCCAAGGGGGCGCAGAGCGATTGTAGGAGGGGCGCGAGAAAAACCAATGAGCAAGTAGTGATGTATGTTTTTAAAAAATCATCTTATTTATTCTAATTGTTACTCAAAAAGATATCCATTTTCGCTTAAAATGGTCATTCAAACTTTACTGATAACATTATTTTGTAGAAAATTCGACTCAATGTTCGTTGTTAAAGATTAAAAAACTGAATGTATGCTGAAAAATGTGAGGGGGGGGCGCCATCGTAAGTTAGCCTTTGTTTCGGTTGCTCGACGTTAAAAGGTTGAGAACCGCTGCACTACGAAATACATTAGGTAAACTAGAAAACAACGACGAAAGAGGTAGAGAAGACAAGAGCTCGGGCATGCTTGTTTCCCCAAGAGCAACGGATTATTGAACATGCCGGACTAACCAACAGCCGGATTATCAAGAGTGTGCTGTAATAAAAAGCAGTATTATCTGTCTCTGGAAAAATAATTAACAATTCTTTTTTTTTCTCTGGCAAATGCCTAAAATTCGTTACTGTCCGATTGAACCTGCTGTCATTTTTTCTTTAGATTCACTTTTTTAATCATTAAATCAGTGTGATCTTATTTAACCCCTTCCCTCACTCTCAATACGGGCTAACCTTTCTCCCTCCATTTCTCGTGCCCGTGATATTGACGGGCTGTAGTGTTCAAAAGTTATGCGCAAAAGATTAGGGCATTTTAATTCTTATGAGTGGAGTTTTTATTTATCTCATTTGACACAACAGATGACAGTGCCATACTATTTTTATATGGCAGATTAGTTTATTTTTAAATAGAGGGTAGCAGAGTACTCAAATACGTGTATTTCGTGATGTGCATTTTGCAATTACTTATATTCAAAGAAAACTTTACAAATATTTATTTATTTTACGAAGTAAGTTTAATGAAATTCGTGTTTAAAACATATATTTTTAATGATTCCCTGCTTACTACGAAACACGAATTTAATCACAATAACCCTGAATGTTGGCTTTTCCTAGAAATTTAACTTTTTTTTTTCTTTCGAGCTAAAAAAATATCCAAAACCTAATAGGAATACATATGTTGCACATGCACTTATTTTTATACACTTTCCTTGAATAATAAAAAAAAGGGTACTTTTATGACCTTTTTCTTGAAAATAATGCGCCCTTTAAGGGGTTAAAATACCTTTGTATATTTACAAATCCGTGTGATAGTTATTTTTTCCCTATTTGATTTCTGTCTGTACGTACGTATGCAAGACTGAATTTTCTCTTTCGATTTAAGCCTTTAACGCACTGTGTCCCCGTTGTGAGAACACTACTCTGACATTTTGGCTGTTTTGATTCCCGAAGAATAAGATTTGATTTCAATTAAATACCTAAGACTGCCCAATGTCGAAAAAGTGTAGCCGTTGCCATCGCACGATTTAACTACCAGCAAGATGGCTTTCGATCGAATCTTCCAGTACATGCCACAGAGCTAAAGAAATTTTCTGCACACCCGGCAGTGTCAAAAAATTTTCGCACTGGGCGATTCGATCGACCCGCCATCGCCGCACAGCCGGCTGTGTCCCCAAAAAATGTACTTCAGCTCTGGGGCGATTCGATCGACTGGCATCTTGCTGGTTGTTAAATCGCCCACAGAGCTAAACATTTTATTTGACACAGCCGGCTGTGTGATGCTGGCGGTCGATCGCCCAGTGCGAAATAAAAATGTTTTTGGCACAGCCTGCTGTGTCAGAAAATTTGTTCAGCTTTGTGGCATGTACTGGACGATTCAATCGAAAGCCATCTTGCTGGTAGTCAAATCGTGCGATGGCAACGGCTTTACTTTATTCGACATTGGGATAGCGGTTGCGAAGGGTTTCTCAGATTTTCCCGTGATCCGAGTGGGTGTCGCTCCCTATCATTTCAATTATCGAATCGACTTGCAAGGGCGCACGATTCCAGCGCCCCACTCCCGCAAAAAGGGATCAGGATTTTTCCGCCCCTCAATATGCAGACGGGCCTCTCCTCTCTCTCTCGGAAAGGGGCACTTTTAACTTCTTATTTTTTTTTTTTTTTGGATGAAGGCAAGAGTCATAGTTCAAGCGCTTTTTGCCAAAGAAAGGAAAATTTATCGAAACCCGCGGAAGAATGGATGCACACAAGGTCACGCGAGGTCACGCCGGGGTCACAGAAAGAAAAGGAGACCTGATTTAAGCAAGCACCTCGAGATAGGAATTTCTTCAGCTAACCTATTGTTCGGAGGGTGACTTGGCTTAAGTTGATGGGGCTCTTTTCGCTCTCTCAGTTTATAAGTATTTTTTTAATTCTCGTCCCCCGCCCAGAACATTTTTTTTTTCATTTTTTTTTTTAAAACTCTGTGAGGGATAAAGTGTTCGAAGTTCTAAAGAATGCGCAGAAAATTGGTTCTTCTTGGAATTTGATGTCGTCCTCCTCCCCGCCAATTGCAATCAATATTTTATGTTATGCTTGTTTTTATTTTGTTCTTCATTTATTTATTTTTATTTATTTTTTTTTTTTTTTTTCGGGGGGAGGAGAGGACTATGCGAGTCTAATGTGAATTAAGAGTTCGCCCTGTTTCAAAACGTTCAGGGAAGGGCAGGTTGGTTGGTTGTCTGGTTGGTTAACCTTTTGAGGCGCAACCCTTTCCCAGTGCTGAAAAAAAAGGCAGTCGTTGCCATCGCTCGACTTAACTACCAGCAAGATGGCGGACGATCGAGACGTTCATCGCGTGCCACAGATCTAGAGACCCTTTTATTGACGACAGCTGGCTGTGCCACAGCCAGCTGTCGTCAAAAAAAGGGTCTCTAGATCTGTGGAACGTCTCGATCGTCCGCCATCTTGCTGGTAGTTAAGTCGAGCGATGGCAACGGCTGCCCTTTTTTTCAGCATTGGGCAATCTATTCAGCTGTTCTCGCATTCTTCCATTTTTCAGCAGATGCCAGTGCTGTTTAAAAATAATCGTGACCATTTCTTTTTACGGGAAATGACGTGCTAAAAAGTAAAGGATTCTCGTGGAGCTATGTCACCCGCAACTGTTTTTATAGAAATCAAATCTATTCTTCGTGACTGACAACAGTCAAAAGGTCAGAGTTGGGTGTTCCCAGAGCGGGAACACTGCGCGTTAAAGGGTTAAGTCGAAGCTACACGGGGGCTATCTACCTAAAGGCCCGTTTACATGTGCGGTCGACGGTCGGGAACTCTGCGGGTAATATCAATGTACTGAAGTACATGTTCCAAGGAAGATATCTCCCTGTCTCTCCATCGTGTAGGGGGGGGGGCGTGGTTTTTGGTTCCACGAGTTAGTTTTTGTCGGTGGATCCTGACTGGTCAGTAAAAGGCCATAAATTTTTCGATTGCAATCCCCCCCTCGAACCGGTATAACTAAGAAGTGGTTTAACACTATAGTATCTTTCTGCAGCAGGAACCTTGACTTGCGTTCTGCGAATAATTTATACGGGCGAGAATGCCTGCAAGTGTATACCCACCATTGACTTGGAAATTAACAACGCAAGACTCCACACTCCAGTGTCAAGTCTCGATAAATCCGCTACAAGTGAAACTTCACCATTAAAAAACTCCCCTAACCCCTGGAGTTCCGACAGTTGCCCGCAGCATGTCATGCAAACGGACCTTAAAGGCAGTTACTGATAAGCCACGTCTCCACGTCACTACAGGGGTTAAAGGGACATTCTTCTCTCGAATTTTACGACTTTTTAATGACCATTAGGAATCTACCAACAAAGGATTTCTGTGCTAAACCACTCCGCACAATGGAGAGAGCAACGGAAGATTTCTTTCCCGTCTCAGTTCTCCGTCGTCCATTGAAATACATAGAAGACGTGGCTTGTTATCGAGTCTTGACACTTTAGTGTGGCGTTTTGTGTTGCCAAGTGGTGGATATATACTTACTTGCAGGGATTAGCGCCCACATGATTCTTTGTAGAAGGCAAGTCAAGTGTCCTGCTCCAGAAAGTTACTATAGTGTTAAACCGCTGTTGACGTTATACCAGTACGTATATCATAACGGAGGTATGGGAGCTCATGCTTGCTAGCAACATTCGAGGAGATACGCACTTAAGATTCCCTCAAGGTGCGTCCCTAGGGTACGTGGCGGCCCCTGCAAAAGTACAAAAAATACATAAAAGGTGTTTCTAGATTTACGCTATAAGTGAAGCCAAAAGTAGTAAAAACATTTTTGAGTAGCATTTATTGGATTCTTTAAGGGAATTTATGAACAATTTGAAATGTGTTGGTAAGTTCTTGAAAAATAAGACTCAGTATTTCTGCAGTAGTATAATGGGTTAATGGGAGATGTATTGGGTGGAGGACTTTTTAAGGGGCTACAAGGCTCATTCGCGTTACATCCCAGACAGCACATAAGCTTAAATCAAGCTTCACATGTCTTTGAATTTGACGTATTAATAAGTAGCTTGACAGTTCAATTCATTTTAAGCTTGCAGCAAGCTTGGAGAAGTCATTTGAACTGTCAAGCTTTAATACAACTTGATGACTGCTTGATTTGGAAAGCCACATCCACATACATGGGCGCCGGCAGCATAGGGCAGGGGGGGCGATGGCCTGCCCCTGGATTTTTGTATGCGGTGTTTTCCCTTGCTTTTTTGCTTTTTCCAATATGGTAATCATACGTTGAAGTAGTCCTTGCCCCCCCTGAGAAATATTCTGCCGGCGCCCATGTCCACATAACAAATAATTTATCATCAGTCATAAATGTACTTGACCACAGAATTAAAAAAAATAAAAGATTCTATATTTCCAAATATGGAAATTCTTCAAAATAAAATACAATAATACTATGAAATTGATTTCAAAATCAGTCGTTTGTCTCGATTTTGACCAGTATTGCCCAACATGAGTGTCGCGATATTGAAAGTTTTAAAACGTGTGCTGCTTTTAAGTTTATATTATGCTTATTTCCCTATTAGTAGAGTCTATAAATTACACATAACATTATTTTAATTTTGATTCATCCCATGGAAAAATAAAAGAAACTTATCAGCATCGCCCATACTTATCGATCTGGCCAGAAAACGGCGTGACAACAGTTACTTCAAACTTTAGTCATAGCTGTCCCAGGCATAATGGCGGAGCGGTTAGCATGCGGGCCTCCCAGCCGTCGACGTTTGATGGAAACAGATTAAAATAACTTAAAATTTCAGCAAAGAGGGGGAAAATGCGCGAAGAAATAAAGTATGTGGGGCGCGTTCGCCAGCAGCCGCCCCATGTACTTAGAAAAAAAAATTTTGGAATTTTTTTTAAGTTTGAAATTAAGCTTGCTATATCAAGCTTGATATGTCAAGCTTAATGAGGGCTGGGCAAGTGTAAACTACAACACTTGATTCAAGCTTGCATTAAGCTTACACGCTTGAAATTTTCAAGCTTAATTCAAGTTTATTGACTTGATAAATCAAGCTTGCTGCAAGTTTGATGCAAGTTTGCTGTGGTGTCTGGGATATGGAGTAAAACACCCCAAATTCCAGACCATTACACCGACAGTTTCCCGTAACAGGAGGAGGTGAATCAAACTTCCATTCCAGAAGATTTTGAAACCTTTTGTGCAATTCTTAATTAAAATTGTTTCCAAATTTTGTCTGTTGATGGAAATGAAAATGTTAAGGAATAATGCCAGTTATGGAAGCTGAAAACTTAGATGATATGCAAAACATTTAAATCTACAGTAAATTTTAAAACTCACTGAAAGATGAAACTTGAGTTTTTTAAATTGGCTGTGATTTAGCTGTGTATTTATGTTCAAAAGTTCAGATGAAACCAATAAATAATAAATATTATATGTAGAAGTCCATTTTACGCACTGTAACTAATGAAAAGTAAAGTTTTTATAAACGATTTTGAAGCAAATGAGTATTCATTTGTTCATATGCTGAAATTATATACAGTTTTAATTGCGTTTTGAGTATAAATGCTATTTCTCAAAAATGGTCTCTTTCGGATCTTATTGCTATCCAAGTCAAATTTTGAAAGGCGACGTTTTAAAAAACAAATAGCACCTTTTCCTTAACACAACTATTAAAATTACTTTTTTTTTATTCTTGTTAAAATGCATTTAAGTAAGATAAACTGGGATTTTCGGTGGAAATTTTACCTTCTCAATTCAAATCCTTTAAAAATTGTAAAAGTATTTTGTATTTTGTATTTTGCATTTTTTTAATTCAAGAAGTACTTTTTATTTTGTATTTTAGTGCTTGAATCAATGTACTTTGTATCGAAAATACATTTTCGGTGTATTTTGCCCAACTCTGAGTACGAGTCGTTAGTTCTGGAGAATAAATATAGTGCTCCCTACGAGGCGCGTTTCTTGCCAATCATTCGTGGCACAATCTACCATATTTGGAAAATTTGCTTTTCTTGGTAAGTTGAGTTCTTTTCTTTCTTTATCGCATCCGTTTCTTTTAATCATGAATTTTTTTTAACGCATAAACGCAGTTGCTAATCATTTAAATATATTTTTAATTAATTTTTCAACAGCCTTAAGAAAAATAAGTAAGAATAATAATAAAAGATGGTAGTAAGTACGATATTTTTAAGAAATGAACTGTTTAACTGCGAAACTTAATTAGAAAATTAAAAAGACTAAGAAACCAGCGATATTCCGATGAAACTTATAACTGAATGTTGATTCATTGATTTTAGACTCTTTGAATAACTTCGTTCCAATTTTAAAGGACTAAGAAACTTAAGTTATACAGAGTATCCCAGAAAGGTGGTAACGGGGTTTAATTCTTTATCTATTAGAGATAAGTGGGCAATGTAAATTGAGAAAAATGTTTAAAATAAGGTCGGAGATAAGACTCCGTTAAGGAACAATTCCTAAGAAAAAAAATTCCTTTCGTTTATTTACAAAAAGTTACACTTTCTAGATTTGTATACGACCCCCGTACGAAACCATTACCAGTTCGTAAAATGTGCCCATACACTCATGAGGTGATGTACCGAATTTGAGCCTTTTCATCATACAACGTCGCAGAGATATCTTTCAAGAAAGTTGATCGGAGATTATGCATGGTTTTAAATCTAAACGTTTATTGCCAGAGTGGAAAAAAAAAATTTTCATTTGTAATTTCTGTACGACGGCTTAAATGCAATCATTCGACGTGATTTTTTTTTCCTTCGATAACCATAGAAAAGTGGTTTAGGACAGCGTTATATTTATCTTAATACCTCTGACACTTTTTAAGGTGTGATTGTCAAATTATGTAAGTTACCTCATGAGTGTATGGGGCACATTTTACTAACTGGGAATTGTTTTGTACGGGGATCGTATACAAATTTAAAAACTGCAACTTTTTGAAAATGAACGAGGGGAATTGTTTCTTAACGGAGTCTTATTTCGGACTTTATTTTGAACATTTTTATTTCAATTTACACAGTAGAGATGAGACGGGCTCAGCCCGAGCCCGGGCCCGACTCGGGCACGGGCTCTGTAATTCACGATTGCGTTCGGGCTCGGGCGGGCTCGGGCTCGTGAAAAATTTCTCCTTTGTTGAACATACTCCTTGAAACAGATTTAAAAAAGTGATTCATGGGATAAATAGACGTACTTATTTCAAAAAATAGCGGCACGGGGGACTAGAAGGTGTGTGAAGCTCCAAAATTTATTGTATCCTCTTAATGAAGTAGTTAATTTTATTTGTCTTTAGCTGAAATTTCGGGCTCGGGCTCCAACTTTAATAATATTGCTCGGGCTCGGGCGGGCTCGGGCTTCAAAAAATGAGCCCGAACTCATCTCTATTACACAGCCCACTTATCTCTAGTCCGTTACCACCTTTTTTTGGACACCTTGTCTACTAAATAGGATCAGGTGGAGGTGATTACGATAATTTTTTTTTTAAGTTTCAACTTTGTGCATTTTTAACTCTTAATTTTCGGTAAAATATTGTTTTCATTCATCAAGGGAAAACTTTGATCTTTTGAGACCAACACCCAGAGCCTGATTATGACCAACAGGGGACCCGGGCATTGATGAATTCGGGGGCGCCCACCAGTGGAATTTGTTTTATCTTTCATAAAATGTTGATATAAAAAATAATATTTCAGAACAACATTTGATATTGGGGCTCTTTTGATCCGGGGGGGGGGGGGGTCCTGGGCAAAGTCCCGATTTGTCCACACGATAATAAGGCTCTGCCAACACCTAGTGAAAATTTTCTTTAGGACGTTATTGTCAAGCCTGCCCAATCGGTCAGTGCCAATCCTGGAATTTACCACAGTTGATCTTCTAAAGTAAATGGTCGACTTTGCATGAGATGGGCGGGCCACTTCTGCGGAAGGAAAGAACAACAAGAAGGCGCATTCTGGGAAAGACGTCTAGAAAATGTACATTATTCTTGTGATTTGCACACATAATAGTTTCTCAGAAAGGAAAAAGAAGATAAAAACAGATGAAACACTAAAATGACACGAGTTCGGCTGTTCTTTCATGATCGTGTTGCATGCAGGAGGGCGTAGATCAAACGATTTGTTCCGTAGATCCACTTAATTACAATCTACCACGAACTTATATCCTTTGAGACGTGCAGAGACACCTAAGTCACTTTTGAGTGTGTGTGAGTGGGGAGAAATTTCGGTCCTCAAATAGTACTAATAATGAATGGAAATTGTTTGTATTTTATGGCCTGGCAGGGACTGGCCAAGTCGGATGGCCGGCGATTGACGTGGGCCTCCAGCAAAAACAGCGGCTGATCAACACTCTCTGACACTATAGGCCCGCTATCATTTCAAGGCCTCCTCCTAACTACTCCTGTCCCATTCCACAAGTATAAACAGGGCTCGATTATGACATCAGTTTCGGGGTTTCGGGGACCCTCCCATCTATGAAATTTGTTTTATTTTTCATAAAATTTTGATATAAAAAAGAGTATTTCAGAATAACATTTGAAACTGGGGACCCTGGGCAAAACCTCAACTCCATGATATATTTTAACATGACACAGTAGGATGTTGACATTTCAATTGTTATTCATAATGATTTTTAGAGATATCATCCCTTGTTCAAGAAGTTGGCATCAGAAATTTATCTATTATTGCTGGTATTAGCAAAAATCGAAGAAAGTCGTAAAAATATCTGGGCACCAATGGGTTAAAAAATTGGAATTTTTTACATTTTTTGGAGTGTTTGAATCCTTTGAGGAGGCAAAAGGCACCCACTAAGTTGGAATGGCATTATTTAAACATCAGTTTTACCGCAGGAGATAGCTTTTCCGCATCAGAATGTAATAGAAGAAAAAAAAAAGGAAGAAAATCTGAAACACTTTCAGATTTTAAATACGCACTAAAGTGCTATATATTAAAAGTGTATCAAAATTTATGCGTCCTCCCTATTTTTCTTCCTTATTCCATTAAGTTGGAAAGTGTATCATTATTCATGAGTGGGCCGTATTTTTCTCCCTTGTTTCATAAAACCCATCTTTGGAATAGAAATCGATCTAAAAATCGCCTACTAAAACTATTTTACAATATTCGCCAAATATATTACAACTATACTTCACCGTTTTAAATTTTGTTTCGAATGTGCATCCTAATCCATGAGTGTGCCGTGTTTGTCTTTCTTGGGTTGATTCCTACTTTAAAGCCCCGACTCTCGCCAAGGTGGCGATCATTAAACTTACGCAGTTACCATGTCGATTTTTTGTATTTATGTGGCAATCGTATTTCAGAATTAAAATGGCGATTTGGAACAACATGTAAGTACAGCATTCCGTTGCATTTTTATTTGTTTTGTGTTGCCAATCAATGCAGTTTTAATAATTAAATGTCTTCAAATTCCTTAACTGGTGCGTTTACCGCTAATTTGTTCACTTCAGTTTTCATCTAGTTCTTTTGGGAAAGTTGAAACTTGTGCATAACTCCTAGAGACCCATGGCTGCAAAGATCGCCAAAGTGCCGGGATTTCTTAGGTTGAGGTTTTTAGATAGAGTGGGAACGTTAAAATGGGAATCAACACTTTCTTGTACCATAAAACACATCTTTGGGATCTATCCTAAAATCGCCTACTGAAACTGTTTAACGATCTTCGCCAGGCATATTCGAACTATAGGCATACCCCAACCAGGCATATTCCAACTATATTGAGTAAACATTTTAAATATTGTTTAGAATGGGCATTGTAATCCATGAGTGTACAGTGTTTTCCTTCCTTGTTCTATAAAACACTTCTTCGGAATTGAAATCTATATTAAAATCGCCTGCCAAAACAGTTTAACAATTTTCAATAGGCATAGCCAAACTATACTTCACCTTTATAAATACCATTTGGAAAGTGTGTCATAATCTATGAGTGTACAGTATGTCTTCTCTGTTCTATAAAACGCTTCTTAGGAATTAAAATCTATATTAAAATTGCCTACTAAAACTATTACAATATTTGTCAGGCGTTTTGTAACTACACTCGAAATATATTTATAACTAGCTGAAGTACCCGTTCTTTGCACGGGAATGAATGGACTTTTTGATATTACGATTTGTGGTGATTACTATTTATTGTAATAAAGCGATATAGCAAAATGGATATCGCATTATATTGTGTTCAATAACCATGCTCACCGAATTTCAAGGCAATCGTTTGTACGGTGCAGAAGGCCATGCGGCGTAGCGCAATCTAGTGGCGAGTTTTAGCAAAACGGATACGGCGAAAATATTCTTCGCATTCAGATATCGATGAATACGAAATTTCAGGACGATCGGCTGGACAGCCCTGAATTTCATGTGTTGACGCGACATCTAACGCGAAACTCTTGCCCGTGTTCAAATATCTATGTATACCTATTTTCATAGCGATCAGTTGCACAGTCAAGAAGTGATACACTGCAGCGTCATCTAGTGGTTAATAAAAGTAATGATTTGCTACAGCGCCGTCAAGTGGTGAGTTATAGCAAAATGGATAACGCCAAAATATTCTCATTGTTCATATAGCTATGTATACTGATTTTCACAGCGACCGTTTGAATGGTCAAGAATTTGGCCTGCTGCAGCGACTTCTAGTGGCGAGTTAAAATAATAATGCATTTCAGTGCCATGTAGTGGTGAGTAACATCAAAAGGAACACAGTTAAAATATATTCTTCGTGCTCAAATGTGTAAGTATAAAAAAATTTATGCAGGTCAGTCGAACGGTATAGAAGTTGATGCGTTGCAGCGCCATTTAGCGGCAAGATAATGCAAAATCGATAGTGAAAAATATTCTCCGTGTTCTAATATCAGCATGTACCAAATTTCATCGAAATCGGTTGGACGATATTCACATATAAAATGACTAAACGGAATAGAATTCAACGCTCTGCTGCGTCACCTAATGGCAAGTTAGAGGAAAACGGATAGCATAAAAACCTTCTCCATGATAAAACAGGTGCACTAAATTTCATGGTGATTGATCAATCGGTGCTGGAGTTTTTTAACCTCATACACACATACCAACATTCATTTTTATCTATAACCAGTGTCATTATATATCCCAGTCTCAAATAAAATCCAGTTTCAAATCTAAGCCTCGCCAAAGTGCCAACATACACCATTTTACAAGCGTTTTTTCAGGAAATCATTCGAAGCATTGACTTAGCAGCAATCAATATGGGAAATGGTTCGACCGCCAAAAAGTAAAGCACGCATTTATTTGAAAAGTGGAATCCCTTAATACAGCCGAATTTTTTTAAATTATCAACTATAACGTGTTTTATTCATCGTTACTCCGATGTACTAAATGAGAAGATTTCAATTTTCTAAAATTTGGCGGAATTCCCCCAACTTAAATCGATGTACTCAATTGGCGAGAATTCTGAAGATAGATCACTTGAAATCCCTTAATAACTGCATTATTTCTTCACGGATCATTAAAATTTAACGCTGTATTCTAATAAAACCTTTGCACTTGTTTTCAAAAATCTATTTTCTTAAGCTCTCTATAAATTATGCCAAGCCGAAAACTGTGCAAACCGCTAGAACTCACTTTCTCAAAATCCGAATTTGAGCCATTTTATTTTTTCGCCAAACTAAAAAATGTTACATATTATCCTCGGAAATCTTCAATTCTTATTATTTTGCGTATAAAACATTTCATTCCTGCTCCAATTTCCCATGCACACGATATTATAATAAAAAAAATAATAATCTTACAAATATGAACTAACAAAAAAAATCATTATTATTCTTTTATTTTTACTTTGAGAATTTAAAACATTTTATTCAGCAAAATCGCCACACATGGCAACCACGATCCTTATTTCACACTTTTTTCACTACAGGGGTTACAATTACGGAAAGCTTTTTGCGTGGAGAACATAAAAAATCTCTTAAATTCCGGGAACGGGTGGACTTTCAAAGTTTTAAAGTGGACTATGATTTATTCTATATTATTTTACATATCTGTGCAAAATTTCAGGCTGATAGGTCCATTTTTGTGGATTTGTATACGAATCAAATCCACAAACGAACAAACAAACAAACAGAATTTCATTTTTATTTATAAGGATAAATTGTCACGTTTTGCCCCCAAATTTAGTGATTCATTATCAAAAATTGCAAACCTTGTGCGAATTTCAACATTTTATTAACGCCACACCCCACTTCCCTTCTCCACGTTATCTGACAAACCCATTTGAAAATACCTTCACCGTGACAGTTCATACCTACAAAACTTGTCGACCAGATCGCGTAGACAAAAATGCGTAGTCAAAATTCTTTTACTGAGCGAAATAGCACCCTGGTGCTAAAAAATTGTTCGACCCTAATCTACACTATGAGGAACGCGATTTCTACTAAAATACAACTCTTGTGCTGATCCAACTGACATAACAACCAGAAGAGTCACAGATCGCGATAAACTCTCTGCATCAAGTGCATCAAGTTGGCATCACACCTTTTTGGAGGGTTTGAATCCTTTGGGAAGGCTAAAGACCTGCAAGTTTTAATGGCATTATTTAAACATTAATTTTACAGCATGAGATTACTTTCCGCATCAGAATGGCCGCATTCGTAAACGAGCAACGAGTTTCCATCTAAGATGTTCGTAAAGGAAACTGAGTGCATCCAGTTTATAAACTAGAGCGTTTGTATACAAAACTGAGTCCGTTTAGTTTCAAACTAAATAAACTGAGCACGAAGCAGGTTCATCCAGTTGTTGAGAGGACACATATTTGCTGCAGGTTGTTGTTATGAAGTGGCGTCCGTAGTTACGTAAAGTATGTTGTTATGAAAAGTACTTTACGTTTGCTGAAGCTGCTAGAAACTGATATAAAATTTTTCGAAGTTTATCATTTTCTTGTATTTTTCATTTCAGTAAATTCAAAATGCGTATTTTTAGTGTTGAGACTGATGTTGATTTAAACTTTTATTAGCGAAATTTGAACTTCTCTTGCTACATGCTTTTGAATAAATGCAAGTTTAAGTTGAAATTTCTAAACTTTGATCTGTCCACTTCAATTATGGCCACTCTTTCTTTAAAAAATTCTGCTGATTTTATATTGAGTATGTACTAAAAAACCAATGCATAGCACAGTGGTTAAAGCCACTGACATTGGTAGATGGCTCAAGTGGAGGAACAGGGTACTGTCTTCTCGGGGGGGCCGTCAGTCTAGCGGTCTGGAGTTTTCGGCGGTTTTTCCAAATGTAACGTGAATACGCGCTAGATACCCAGAAAAGTCCTCGCCCAAGGCATTTCCCCCCGCTTGTGTTTGTCCTTTCTTTGATGTGGATTTATAAGCGATTCCTCGTGAACAAGCACACAAATCCGAATACATGTTCCAACAACAACAACAACATGTACTAAAAACTCTCCCCAGGAAAGTAACAACAATAGTGAAATGCAAACAAACACGTCTCCTATAACTAAACTAAATAAACGCTAAACTAAACGACGAAACTAAACAAACTTAACTACGAAACTAAATAAACTTAAGCTGTTCGTAAAGGCAAAGCAAACTGATAGACACTGATAGCACTAAACACACGCATTCCAGTTTCCTTACGAACACTCGTGCAACGAGTTTGTCGTTTACGAATGTACTCAATGTAACAGGGGGGGGGGGGAGGTCCATACACCCTACTCTACGCATTGCGGAACGCGATTTCTACTAAAATACAGACCTTGCGTTGATACCTCATTAAAAGTAAATTTCCTGGTGGTGAAATCGACCACCCACCCAGCCACCGTGTTCAGGCAAAAGACAACACCATTGCACAAATGCACAAATCCTTACTTCTGCTTGAGGATATCTGTCACTCAGAGATATACATACTTCGCTTTTACCCGTGTGTGACGATTATTTGCTATATCGTGCTTTGTTTTTATTTCATTTTATTTCTCTCTCCATTCTGTCACTTTCTTTCTTTGTTCTCTCTTTCCAAATTCTTAAAGGGATTCTTTGTTTGAAGAGCGATGTTGGTAGAATGAGTAATCTGATTTACGCTTTCAGTTCTGGAGTCATTCTGCTGTGCCGAGGGTGGATTAACCAGAGGCGGATTAGCTGTTGGAAGCGCCCTAGGCTAGCACCTCAACGGCGCCTCCCACTGATGGTCATGAGGTATCATAAATTCTAACTACTAATGTATACTAGATTGAAAGCGGGACCATCGTGATTCTACCGGCCTGCTTGTGCACTCCGATGAGTCATCCAAAGAGGCCTACGGATGATAACTTATTGGTTCCAGCACTTAGGTACGTCATCTGACGGCCGAATCTAACCAATGAGGAAACGTCCGTAGGCCTCTTTCGAAGTGCACAAGCAGGCCCGGTAGAATCACGATGGCCCCGTTGAGAGTGAAAAAAGCATGAAGGATAGTTATTGTGAATATCCTAAATAATTGGCAGATGATTGTTTTTATATGTACGTATCATATAATATTTAAGATATAAAAACAATAACACTATGAATAAAATTAATTATTTAAAATTGATACCGACAAACAATTCTTAATCCAATTACATTTGTTAAAAATTTCTTCGTCTACATTTTTATCTTGCAAATTTGTCAATAACATCGTCATAGTTTGAAGATGGCAATAAGTTTGATTCTATATTAAGTATCGCCGACCGATGAATAACCAAACAAAATCTGTCTTTACACAAACGAATGAAATGTTTCTGACGCTGGTCTGCAACAAGACAGGAATTTTCACTAGCACAGGGGTGTAGCCAGAAATTTTTCATGGGGGAGGGATTACGACTACTACAACTCATATATATGTATACGTGTGTGTGATAATATAGTGAAGAATATAATAGAATGAATGGATAGCTCCCGATCTCCTCTTTTACGTTTACAGATTGTAGTCAAGGAGATTAATTCATCTTTAATCCCCTTGATTGTCTTACGGCTCAGTCTGTTGACTTCTTTGAGTTTCTAGCGCAATTTTAACCGCGTGACATCAAAATGACGTCAATTTCTCTTGCAAGTTTGATTCGCACATGGAATCAAAATGACGGCGTTTCGACGTTACTAGTTTAAAATTGTATTAGGAACTCGATGAGGTTAACAAGCTCTGATGCTAAACATGATTAAGTCATGAGCGAAATTCCAGCTTATCGGGAATAGACCTTCATGTCTTCTGTCAATACGTAACTGCAGTCGGCTACCGGTATGGCCTCTGAGATATCTATTGCGCCGCAAGTCGCAATCCTTGAATATAAATGGAACTGCTGCAATTTTGACTAGTCCCTTGAACAGTCGTGTCAAGTCCCGGAATTTCCAACGGTCTTTATTAAGTATCATAATAAATACCGAAGAGGATCTGTGGTACCGTAATTACACTCGAACTCATCCATTTCAAATCATCCCACAGTGTACGGCCTTTCTGAAGATTCAAAATGGTCGCGGAAAGAAATTACTGCTCAAATCACAATTCTGCAGACAATAGAAAACGGGAAGAAAAAAAAATGGCTAATATCGGGCCAATTAAACGAACATCAATTAAAAAGTTCTTTTGTAGTTTTTTTCGGCCCATGAGGACTGCACAATAACTGAAAGGCTATTGTATTCAGAATATTCGCGTTCTGTTGTCCAAGTACATAAAAATTATATAAGAATCTTCCACGATCCTGTAACCATAACTGTCCAGAGCCGGGCATGTAATTTGCTGGCGGTTGTTGTTGGAAAAAAGCCTTTCTTTCCGCTGCGCACACGCACATCTCTCCAGGTCTATAAAAATCATAAAAACGCCGACCCAACAATGCACGTCAGTGCACGCACAAAAGAAATTCCTCGTCGGAGGCGACGCTCAGAAACAAGAGAAAATAAAAAAAATAAAAAGGTATAATAATAATGAAAACCAAAAAAAAATATATATATATATATATGTTCGTAGCGGGAAAAAGTGTCCATCTTGCGTCTGGGTTCGTGAGAGGGGTGCTCTCTGATCTTCCTTGCATACACCTGCCGCGCGTGACCACGGTGGGGGATATTGGTCACGACCCTGCGCGCCGCCCACCGTGGTCGGTTGAGTCTGAAGGTATGAACCCCCCCTCCCACCCCCAACCAAACTCCTCCCCGGGGGTGCCCGACTGAGTGGCGCAATTCCAAGAGTCATAATCCAGACATGTGAAAGGAAAGGATCCAAAAGGTTCATCCCATATACACGGAGATGGAAGCAAAGCATGACTAAGACAGAGGCACGTGGGGCAACTTCCTCGGGACCCCAATCAAAGGGGGGGGGGGCTCTCAAATTAAGAAATATTCCTGCTGTATTTTGTAGAAATGGTTTGTTTCTAACAAAAAATTTCCACGCTCTCTCTCTTTGCGTAAAGAATTCTCTAAAGAATGTCATTAAACTATACTGAAAAAAGATTTTAATAAAACGTGTTGAATAAAATAATGAATGTCTGGCCAATGTAATCATGTTGGTTAGTATCAAAGCTCCGCCCCCCTTAAAAACTCCTCCGACCAAGGCAACTGCTTTCCCTTGCATATAGCGCTTACGTAGATATGCCATGTTTAGCTGCAAAAAAGTTCCAAGACTTCACAAGAATAGAAAGCCCGGAACTGTCGGGCCCGGAAGTCTGTCGTTCCAGGCTTTCTAATTTTTGTAAACTGATTGGTTATATATGAAAGGGCCCCCCCACAGTGGCGGATTAATGCAAGTTTGTCGGGGGGGGGGGGATTCGGTTAGTTAGAAGATTGACATGTACATCCATTTATAGAAGTAAAATAGGATCTTTTACATTATAATTTCTTTTTTCTCCCCCCTTTAATCCGCCCTTGGGCCCCCATGACAAATGTCTGCCCCGGGCCCCATGGTGGATCAGTCGGGCTCTGAGATGGCGTATTCAGTTTTCTGATGCCAAACACGCACCCCGTTTCTCACTCCTCCGCCAATGTGATGTAACATTATTTAGGTACAAATATTTTTTAAGTACACTTTTTCCTAAAACAGCTTAAAAAAAAAAAAACCACTGTCATTTCAGTAACTGCCATTCAGCGCATGCGCTTGTCTTGGCTAGTGTTAGGAGGCATCAAGTTTTCTCCTGCTATTCTAAGTCTTGTGATTCCTATGTCTATGGTTCACTTACTTCTTCGCCATTTTAGTATCAGCTCGCTCCTTTCGCCACCTATGAGGGATTCAGGAACTTAATATTTTCTGAAGCCATAGATGCTAACTATATTTAAAAAAAAAAGAAAAGGAAAGAAAAGAAAAAAGAGTTTAAGCTGAGCATGTTAAACAATATGGGAGAATATCCTTTCCCTAGAAAACAAAAAGGAACAAAGTAATTAAAAATGAAACAAACAAAAAAATGATGAAAAAATTAATTTAAAAATTTTAACGATGTTTTATGAAAAATTGAACCACCTTTCAAATTGAAGTCATTAGCTTTTGCCAAAGAAAATTGCCAGCAATGGCTGTGATTTACTTTTGCTTTTATGTATAGAGCTTGTAAAATAGAAAAATTAGTTAAGCTCAGCTGGTTAGACAAAATGGGAGAGGATTCTTTACCGAAAAAACGAAAAGGAAGGAAGTAATTCCTAAACAAAACATAAAGAGAAATAATAATAGTTACAAAAAATTAAAAATTTTAATGATACTTATGAAATAATTGAACTACCAAGTTAATTGAAGTCATTGACTTTTGTCAAAGAACATTGCCAACAACGGCTACGATTTATTCTTATCTTTTATTTTTATTTATTTGTTTATTTTTTTTATCTAATTGTTTGTAAAATAGAAGGATTAGTTAAGCTGAGCAAGTTAGACAAGATGGGATAAGATTCTTTGCCAAGAAAACAAAAAGGAACCAATTAATAAAAACAAAGCAGTAAAAAATAATTTAAAAATTTTAAGGATATTTTATGAAAATTGAACTATCTTTTAAACTGAATTAATTCATTGATTTTTTCCAAAGAAAGTTTTTCAACAAAGGCTGTCCCCCCCCCCTAATGTCAGACTTTAGAAAATTAGAAGGAAGGTTAAAACTGAGCATCTTAGACAACTCATTTTGCAAAGATATCAGGAAGAAACAAAGTAATTCGTAAACAAGAAATGAACAAAAAATAATGGAAAACTAATTAAAAAATTTTAATGATGTTTCATGAAAATTGAATTGCCAAATTAATTGAAGTCATGGACTTTTGCCAAAGAACATTGCCAGCAACAGCTGTGATGTATTTATTTTTATTTATTTTTGATTTATTTTATGTAAGAGTTTAGAAGTAGAAGGATTAGTTAAGCTGAGCAGGTTAAACAAGATTGGAAAAGATTCTTTGGCAAAACAACAAAAAGAAACAAAATAATAATTTAAAAAAACAGACCCACTCACCAAAAAATATTTTTAAAAATTATTTGAAAATGTTAGCGGTATTTAATGAAAATTGAACCACCTTTTTAAATTCAAGTCATTGACTTTCGCCAAAGAACATTGCCAACAACGGCATTGATTTTCTCTTTTTTTTTTTCATTTTTATCTATTTATTTATTTATTTATTTTGCGTAAGAGTCTGGAAAAAGAAGGATTAGAGTTAAGAACAGGTTAGTCAAGATGGGAGAAGATTTTTTGCCGAGATAACAAAAACAGTCATTTAAAAACTAAACAGAAACCAAACAATTTTTTTTTTAATAAATTAAAAGTTTTTAACGATATTTTTTAAAAATCGAGCCATCATTTAAATTGAACTCACTGAATTTTTCTAAAAAAAAAAAAGAAACGTTTTCCAACAACGGTTTTTATTTTTTTTTTTCTATGTCAGACTTTGGAAAATAGAAAGATTAGTTAAGCTGAGCAGAATAGACAAGACGGGCGCGAAAGACTCATTGCAAAAGTAAAACAAAAAGAAACAAAAAAAGTAATTCGTAAACAAGACATAAACTCACCTGCTCTTCGGATAGAAAGAAAGAGAGAGACGGCAAATTCTTGCCGGGGGGGGGGCCCCACCCCTAACATCCAAAGATGGGTAAAAGATGGTATGTATGTGGGGGGAGGGGGGCTCGATCTAAGTCATGTCGGGGTCATTTTGGAAATGCTTCTTTGGCCATTACGGAGCAAATCCATCGCCCGATAAAAGAGCAAGAGAAAAAAAAAAAAAAAAGAAAGAAAGAAAACACAAAACAAAATGAAATGAACAGAGCAAGGTGGAGAAAAGAGAAGCAAAAACAATAAAATAAAATAACGTGAACAACTGTGCCTCCTAGGAGCGTGGGAAAAATTGTTTTGCAAAGGTACGATATGGAGAAAGTGCTGGTTTGGTATGTTGTCAGATGAACTCGGGGGCGATCTGTTGTGTTTATAAGAGTTTCTCTTTGCCGCAGATGAGGGGTTTGGGGGGGAGAGATGGTTAGCGAGTGTGGCATATGCGGTTATCCCCGGAAATCGCCCGCTAATGTTCTTTTTTTACGGTTTGCACTAAATGAGTGCACTGATGACTGGAATTTTGGTTTCTGGTATTTGAAGTGATGATTTTTTTTTTCCTCTGGTTTTGGTGTAGTATGTGAAAGGGCTGGTGTTTGGCTGGGTGTTCGCGGAGGTCGGAATTTTCAATTAAGACGCAGCCTGGGAATTTTTTTGGGAAGCAGTGCACCGTTGTATTGTAAACGAATTGTAAACAATTGTTATCTGCTGTAAGTCCAGTATGGAAATAACTTTATATATATATATATATATATATATATATATATATATATATATATATATATATATATATATAATATACAATATACATATATTTCGCCAAAAGTCGTCAAGCTTGACGACATTTTGGTCGTTTGGCGTGATTTTCCCTATGGGGCTTGTAAAGATACTTTTCCTGCATTATCATGCATAATTGCCTAATATTTCTCTTCTATGACATAATCAAAATTCGCGCTTTATGTGGAATCTTCGAGAAATACATTCTTCTGGAAGCTTCTTATAGCTTCTGCTCACCTATAAATACAAGCATTCAGAGGCCCCAGTTCAGTGTGAATAGAGCTCTGAGTCAGTAGGCTTGCTTTGCTCTGTGAATTGATAGTGTTATAGAAGCGGTGTTTCCGCTTGCTTTTTCGAAGCTGATTTTAAAGTGCTGTGTGTAAATTCTTTATTGCTGTAACTTGAGGGATTGTGTACGATATCCGTTGCATATTTCCTCTGAATTTTTGCCTGTGGAAGTGCTTTATTTTGGGTGAGAAATACAGCATTTGTGAGAGCTTCTGATCTAAGCGGACTGTTAAAAGCACATTACTGTTTGACTGTGCTTGTGAATCTTGTACAGTTGATTGTTCGACGAACTTCAAGAAGCAATAAAGTTTGTGTTCCATCCTGACAAGTGGACGCCTCAAGAGAACTTTCTACACCTACTGAACTTTAGAACGACGAACCCAGGAATAGCAGGGCTTTCTGCAACAATATGTAGCGAAATATCGTAAAGCCCTGATGCAAACCAATAAGCGCTTTTAAGATCTACCACTCGTCCAATGTTTCTCGTTTCTCAGAGTAATTGTGAGCTGTTTCCACATTGCTTTCCTCAAGCAGTCAAAAATTTTATTAAAAAATGCGTTTAAAATTGTTCACTACACTGACGCGACGGCTGGGCATAGAAGTTCGATCTTTCCTACAGGGGCAAGGGCACCCGTGGCTTGAGGCTTTCATTGCGCTTCGATTAACCAGCTTTGGTGGACGCTGGGATTTAAGGAAAGCTCAGTCTTAAATCCCAGGGGCCTCCCCCTAAGGTACTTCAGCTCAGTTTTATACCAGAGACGGCCCGAGGGGCGTGCGGGGGCCCCAGGCGAAGCGCAAGAGCGGGGCCTCTTCTCTATCATGTCTTATGAGATAGCAACAAAATAGCCCAGGAGCGGGGCCTCTATAAGCGCGGGGCCTTAGGCGATCGCCTACATTCGCACCCCCTTGGGCCGGCCCTGTTTATACATTACTAGTTATGATAATGTCGCTAAACACCCTATGGTTTCATTAAGGTTAAGAGAATTAATTGAACTTCTCGTGTTACTAGAATAGATGCAAAAAATCCAGCGAAGAAGGCCGCTAGAATAAATAAAAAATATTCAGTTAAGAAGGTTGCTGGAATGGATGAAAAAAATACAGTGAAGAAATTTGCTAGAATTGATTTTTTTTTTAAATCCAGTGAAGGAGGTTTTTGCTGCAAAACCCTTCACTTTTAGGAAAAGAGGTCTTCCTCCTACTGGGGCACACTCTAATGGAAGTCGCACCTTTCACCCTTTGCGATCCCTTACAAAGGCGTAGAGTTATATGAGCCCGTGGGGCTCGAGCCCCCCCAATAAATTGTGAATAGAGGCTGAGCCCACCCAATAATTTACCACTCAATACAGAAAACTTATTTATACTAACATAAAAAAAAGTATTTCACGCCATTTACAAACGTTTAAAAAACGTTTTCTTTGCTTCTATTTTTAACTTATAACATGGTAGAAAGATACTAACACGGATACTTACCTTACATAGGTGTAGAATTCTATGGACCCATAGAGCTCGAGCGCCTCCAATAATTTACACTTACACATAGTAAGTCATAGCTGCCAACTACTACGGAATAGAATTAACCACTTTTTGTAAACAGTATATTTTAAATTATTTTTTTCAAAATAGTAACCAGCTCGAGCGCGCAGCACAAAACTTTTGCTATATTTTAAGCCGAAAAATCATGTAGAAAAAGTGGTTAATTCTATTCCGTACTAGTTGGCAGTTAAGAGTAAGTTATATGTACATAAATCAGTGGCGTAGCCAGAAATTTTTTAAGGGGAAGGGTACGACTTCTGCGACTCACATATATGTATACGGTACGGGTGTATGATAAGGGAGTGAGGCATGTACATTTTGTATGGCAAAAAATTCCTCATGGGGGGTATAACCCCCCCCTTGGCTACTCCACTGACGTGAATATATGTGGTTGTGGGACCCGGCCCCCCAATAATTTTGAAAACTTTACGCTTATGATCCCTTATGGAGGATCTGGCACCTCTGTGGTTACCAGAAGGCATTAAAAAAAAAAAAAAAGAGGAAAACCGAAGCTTTGATGGCTTGATTCTGTTGAATCAGTTTTTAAAGTGATTGAAAAGAAGAACTCTCAGACCAAGGCTAAAAACAGGTCAGGCAGTCTTGGAGGAATCTTCAATCCTTATAGTCTATCGAGCCAAGTATGATGATAATGTTAGATATGATAATACTATTTAGGTTCCTGAATAATAATATGAAGTGGAAGGATTTTTACTCGTCGTTAAATTATTCCTAAGAGCACATAGGGGCAACCTCCGGCTTACGGGCCGTATGTGGCCCGCCTCGGCTTTTGATACGGCCAGCAGAGCATGTCAAAACCCAGTATAAAACGCATATAAGTCATTCAAAATCCCATATAAATCCCAATTATACGGACCGCGACTTCGCTAACATACTAAAGTTTGGAGCGCAAAGGTTGCCCGTACTTGCCTTAGAGTTTAAATATTGAAAATAATTTTGAAATTCAAGATTAAAGAATTCATTTTAACTGTAGAGATTATTCCTATTCTCCGAATCAATTAAAGAATTTTCTCGCGTGGTCGAATTGCCAAACAATCTTAAAACACTTTTACTGTTTGGAATGTTAGTTACTGATAGGGATGGACGCGAGACGAAAAATTGCCGTCTCGCGTCTCGCAAAACAGCCGAAAAGCTTGCCTCGTCTCGCAAAAATCCCTATATCATAATGTTAAAAATGTGTGTCTCGTCTCGCAAAAAAGCTGTAAATCTCTGTCTCGTCTCGCAAAAAGTCGTCTCGCGTCCATCCCTAGTTACTGAAAAGTTCTGAGAACTAAAAAAATTTCGCAATCTTGAATAGTAGGCAACTACCTTTAATATCCTCTGGGTGGAAAGAAAAAGAAAAGAGAGAGATTTTTGAAGTTGATAAGATGCAAATCCAAACATTCATCAAGTAGCAGTCTTTTACCACATGCATAAACTTTCTGCTTAAATCATATTCTTGCTTTTTAAACTCCCATCTTGTCCTTCTCTCTCTGGACCGTATCGCGTTTTAATCCTTTTTTATGGGCCGTGTTTTGACTCGACAATGTCTTGAAAAATGGGGCTTCTTCAAGCTGGACATCTGGTCTGGAAAAGCCCTTGAAACTGCATTGACTTGTGGACAGGAATTTCCTTTTTCATTCTGTGTCGTTGATGCTGTGCCTGACATAAGCACGACATAAATAAATAAGTGAAGTCATTCTTGGAATTCGAGAAAAAACCCTGAATAATTTATTCTTTTTTTTTTCTGAAGTTTCGTAATCGCCAGATATTCTAATTTTGCATTCCCTGACGTAAGGAGGGATTTGCTGATAGCCATGGGAAACTGTCCAAGCTGACGGGGATTGCTTCATATCTAATTAAATCTTAAGGTTTCGTACTGTGGCAGACAGACTGACAGACTAGCAAATGCATATCGTGGCTCAAAAAGTGGATATCTTGTACAGAGAAACTTGCAGTGAAACGACCGAAAGTTGGACACTCGTGGCTCCCTTAAAACCCTTTAACGCGCAGTGTTCCCGCTCTGGGAACACCCAACTCTGACGTTTTGACTGTTGCCAGTCACGAAGAATAGATCTGATTCCTATAAAAATAGTCGCGGGTGACATAGCTCCACGAGAATCCTTTACTTTTTAGCACGTCATTTCCCGTAAAATAATTGTCACGATTCTTTTTAACAGCACTGACATCTGCTGAAAAATAGAAGAATGCGAGAACAGCCGGATAGATTGCCCAATGCTTAAAAAAGGGCAGCCGTTGCCATCGCTCGACTTAACGACCACCAAGATGGCGGACGATCGAAATGTTCATCGCGTGCCACAGATCTAGAGACCCTTTTTTTGACGACAGCTGGCTGTGCCACCACCAAGATGGCATCTGGCCATCTGTGGCCATAGATCTGTGGCACGCGATGAACGTTTCGATCGTCCGCCATCTTGCTGGTCGTTAAGTCGAGCGATGGCAACGGCTGCCCTTTTTTCAGCATTGGGAAAGGGTTGCGCCTCAAAGGGTTAAAAGCTGTTCAGCTTAAGAATATGTCCAACTTAATGGAGGTATATACCAATATTATAGTCACGTTTCTCTTCCCGGAAAGCTGTCCACCTTATGGAGGGGGTCGATTTTGGGGAGTTTCACTGTATTAGGATATACAGGGTGTCTCAAAAGATTTTTTTACGACCTGTTAGGAATGGTAGACTATCCCGAGAAACACCCAATATAAGCAGAGGCGTCGGCAGCAATAGAGAAAGGCGGGGCACTTCACCCCTGGTTTTTTGTAGGTCGTTTTTTCCTGATTTTTTGTTCTTGTTTGCTTCCAAGTATTCTTTGCCCCTCCCCCTCTAGAAATACTCTGCCGACGCCCATGTATATAAGTTAAAAAACGCCATTTAAGTACCAATTCTATTTTACAAATGGTAGAACTGAACAGAATCATGCGTACAGTATGGTTATTATTGAAATTTCTCTTTAAACAGCATTTCGGAAGCAGAAACGGCTGCGCAGACTGCCACGAACTTTGGCATAAGAGCCGTACACGGGATGCACTCAAGGGAGTTTTTTTACCCCCTTCCTTCTCGCTCCCTTCAAAATCACGGGCTGAGCTTTTCCCCTGTATTTCTCGTGCCCGTGATATTTCCGGGCAATAGTGTTTAAAAGTGATGCTCCAGAAAGATAAGGGCATTTCCATTCTTTTGCAAGGATTGATATGTACATATCACATTTTACACAGCAGATGTCAGTGCCAGAATATTTTTAACTTAATTGGGAGATAGTTTATTTTTAAATAGAGGGTAGCAGTACTCAAATACGTGTATTTGTGATTTGCAATTTGCAATTCTAGATCACTTTTTTTAATTATATTCGTAGAAAACTTTACGAATATTTATTTATTTTATGAAGGAAGTTTAATAAAACGCTCCTTTAGTGTTTAAAATATATTTTTTAATTATTACCTGATTAATAGAAGAATTACTTCTTCTGTCACAATAATCCTAAATGTTAGATTTTCCTATATATTTAAATTTTTGCTTTATTTCGCGTTAAAATACGTCCAAAATCTTAAAATGAATACATATATTGTACATGCACTTACAATTTTCTTGACTAAAGAAATAGGCGCTTTTATGGCCATTTCCTTGACTATAATATAACCTTTAAGGGGTTACGAAGCTTAGTTCAGAACCCCCTTCCCTTTGTAAGATAACATTTTTTAATTTATTAATCTTACTAAAAAGATTAATGGTTACCAAGTTAATGATTGCGAGGAGAGGGAATTTTTTTAAATTTCAATTAAAAATTGTTAAGTGCCCTACTATTAGATCAACATATCTACTTTCGAATTCCAGTGAATTAATGAGAATTGTGTCCATTCACTTGAAATCGCTAAACCTTGCTATTACTGCAGTATTTTATCTCTTTCAAACAAAATAAGTTTAGATGAAGTGCGCTGAAAATATTTTTGAATTAATAGACGTGCAAGGAAGTCATGTGTTGTCCATGCATCAGATTATTTCTTTTAGAAAATAGCGTGTGAAAAAGTGGATTTCATATCAGTGTGAAAAGAATTCGACCAATTTCTTTAATTTAAAAGTTTGGAATTTTGAAATTTTTTCCGCCTGTTTTCATGGAGTGGTCAGATAAGAAATAAAATGTAATAATTTATAAGGTTTTATTTATTATTATTTTTATTTTTATTTATTTATTTATTTATTTATTTATTTTTATTTATTTATTTATTTATTTATTTATTTATTTATTTTGTCACTAAATGAAAATTTTCTGTTAAAGACTATATTGTAATTTTTAAATTTTTTATTGTATTTGATCTGTAGAAATAAAGAAATAAAGTTTATTATTTGCATATGAATGTATCATATCGGAAAGCTCAAAGATCACGAGAATGATTAATAAAAATATTATTAATTCTGCTGTAAAAATAATGTCCTGTAATTATTTTCCATAGAATCATTCTCAAATGCGTTTATTTATGCTCTGTAATAAAAAGTAATATTTTCTTCTTAATGTAACATTTAAGTTCATAAAATGCATCGGCCTCACCATGGCACAGTGGTTATGCCACTGAAAATGGTAGATGGCCGAAGTGTGAAGGTCCCAGGTTCGGGTCCCATCGCGCAGCTGTAGATCTAACGGTCTGGAGTTTTGGTAGGTTTTCTCCAGATGCAACGTGAATACGCGTTAGAACCCCTTAGAAAGTCCTCCTATCAAGACACCCCAACCTGGCAGATCGCCTTAGTGTTGTAGCGTTGTCATAATCACACACAATCACGATCACATAAAATGCATCGGAACAAGATCAGCCCATGAGCACACAATTCTTCACACATACAGCAACTTGCTTGAAACGCGCGTTTTAATTATGAGCAGCCTATGAATTTAAGAATTTTGCTGTTTAATAGTGAAAGAATTCATATTTCGAAGTTTATCTGAAAGGTAAATATACAGATGGACGATCAAACAGTTAAATGTAATACAGAAAGATTTTAAAAGTCACTGAAACTGAAATATAACTAAATCTAAACTGCTTTTTTATACGACAATTTAATCTCAAGACATTGATTAGAATTTTTCTAAATAATATTTTGATATTTTTTAATGCAACTTTTTACAAAGGTATTATTTAAAGCAGCGATTCCCAAACTTTTAACAGTGTATGTCCTCCCAACAAAGGATAATTCACGATGCACACCCCCCCCCCCAAGCATACATGCTGATTTTTATTCTTCAAAATGAAATTTAGTCGCCTTTTCTACCAAATAATTTTATCGGTAAAGTTTGAGTAAATATTTTAAGCCAAAATAGATATGCCTTCGAAAAAAAAATAAGAATAAATAAGACGATTTTTTAAAACATGCATTATCACTTGCTCTTCGCCTGTTTTCTGGCGCTCCCCCAGGAAACGCTCTGCGTCCCCGAAAGGAGGGGGGGGGGACACTGATGGGGAACTGCTGATTTAAAGTACAGAGTGATCAATTTAAAAGAGTACACGTTTTTTTTTTATTACCCTTTAATCTGACAAATGTGGCAACTATTCTAACGCTGAATTATATCTGTTTAAGTGCGGGAGACAATTCCCAACGCTGTTATTTTCGAAAAACATAATTTAATTCAAACTTTTTACATTATCATTTCTTACAGCAAATGTTGAAAATGTTCTTCACCATTTTTAATACAAGCATGAACACGCTGAACTGAGTATTTTTGACACTTTGCAATATTGTTGGTATTGGTAACAAGATTTCTTCAGTTAGGATTTGTTTTAATACATCGTTATTGTTTGCAAGACATCTCTGGAAAAACTCCTAACTTTAAGATAACCCCACAAAAGAAAAATAATAATAAAAGGGTGAGGAAATTGGTAAAGAAATAATAATGCAAAAAAATTATATTAAATCATGTGTTTCGAAAATTAAATTATAACAGAATGAAGTAACATTGTGAATCTCCGTGTCTGTTTTATCTCACAAATAAAGTTCTAACGGTCCAACAGTGTTGTAAACTGTTTTCCACACTTAAACAAGTTTCAAATAATTACACTTCAGTGTTAGGATAGTTGCCACATCCGTCAGATTAAAGGGTAATAAGAAAAACCAACGGGTACTCTTTTTAAATTGATCACCCTCTATGTATCTTTACACACTGATAAACAGCTGTGATACTCAAAATTGAAAATATCAGGTAATTGCTATTTTTAATGAAACAAAAGAATGTAATTTCCTAAATTCTGAAGTTATGAAACTTCAATTGTTAGTGTGTTCCAAGTACCTAAACTTACTTCTTGCATTTGCAGTTATAAGGCTATTTAACCAGTAGTGAAAGAGATTTTTGCGTGAAAGAACAATATGACCATGAATCTTTAAAAAAATAAAATAAATAAAAGACAAGACCACAAATGTTCAACCAAATTCTTTTTATTTACAATCAGTCTTACAGGAGTTAACAAGTATAAATTAACACTAATGTATCCATGTAGTTTACAGTCCCTTTATCACAGTTAAATTGAATTGTTAAACATTATGTACACCGGAAGACTGTATACATACAATGAGATGCTTTATGTACAACATTCATATAAGCTAAGACATTGATAAGACCCAAGATGCTAATTTAAATTAATTTAAACTATGGGAACTGCTCTATAATTATGCATAACCAATAATGGGAATTTACGATGAAAACAAATACTTTTAAGTACCGTTAATTACTCTCGGTAATTAGAATTCACTGAACTGCACTTTCTACTTTCAGTAGACCTGCCTCTTACATTACCATGAACAAATCGATATGAAACGTTTTTCTAGGCTTGAAAGTAATGTTTATATTTAGCTCGTAAATATTCCTTTGTGATTCGGTGTAAAATATTAACTATGTGTCTTGCTTAATACACCGAAAGTCTATGTAATGCTTGAATTAAAGAAACATATTTGATATTAGCTAAAAATAATTAAAATGACTTATGATAATAAATGCGAAAACTTTTCCTAAAATTTCAGATTTAAAACAGTGTTTTTAAGCTTACTGCTAATTGCAACACAACTTTGTTTCAATATATGGCAATTAAAAACAGATAATAAATCGTCGGTTCATTTGCTAGAAAATTCATCCATTCTGTTGTCATGAAGAGAAATAATTTTTTAAAGATATGTAAAGATTGCACAGTTTGTAACTTAATGTTTGCCTAACTAACATGAGCTGAATTATCAAACTAAAACGTTAGAATGCAACTCGATACAATGCTATTTTTAATTATTAATTTGAAGAACATTTTATCTTTCTTTCGTCTACGATTTACTTAATTTGAATAAGTCAAGTTTAACGCGATTTTACCAAATTTTATTCACGAATCAATGATCTAAATAAGTTCAGTAATAAGACTGGCAATGTAACTTTTTTGTATGTGGTAGATCATTTGGCCATAAACTAGGCATAAGGCATCACAAAGTTCCATGCATGATATACAGCTTAGAAAAATGTTTCATTTCACAAAATGCACTAAGATTTACATTTAAATGTTTTTTAGAAGTCATTTCTTTCACATGGAATAAAAAGTACCATATCAATTGAGTGAAACAAAATTGTCATAACCATAGGCGTATAGTGGATTAATGAATACAGTTGGCAATTTTTTTCTTAAGTTCGAGTCTGGTAATTTTATAGAGCAAAGGAAAGGAGTTTAACCTCTTGCATCTGCCGATATTTGGAATGTAACTTCAAACACTTTTAAATTTTATTTTGGTATTTGTGGGCTACAACAACCACCTAGGTAGCTGGGTAACATTACGATCATGCCAAGGTTATACGACAGACATCTGAATTGTGACAAGATTCTAGGAGAGACATTAGGACTATGCCAAGTCGTATGCTTTAGATGTGCGAACGCTTTCGCGAGATTTCCCCACCACCATCTTGGCGATAATTCGCGGTTGCTTAGCGATTTAATTGCAGGGGTTGTTATAACCCACAAGTAACCACTTTTTTCAGAACAGTCAACAGTAGCTTTGGGGGATAAGAGAAATCCCGTGAATTCCTTTTCAGTATGCAGCAAAAGAAACCACTTATAGGGCTATCACACTGAGAAAAATCCGACCAACTTTCCTTGCAAATCAAGTTTACGGCCAATTTTCTCCACCGTTACCTTGAGGACCGCGAACTCCAACTTTTTCCTTTCCGAAGGAAAAAATCCGAGTCGGACGAAATTTCGGCCAATCAGAGTACTTCTTCCTGCTACGTCATAAGCAATTTCGAGCAATGGCGACTACTACTATGCTCGAAGCTTGGCTCGATGTCAGAATCACGTGTCAATAAAATTATGGCCGCCTTCAAGTGGACTTTGGAATTAGAGATTGCTGCCCATCCGAAGCTGCCGAAATTGCTGCCGATCCGATGTAAATATACCAACGCACGATAAGTAAAATAAGAACCTGCACGCCAAATCAGCGATGCGATGACTGTTTGGCGTCGGAGAGAGTTTGTTTACTTTTGCGCAATCCTTAACCCTTTAAGGCGCAGTGTTCCCGCTCTGGGATCACCCAACTCTGACGTTTTGACTGTTGTCAGTCACGAAGAATAGATTGATTTCTATGAAGATAGTTGCGGGTGACGTAGCTCTACGAGAATCCTTTACTTTTTAGCACGTCATTTCCCGTAAAAAAAATTGGTCACGATTCTTTTTAACAGCACTGGCATTTGCTGGAAAATGGAAGAATGCCAAAACATCTGGATCGATTGCCCAATGCTGAAAAAAGGGCAGCCGTTGCCATCGCTCGACTTAACTACCAGCAAGATGGCGGACGATCGAAACGTTCATCGCGTGCCACAGATCTAGAGACCCTTTTTTGACTAGAGACCCTTTCGACAGCTGGCTGTGCCGCACAGCCAGCTGTCGTCAAAAAAGGGTCTCTAGATCTGTGGCACGCGATGAACGTTTCGATCGTCCGCCATCTTGCTGGTAGTTAAGTCGAGCGATGGCAACGGCTGCCCTTTTTCCAGCATTGGGAAAGGGTTGCGCCTCAAAGGGTTAAAGCCGTCGAAAAATTTGGTCCAGCGCGAAATTGCTCGGATTTTCCCTTCAGTGTGATAAGGCCATTAAAGTTCCGTTTTCTCAACGTCGAAATTTACCCTGATACAACGTGCACGTTTCACCCTGCCTTCAAAACTCACCCTGCGAGATTGACGACGTAGCTCGTGGGAATGAAAGGCGGCAGCGGCCCGACGAAAGGCGTCCGGACCTTCACGGCCGGCTTCGGCTTCATGTCCGGCACCATCGTCCTCGTCTTCAGGATGTGGAACCCCGTGGAATCCGCCCTGTACTCCACGACCCTCAGGGCGCCGGACGGCTCCACGTAGCCGTACCTGCCCCTGACCACGCCGTCCCTCCGGCGCTCTTCCTCCCTGAAGGACTGCCTGGGTCCGGACCCGGTGTCGTACCCGAACTTGTACGTGCCCGGGCCCTCGAAGTTGTTGATGTTGTAGTGCGCCCTGGTGCCGGCCGGTATCGGCACCATCCGACCGTAGGTGCCGGCCGTGGGGGACCGGAAGGGCACTATTGGCGTGCCGCTGGCGCAGAGGAAAGATGAAATGATTGCAATCAGCCCCTGTGGGAAAAAAAAGAACGCACAAATTAGGACATAACAGGAAAGACAAAGTAATCATTGAAAAAAAGTATCAATTTCGGAGCACTTAACCCTTTGAGGCGCAACCCTTTCCCAATGCTGAAAAAAGGGCAGCCGTTGGCATCGCTCGACATAACTACCAGCAAGATGGCGGATGATCGAAACGTTCATCGCGTGCCACAGATCTAGAGACCCTTTTTTGACGCAGCTGGCTGTGCGGCACAGCCAGCTGCGTCAAAAATGGCAACGGCTACAACGTCGGCCAAATTGGCAAGTCAAGTCGAGCGATAGCAACGGCCCTTACAGCATTGGGCAATCTAACCAGCTGTTCTCGCATTCTTCCATTTTTCAGCAGATGTCAGTGCTGTTAAAAATAATCGTGACCATTTTTTGAAGGGAAATGACGTGCTAAAAAGTAAGGGATTTTCGTGAAGCTCTGTCACTCGCAACTGTTTTTATAGATATCAAATCTATTCTTCGTGACTGGCAACTGAGTTTGGTGTTCCCAGAGCGGGAACACTGCGCGTTAGAGGGTTAACATATTAGGGCACAACATTGCTTCCACCGTTTTCCTATACAGAGTGTCCCTTAAAAGTTGAAACAAACTTGTAGGACTCAGTAATAAAAGTAATGTGTAGGAAAGTAATGTGTTATCTGTAGGAAAGTAACCTGTAGGAAAGTAATGTGTGATCAAACATGTCATTTTCATTTACTTGTTAATAATCGCATTCGGAAAAGTTTTGAAGTGTTTCGTCTGATTTTCTTAACCGGGTTTCACTAACATTGGGATTGCCTCCGAGAATTTCATTCATGAAATGAAATAGAATTTTTAAACTGTCAGTATTAGTCAAGTGCTCTCTGTGAAAAGACCATCAGTGTTTATCAGCTGGATTCTCCGCTCGTCGTTAATTTTTCGAAGTCGTTAACTTTGCCCCGCCTTGAGGTGGAGTTTTAAGGAGGAGCGTCAAGGGGTTTATGCGATTGGCTAAAAGACCTCCCGTTTTCCTCCGGAGTTGTTAGCGCAGTCGGTAACCAAACAACTGGTTCTGCCCAGTTGACAGCTAACAACCGACGATTTCGTGAACCACCGGGGCAGAATTCCACCCTATGGTCGAAAAGCTCACTGTTGCTTCAACACTTCTTCCAAAGCGATTATTACCAGCTATGTTCTACCCTTCCTACCCTAGAAGTTTGTCGCAGCTTTTATGGGACACCTAGCAGATGGCTTCAGCGGTAAAAGTAATGGTCGAATAGATAGACAGATCATTAGACGCCATTCAATAAACTTCTGTATCTCTGCCAACATAACCCCGTATGAACATTAGCAGATTTGTGTCTGCATCATAAAGTTACTCTCGACTGAAAATGTTAGTTTTTAAGCCAAATTCTCATCTTTTGCAGATTTTAATTTTCCGCTTCAATGTGACCTCAGTGCTCTTTCAATGATGAGGCCTCTATTAGAGGAAGAACGCGTTGTGGATGGTTTTAACGCTTCAAGCAAGTCTTAATTTGCATACCCTACAAGCAATTTTGCTCGGGCTACCACCGGCCACGCAGCCAGCCGATGACGGCCCGAGCAAAATTGCTAGTAGGGTAGAAGCTGACCTGTTGTACTTCTATTTGCAGAATGAATTTTTATGTACTGGGCGAAACCCATCGAAACTCGTGAATATTGTGCTGCGGAACCCACTAGTACAGTGGCGCACACAAGGGGGGGGGGGTCCAGGGTGTCTGGACCCCCCCCCCATCGGCTTTGATTTTTTTTTTCGATTGATTATTACCCTATATCTATAGTAAATAAAATGATTCCAAAAAAAAAAGGTAGCAATAGTTTCAGTTCTAATAAATAAAAAAAAAGAAATATTTTTCTCGTTTTCCTCAACTTTTCAAAAACGAACTGAAAGTGAACATAAAACACCATCTTGTTCTCAAAACTGTACAACTAATATTTTGCTTCCTATTGTACTGTGTAGCGTATTCTTAGGGAACTGGATGGGACGAGTTTGGATGAATTCCATCTAATGAAAACGAGTTCTTTTATCACTGATTTTTGTCAATCTGGAACACCCCTAAAAGTTGGACCCCTCCAAACCGTAAAAGTTGGACCCCCCCCAACTGTAAAAGTTGGATCCCCCCCCAAACTGTAAAAGTTGGATCCCCCCCAACTGTAAAGTGGACCCCCCAGCCAAAAATCCTGTGTGCGCGCCTGCACTAGTGCGTTAACTTTAAATTTTCCCCTATTTAGACACAAACCATTTTAGCTGACAGACCAAACAGGACCCGATTCTCCTCGAACCGAATCTGAGAGTCCTGAGAAAAACAGATTTTGGGTCTTCTATACAGTGCATTGTTTAGATTTCTTGATGCTATTATTTCGCACTATTACATTTCATTTCACTGATCTCGAAAATATGTCCCAATGCTATTTCATAGGAAAATCTTTGAATTATCATTATTTTAATAGAATGTACTACCGATTCCTGTATTGCCATGGTCGCAGGGGTTTATAGTACGATACTCAGTATGAACATGAGTTCTAGAAAATATTAGGGCTCTAGTTCTAGAAAATATAACTGCGACAAACTAAGCGCTGGCTTCAAGAATTCGCTGAAGACCGTCATAAAGGTTTGTTTGTTTGTTTGTTTGAATTGTTCTTGAGGTTTCTGACTGCAATCTCGAGATTGGTCTTATACCCCTGAATATCCGTTTTGACATTTATGAATTCCATATAGCATTTATTAATAACAAAGAGCACAACAGATGTACAAACACAGAAGAAGGGGGTGGAAATCATAAAGGTGGAAGACACAAAATTGGAGGTTAGACTCGGGTCAAAGTCAAGAATTGGCATTGAGAGAGACTCAACAAGCAATTTCAACTTTAATCATAAATGTATCACCTTAATTTTTACAATAAAACCTCGAATTTCGGAAGAGTTGAAAACAGCGGAAGCAAAGTTGTGCACCAAATATATATATATTTTTAAAAATGATAAATTATAAAGAACACATCGATAATAAAACATTTTCCAACACAATAGTCGCCCCAAATTTGACAAGATTTTGCGGATAACCTAAAAATAAGCGTATGTAGTTCAACCCGCTAATTATACGGAAAATTATTATAGTAAGTTTAATATACGGAAATTAATTTATAATAATTATACGGAATCTCACTCACTAATTATTACGGTTTGGTACATTGAAAATTTATTGCAATAAGCGGGATATTCCTTTAACCGATATTCCATTAAGCGGGTTCGACTCTATAACTATTCAGGCAATTTTGCGAGATCCTGTAGAAAAACTATAAGTGATACTTCCATTCTTTAAAAGAAGAATAAGCTGGTTAGATAAACGGTTATAGAATTGCTTTATTGTAACTGAAATGGATGAATGTCTCTAAACTGTGCCATTAGACCATAATGTAGTGGAATGCTTTCAGATACTTTTGTAAAAGAGGTATGCATGCAACAGGATGATCTGTTTAAAAGAGTACTTAATGGTTTGCTTATTACCCTTATAGTCTAAGAGCCAGCGACCGCCAGACCTTCGTCATAGTATAAAAGCTGAAACTTTCTCTGCGCATACCCCCCAACAGAGGTAGGAACCATCGGCCACTCTAAAGTTTGGAGGATCGTGGCTTTGGCAGGTAACAGGTGGCAAAGGTGTATAAAATTGAAGAATATTTTCGTCATTTGATAAAGCTAAATTTTTTTATATGTTCTTCTTCGCAGTACTAGAAAGCACTTTATCCCTTGCCAGACACTTTTCCATCTTGGCAAACCCCGCCAGACAACCTCAAAGTCGTGGAAAACTTTTGTGTTCGTAAACTCCCGCGACGAAGTACGTCAAGCTGTCACGAAGTGCCAAGCACATTTTATACTGCTACTTCTGAACTTTCTTACGATGCTGCAGCGCGCTCGTAATAGAATTACGTTTTCCATGACTTTGAGATTGTCTGGCGGGGGTTTGCCACGATGGAAAAGTGTCTGGCAAGGGATAAAGTGCTTTCTAGTACTGCGAAGAAGAACCTATAAAAAAATGAAGCTTTATGAAATGACGAAAATTTTCTGCCATTTTATACACCTTTGATACCTGTTACCTGCCAAAGCCACGATCCTCCAAACTTTAGAGTGGCCGATGGTTCCTACCTCTATTGGGGAATATGCGCAGAGAAAGTTTCAGCTTTTATACTATGACGAAGGTCTGGCGGTCGCTGGCTCTTGCTCTATTAACACTAGAACCGCAGAATGGGTCATTTTGACCCAAAACCAGATTTACTTCCGTTTTTTTCAAAACGTTACGAACTGAAATTTTTTTTAAATCGTGACTTTTCCTAACTTTGTGTAATTAATTACCTGTAAAAAAATTTAAGCTCGTAACTTTTATCTGTTTTTTGTTTTTAATATGTATACCTGATATCGCGGAATGGGTCATTTTGACCCAAAACTTCCCACGAGTCTGGAATCCGAAGTTCAAATTAAATAAGTGTCATTATCTTCAAAAAATGAACAGTAATGACATAATAAATGGTATAATAGCATACCATTATGTCATTTTCATTGCAACGTGAATTTTATAAGTCGGGTCAATTTGACCCATACCGCGGTTTCAGGTATACCTACTAGAGATGAGTTCGGGCTCATTTTTTGAAGCTCGAGCCCGAGGACTTTTAATCCGAGCCCGAGCAATATTATTTAAGTCGGAGCCCGAGCCCGAAATTTCAGGTAAAGATAAATAAAATTCAATTACTTCATTGATAGAATACGATAAATGTCGCCGTTTGTGCAAATTAAAGACAAACATAGTTTCAAACTCTTAATGCACTTTCTAATTCTTTATATCCACGTTTATCAAATAATAACAATAACGTTTCAATTTTTATTAAAAATTCCGCTGAGTCGTCACATCAGCGTCAAACATTCATATGTAGTTAGATATATTAGACACAGAAAAATACAAGTCATAAATCTCATATAGTGACATTTAAAAATGTTATATTTAAAAATGTTATATTTAAAGCACGTCCAGAAAAGAGATTTTGCATAATAAATTTAAGAAATTTGCTTATAAAAATTTAGTTGATAGGAACAAAATTACTTTTAAAAAATATTTTATCATACGATATGAATATATACATTGTTAGCATTTAACTAAGACCAGTAAATAATGAGGCCAAAATTTTGAATGAACAGCATTTTAACACGCATACACAAATGAAATAGCACAACACACCATTTAGTAAATTATGTGAAAAAGCTAGCTTTTTACCCATCCATTATTTTGTTGCAAGCCCTAGCCTCACATCAGTACGTTTATTTATCCGATGAATCACTTTTTAAAATCTGTTTCAAGGAGTATGCTCAATAAAAGAGACATTTTTCACGGGCCCGAGCCCGGTTCGGTCCCGGGCTCGGGCTCGGGCTTTCGGGCTCGGGCTGAGCCCGTCTCATCTCTAATACCTACCTCAAGCGATGCGGTTCTAATAAGAATTATAGCAACAATATTTTTGTACTTTTAATGTAATATTAAACTTAATACGAATGTTAAGATTGAACTAATATCATTACCGTTGAAATATAACATTATTGCTGCATTGCAACGTGAATTCTTCTGCAAGTTGGGTCAATTTGACCCAGCTCGCAGTTTTAGGTATATCTGAAACACCGCGGTTCTAGTGTTAAATCTGGTGTATTTGACTGTGACAACTATAAGTTCACTTGTTTGAACCTTGTTTAACCCTTTGAGGCGCAACCCTTTCCCAATGCTGGAAAAAGGGCAGCCGTTGCCATCGATCGACTTAACTACCAGCAAGATGGCGGACGATCGAAACGTTCATCGCGTGCCACAGATCTAGAGACCTTTTTTGACGCAGCTGGCTGTGCTCGCGCACAGCCAGCTGTCGTCAAAAAAGGGGTCTCTAGATCTGTGGCACGCGATGAACGTTTCGATCGTCCGCCATCTTGCTGGTAGTTAAGTCGATCGATGGCAACGGCTGCCCTTTTTCCAGCATTGGGCAATCTATCCAGCTGTTCTCCATTTTTCCATTTTTCAGCAGATGTCAGTGCTGTTAAAAATAAGCGTGAACATTTTTTTACGGGAAATGACGTGCTAAAAAGTAAAGAATTTCTCGTGGAGCTATGTCACCCGGCTCTATTTTTATAGAAATCCAATCTATTCTTCGTGACTGTCAACAGTCAAAACGTTAGAGTTGGGTGTTCCCAGAGCGGGATCACTGCGCCTTAAAGGGTTAAGTGTGATAGACACTTTTCCAACACGGTTTGACTGTTGCAACTTTATTTGTGTTGTGAAACAGAAGTGGAGACGCACAATGTAACTTAATCCCGTGGTCACTTTATTTTTGAAAAACATAATTTAATTCAATATTTTTTTTTTTACATTATCATTCCTTACAGCGAATGTTGACGACATTCGCCACCATTTTGAATTCAAACTTGGAAACGTCGGACCAAGTTTTTTGGCATACTTCGCAACATTGTTGGTGATATTGAACGAGATTTCTTAAGTTATGATTCGATTTAATTCATCGACGACGTTTGGAATAATTCTCTGGAAAACCTACCTGCGTGCGAACATTTCCAACATTTGCTGTAAAGAATGTTGATGTTAAAAAATTTGAACTAAATTATGTTTTTCAAAAAATAAAATTTTCTCAGGATTAAGTAACATTGTGCGTCTCCAATTCTATTTTAACTCATAAATAAAGTTGTTGGGTTGTTCGGAAAGTAAAGTCGTTTTCTTACATAGAACTCGAACAAACAAATTTTCAACGAGTATTGGTTTACAAACAATAGAGATGAGTTCGGGCTCATTTTTTGAAGCCCGCCCGAGCCCGAGCAATATTATTAAAGTTGGAGCCCGAGCCCGAAATTTCGGCTAAAGTCAAATAAAATTAACTACTTCATTAATAGGATACAATAAATGTTTGAGCTTCACACACCTTCTAGTCCCCCGTGCCGCTATTTTTTTTAAATAAGTACGTCTATTTATCCCATGAATCACTTTTTAAAATGTGTTTCAAGGAGTATGTTCAACAAAGGAGAAATTTTTCACGAGCCCGAGCCCGAACGCAATCGTGAATTACAGAGCCCGAGCCCGAGTCGGGCTCGGGCTGAGCCCGTCTCATCTCTAAAGGGTTAAGTGTGATAGACACTTAAGACACAAACAAGCTGTGATAGACACAAACAATGTGTGTGATAGACACAAACAAGCTGTGCCTAGGCATGGGACCCGTATTTGTTAAATATTAAAGGGATAATTTTATAAATAATACTTTTTACTTCAAAAAGAAATGGACACCCTCCCCCTTTTTTCACGTCTACCCTCCATGAAGAATCATATATTCGAAATGTTCTGAAATGGATTTTTAGGCATTCGCAAGGGCTGTATTTTACAGCAAGAATTTTATGGATATCTCCTTTGAGATCACGCAGGATATGTGAAAAGAATGTTTTGGCCCCCTATTCCCCCCCCCCATAAGTTAGGAATTTTGGAAAGTGCTACCAACGCGGATGTAAACAAGCATGCCTGCTCTTGTACTCTCCCCTCCCCCTCTTTCGTCATTGTTTTCTAGTTTACTTAGTTTATTTTGTAGCGTAGTTATCCAGTATATTTACAATGTCGATGAAACAAAAGCACGTGACTTTAAATTCGAGTCCAAAATAAGAGACCTGGAAAATTCATAATTTTTTTTTGATAATCCGCCCGTTATCTGGTCCCGTATATGCCAGATTATCAAGGTTGTACTCTGCATATTTACATCAGTCAAGGCTCGCATGGGCGACAGAAGGGACGGACAGGCAAGGAAACTGAAATCACAAACGCTTTTAAACTTGGCTGAAAAGTATTAAAAAGCAAGGAAAAAGAAATAAATACTGTATTTTTAGAAATAATTTCTCTACTGAATTTAAGATTTTAACAAAATAAAGGCAATATTAAATTTACGTAAATGCATGTAATTAAGTGAATATAAGATCTTAACACTTAAATTTCAAATTCTGAAGTTCGAGGATAGTCTGTTGCATAATACACATGCGAATGTTCCATTTAACAAAAATCTAAGTTTATGGCAGCGAAAACTGGAAACCAGTGAACGGTATCAGTCTTGCCAGATTTTCTTTGATTGAGGTCGCTAAATTTAGCTGAAAAAGTCGCTAAAATTTTTCATTATGTAATGCATTGTATCAGCTTGAAATGTGATTAAAAGACATGACAGATCTCAAAATGCGAGGAAAAGTTGATAAATTTAGTGGCAAATCCCAAAATGCAATGGAAATTTGCTACATTGAGCGAATAAATTCCGAAAATGCAATGAAAAGTTCCTAAATTTAATGTCAAATCCTAAAATGCAATGAAAATTTGTTAAATTTAGCCACAAATCCTAAAATGTTGCTAAATTTAGTCACAAGTCCCAAAATGTAGTGAAATTACGCTACATTTAGCGACAATGTTCCAAACTGCAATGAAAATTCGCTGCATAAAGCGACAAGTTCCAAAAATGCAATGCAAAGTTGCTGCATTTAGCGACAAATCCTAAAATGCAAAGGAGAGTTGATAAATTTTTTCACAAATCTCAAAACGCAATGAAAATTTATCGTCAAAAATCCCTACAAGTCGCAACACTGTGCGGAGTTTACTTCTCAGACCAGCAAAGGATTAAAGATAAATGAGCAGATAAACTTCCTCTCACTGAAACATTTACCTGAAATAATATCAATCTTAGCGATTGAAATAATTAATGCGCAAGTGTGTAAACCCTCTAAAACCTCTCTCTCATTGCCTCGTAACATAATTACGAGGACATCACTTGCCGAATAATTTCAAGAATAGCCATAAATGCACACTTTATTGCTAATCATAAAATACTTAGAAATGATTTACACACAATGGAGCGATAATTATTCTCTCCAGCTTTAATGATGTCGTTAAAGTTTTGTTTGACAGAGGAGCTCATTAATTTTAATTGATAACAAACAAAACAGTCGTTCGAGCTATGCCAGGAAAAGGGGGGGACCCTAATTATGTTACTAAGTCCTTGAAACAGTATTACGATAAAGGATTAACCCGCTAATGCCCGTGGTAGCAAACAAGCTACTATCCTTTAAACGCTTGGTGTATAAAAATGTTACAAAATTTAATTCGGGAGTCACAAAACTATTAACTGTACTTTTAATTAAAAAATAGTGGTGGCTTGGATGCCAGCATTATAATGGATGCAAAATATTAAAATATTTTAGAAGCAACACGTTTATACTCTTTTGTTCTACTTGCAACATGTTCTACGATCAAGTTTTTCTATTACTTTAATAATATTGAATAGGAAAAAAAATTAATTACAATTTATATGTAAGAAAATACATGCTTTTTCACTAGATACAAAATATATATATATATATATTTATTTAAGTTTAATTTACAATGTGTAGAACAGTTTTAAAATCATAGTGCTACTAATGAAAAAGCATATAAAAAATAACTTTCTTCACAATTTTTTTTTATTATATTTACGTTATTTGACTCAAAAGAACACATTTCAAAGAATTTTTTTTTTCTTGGAAATTTCTTATAGTAAGCATTAAAGGTTTAATGTTGTAGTTCGAAGAAAAAAAAATTCTGTTTTTAGTCTTGGTACACAAACTGAAATAAACTAATAGCACCATGGTCTCCAAAAAATTCTAGATGATTCTTCATAAGCCGCTTTACACACTGTAATAAGCGAAAAAGCTGTGCCTTTTGTGAAATTTTCAAAAACAATTCTTAAACATAGATCTGAGCTGCAAGATTTTTCGAAAAATGACACGTTATGCGAAAATTTCCAATTTTTAAGAATTTTTTCTAAAAGTTTTGAAACTGATACAGGTTTATCGTTTATTTCAGTATGTAGAATAGCTTATAAAGAGACGGTTTTAAAATTTTGAAGAGCCTGGTATAATTAGTTTATTTGTAATTATGTGCCAAAATCACATGATTGTTTAAGACTGAGCACATTCAAACGCCGAGCTCGTGTTGTTATTCTTATGATCACCGTGGTCTCTATATATTTAAATTATCTGCTGCATTAATTTACAGGATGCCCCGAAAAAGATGGCAACACCTTGACCTATTACACAGTGGCGGCTCGTGAGTTATTTAAATGGAGGTTCACAAAACAACTGTCGAAATTTATATGCAGATAAGACGCAACTTGCAAGCTAAATTATAGTGTCTGTTTTTCAGCAATTAAAGAAAACAATGCATGCAAAAAAAAAGTAATTTCTAGTTTTACATTTCGTCACCTGGGTAAGTTTTAGCAAATGTTTTGACTTGAGTTTTTTTTTTTTTTTTTTTTCCCAAATTTCCTTTCTTAAGATAATGTTGAAAAATGTAATCGCTTTAGCTCCGAAGCACCTATTTTACCAAGTGAAATCCTAACTATTTACTCTATTTCGTGAAAAATGATAAAAATAAAGAAAATAATAAGAAAATTTAAAAAAAGCGGGGGGGGGGGATTAGGATTAACTAACTGAACGTAACTAACTAAAGGAGAATTCGGAAGAGATACTGCAAGCAATGGTCGTTTCGCACACTGAAAATGTGCGAAACGGAATGGTATTAGCAGTGCCGAACCTCTCCCGCATGACTATCCGCTTCCGTTCTCAGAGAGCGGCTTAGAAGGATGCTTCTTCGATAGCACGTGCGATCGTGGAAAAGACCTGATGTTCTATGCGGTAGTAACCTACAATACCGAGCAATAGCTACGATAAGCATATTTAATAATAGTGAGGAGAAAAGAGAAAAACATTTTAAATTCACAAAAATCTAGAAGTGTACTTAATATTTTTTAAAAATTTTAATTTGTTAACATATGTATTTTTTTTTTACTTTCCGAACATGTACCATGTAAGGAAAGTATTGTAATCATGAAAAAATTCGACTTCGAGATTTTGGTGTATTCACACGTTTTGAGGTCTTCTGAATTCATTTATGCTATTTTTACGAGATGTATGTATGTATGTGTGTATGTGTGTGAACACGATAGCTCCTGAACGGGGCATGCGATTGAGCTCAAATTGGGTATATATGTTATAAACCACCGTCGCAAGACCGGTATTGATTTTGGTGTTTATAGGACTTAATAGTTTTTCTACAGGGCTACGTCAAAGATTTCTTTTACATTATGGCCTATGGGGGAAAATTCTGGAAAGTGCGCTCGCGTTTAAACGGTGCATTCGATTGAGCTCAAATTGGGTATAGATGTTATAAACCACCATCGTAAGACATGTATCGATTTTGTTGTGTATAGGCCTTATAGTTTTTCTACAGGGCTACGACAAAAATTTCTTTTACATTATGGCCTATGGGGGAAAATTCTGGAAAGTGCGCTAGCATTTGAACGGTGCATTCGATTGAGCTCAAATTGGGTATAGATGTTATAAACTATCATCGTAAGACAGGTATTGATTTCGGTGTGTATAAGACTTATAGTTTTTCTACAGGGCTACGACAAAGATTTCTTTGACATTATGGCCTATGGGGAGAAATTTTTGAAAGTGAGCTAGCGTTTAAACGGTACATTCGATTGAGCTCAAATTGAGTATATATGTTATAAACTACCGTCGCAAGACCTGTATTGATTTTGGTGTGTATAGGAATTATAGTTTTTCTACAGGGGTACGACAAAGATTTCTTTTACATAATGGCCTATGGGAGGAAATTCTTGAAAGTGCGCCAGCGTTTAAAAGGTACATTCGATTGCGCTTCAATTTGGTATATATGTTTGAAGTATTGATCGATTAAAATTTATTTAAATGCTTGGTAGTTGTCTTAATCGCAAGTGTTCGGAAAGTCGAGTGGAGTCACTCCATATTTTTGCTATACGAGTACTTTCAAATGGAGTCCCTTGTTTTATTTTAAATTTGTGGTTTCGTGGTTAATGCCGATGTGGAAGGTTTTTCGAGAAAAATAGGTTCGCTATCCGATGATTAATTTAAATGTGCGTACCTACTTATAATTAAAAGTCGAACAAAACGTTTGTCTAAGTACTGAAATTCGTAATAAACCTTATTAGGAATAATAATAATAATAATAATATATATACAGGGTGCCTATAAAATATGGTAACACGGTTTTAATTATTTATCTATTAGAAATAAGTGAAGAATGTAAATTTAAAAAAAAATGTTCAAAATAAAGTAGGAAAAAATACTAATAAGAAAAAATTATTTTGTTAATTTTTCAAAAAGTAACGCTCTTTAAATTTGAGTATGATCCCCCGTACAAAAAAATTCTCAGTTAGTAAAATGGGCTTTATACACTCATGAGGTGATGTACAAAATTTAAAAGTTCCATCCTAGAAAGTGTCAGAGATATAAAGATAAACATATACTGACTTAAACCAATATTCTCGGCAGGGAAAAATCACGTCGGTTCATCGCGTTTCAGAGGTCGTACAGAAATCGCAACAGAAAATACTTTTTGCTCTCTAGCAATAAACGTCTGTATTCAAATTTGTGTAAGGTCCCTTACAATCTTTGTTATAAGATATATCTGTGATATTTTATGATGAAAGGCTAAAACTTTGTACATCATCTAACTAGTGCAAGGAGGAACAATTTACTGACAGGTCATTTTTTTCGGATGGGGGTTGTATACAAATTTTTAAAAAAGTAACTTTTTGAAAATTGACGAAAGGATTTTTTTCTTAACCGATTTGTGCCCCGATATTTTTTCGACTTTCTTCGATTTTTGCTAATATCAGCAACGATAGATAAATTTTTTATGTCAGCTTCTTGAACAAGGGAGTGATTTCTTTTAAAATCATTATCTATAAAAAATTGAAAAGTCAACATCCTACTGGATCATGTTAAAATATTTTGCGGAGATGAGGTTCAATACTAGTGAATAAAGCTAAGGAAAAATAAAGAACGTTTTCGACTGATAGCGAAAATGCCGTCCCAAAAAAAAAAGAGACACTTTTCATAAAAGGGTTAACGTAATCTTTTTCCTACCATATTTTGAACACTTTTTTAATTTACATCGCCAATTTATCTCTATTAGATAAAGAATTAAAGCGTATTACCACCTTTTTGAGACACCCTGTACCCTACTAGCAATTTTGCTCGGATTACCACCGACCACGTAGCCAGCCGATGATGGCCCGAGCAAAATTGATAGTAGGGTATATATGTATGTGTGTGTGTGTGTGTGTGGTGTGTATCAAATGTGGCCATAAAGAGGCTCATATAAAAATAAAATATCTGCATTAAAAATATCGTAAGCTAAAATTACACAATGTCTGAAAGTAATTAATTTAATTTTCTTGTATATAAAAGTTAATAATGCTAAAAGTTAATAATGCTTAAAAAAGTTAATAATGCTAACGAAAAACATTTTTAAAATGATACTGACTCTGATCAAACAAATTTGTAAAATAAATGTTTAAAAGTTAAATTTGCTTGCGGATACTTTAACGTTGTCGATCTTATCTGTTAGTTGCCTGAAATTCGAGTTACTAGAGTAGCTCGAAAAAAACTCAGTTAAATGCTGATGTTAAAATAGACAAACGTCCGATGGTTGATTTCAATCAACTTAATGGTTGAATGCAAACAGTCACATCTATTAGCAAAGTACCGAAAGTTGAGATTAGCCGCCACTCTGTAATTTTGTTCCAACCAATTTCCAAAATATAGAAATAAATAAGTAAAAATATTATACCCGTTTTAATCCTCTGTAGTGTTTTTTACTATAACTAAATAAATTAGGCTTTGGCATTGTATTAAAAAATAGTTTAACTTTTGTTGTAGATTTCGTTCTGATTATACTTTTAACCAGGCCAATTTTTTATGAAAATAAGTAATACTGATTTTTTGCCTCCAATGATGGTTTGTCTTTCTTTGATTTAGAAATTCAGTTCCTGCATCTCTAGTATATCTGAAACATATCATTTGTGGTTCTTTGACTAAGCAAGTTTTGACAATAATTGTACAATAAAATTAAACAATTTTATTGTACATGAAAGACGGTTTCACAGAAATTTAGAATATGAAATTCTCTAACTTTCTATTTAAACAAAAAACCATATAATTTATTCAAGTTAAAGCTTCTCTCTATATATTTGCATACGTGTTTATATTACTTCTCTCATGATTAAAGAAGATAAATGAACATTTAAACTGATCCTTGGATATTTTTATGTCCATGTATAAAAAGTTGACAACTCTTCTTGTTAACGGTAGTTGTAGTTCGAATAGTTATTTTGTTTTTGTTTTTTTAAATTCCAGTTTACAGCTTCATCAATGTTTGTTTTTTGCACTAGGGAAATCTGCCGGGTCGGAGATATTTTTAAAGGGTTCTAACGCGTATTCAATTTATAACTTGAGAAAACCTCCCTGAAAACCATCTCTGAGAACCCGCAATTTATATCTTGATAAATTTGTTTCAAAGAAAATCGTAAATTTTCTTTAAAACAAATTTTGATTTAACAGCATTTGCTTATTATGAAAATTAAAAATTCGGACAGTTATTTTAGTTGGCTAAAAAATGGTTAGTTGCAAACTGCAATGAATAATTTCAGAGAAATATTTTATGATTTAAAAGACAATTAAATTTTTCGAAATCTTTTACTTTTTTAATCATGTGTTTTTTAAAAAATTGTGAGAGAAATCAATTAAAATCATTTCTTATGTTAGTACAATAAAAATTTTTGAAGCATAAATGTTGGAATAATAATAATAATAATAATAATAATAATTTAAATAAATATTATTGGCACTTTTACATATTATGTTTTATGAAAATATTATTAAACACGCAATATAAACACGCATGCATTTTATATGATTAATGCAATACTCGGTAGCAGTCAATCTAACAATCTTTAGGTTTGGCCGGTTTTCTCAAGATATAAAGTGAATACATGTTAGAACCCCTTAAAAATTCCTCCTCCCCAGAAGCCTTCCCCTAGGCAGATAGACTTCATTTAGTTTTTCCTTAATCAAAACCAAACAAAAGCAGAGAAGTATAAGGATTTTTTTTTTGTTATCATAGTAATAATTGCGCTCTTATGTAGAATGTGAAACTGGGCAATATGTGTTTTCTGAATGTTATGGATGTGATTTGTTTTTCAACACAAATATTTTAATAGGAATATTCAGATGAATTCTGAAATTTTGAAAGAGTCTTACTCTATTATATATATGGCTATGACATAAGAATATTTATTCTTGAAAAATATTAATAAACTATCTCGTACACTTCATTTCTATTATTAAAACGATAACAGTATGTCAGTACAATAACTACATCAGTTTTGTGGACAAATTTAAAGTGAGTTTTAATTTGTTTTATACACCATTAGTTTAATAAAGAATCAATTTAAAAAAAACCTGTTGAAAAATTCCGAAGCTACCTAAATATAGAACCCGTTTTGTTTATACACCATTAGTTTAATAAAGAATCAATTTAAAAAAAAACCTGTTGAAAAATTCCGAAGCTACCTAAATATAGAACCCGTTTTGCATAAGGGATTTTAAGAAACTTCCTTTTCTCCGAAAAAATCGCCCCCCCCCCCTTCTTCATTCTGAATGGCTTCAAAGAAGCTGGTATAAATATTGTAAGTTGTAAGTGAATGGGCTGCATTCTATTAGGTGTATTATTGTTTTATATTCAAGAAGTAGTTGTATAGTATTCAAAAAATAGTTGTAAGAACGAAAGATGTAAAGGAAGTGTTTGTAACTGTGTCATTAAATCATTCAATTTCAACAGGTAAAAAATTTCTGTTTTTTTTTATTATTATTTTATGCGAAAAAAAGTATTGGGAGAGGATTAAATTTTCGCTACTACGACGGGCTCTTGAAAATCGCGAAAATTAAAGCCTCTCGAAAATAAGTGCTTTTACAGTAAATGACTATGAAATAAGAATGTTTATCTTCTTGAAAAATATTAATAAACTATCCCGTGGCCTTCATTCCTATTATTAAAACAATAACAGGATGTCAATATAATAGCTGCATTAGTTTTGTGGACAAATTTAAAGTAAGTTTCAATTCGTTTTATACACAATAAAAATTTTCTTTAAAAAAAAACTCTTTTGATCTATGATAAACGCTAGCGCAGGGGCGTAGCCAGAAATTTTTCATAGGGGGGTTACGACTACTGCAACTCACATATATGCATACATGCGTGTGATAGGGGAGTGAAGAATGTACATTTTCTATGGCAAAAAATTCCTCATGGGGGGGGGGGTTATGACCCCCTACACCCCCCTTGGCTACGCCCCTGCTATCAAGGATATATATTCTTGTATAATTTTAATGAAATATGCTAGGATATGATTTTGTTTAGTCAAACAAACGCAGAGCGTTGATTTAAAACATGCATTATATTAATTTTATGCAACTATTCAAAGTTAATTTAAGACATACATTACATTCGTTTTATGCAAATATTCAAATCTGGCTTCAGTTTCTCTGCAAAAAACAAATAAACCAATGCTTCTTAAACAGTCGATAGCCCAAAGCGCAGGGCGTGTGGAGAAAATTTGGTTTAGATAAAGAAACGATCAATCTAATCTTTTATCACACTTTCTGTGCAGTGCAATTGCAATTTTGTAATATTGGCTAAATAGAAAGCTTTAAATCATTTCGATATCTAAATTTATTTATTTGATCTTAAATTTGGAAATTAAATGAAATACCTTTTCTGGCCGTGTAATTGGGAATGAGAAAAAACGGTTTAAATTTTGAAGCGTGGGAGTACAATACGTAATAATAATTTTAAAAAAGTTTACAGAGACAGAGCAGCCAATCAAAACCAAAATTTGTATCAACGAAAAAATTTGTTTGCTAAATTCTAAATATTTCCATTTTGGCCAAGTCGAGCTGTCAACCAGATTGAGATATTTAAATTTATTTATTTTTAAATTAAATTTTAAATTATGTAGCTTACTTCAGGATGTTGTTCGAAGAAATGAAATTTTCCTCGCGGACTTTATAAACAAAGGAAAATAAACGATTTATGCCGGGGACTCGAAAAAATTCAGGATTCTTCTTCATAAGCTGCAACTACACACCCGTCATAAATGAAACGACAGAGCTCTTTATGAAACTTTCTGAAAAAATTCTTCAACTTGTGTCACAGAAAAAAATTTTGGAAAAGTAATACATCCTTCTGAAAGTTCCGTACCTGGCACAGATTTATCATTTATTATTGTGTATAGTACAACTTATAAAGAGGTATTCTAAAAATTCTGAACGGCTTCACATAATTAATTTGTTTGCATTTATGTACCGAAATAGCATGATTTTTCGAAATGCACCGTTAAAAAAAGAAATGTTTGGCACAGAGAGAGGAGTCGCTTTGATATTTCTAATCGTGGGAAAGCGGTCGCAACGCTAAAAAAAAGTTCGAAACAGAGCAATCATCCAAAGCCAAAATTCCTGTTGACAGATGTCTATTAAAATCCACAAAATTTCTGTTAATGAGATGTCTGTTGAAATCCACAAATTTGTAACATTGACTTTGTTGAGGGGAGAATCATATCGATTTTTTGAAACTTTATTTATAATTAACATGCTTTAATTACTTTCATCGGCATGTACGTATGTATCAATGAAATCGAATCTTGTAATTCAGTTTTCAAGCACTTCTAGACATCCAATTAACTTAAAATTTTACAGACATATAAAGAATTGACGACAATACCATAGTATTGAAAATAGTGTACTCAGCACTTATAATTATTTCGCAAGAGTACCCAAAAAAATCCCAATATATTATTCTCTATGGAGAGTCATTGCTTAAAGCGTATTTTAGAGACATCCACCTACTTCACACAAAATGAAATTGATGCATGATGTTAATAATTAGGAACTAAAGATCCTGCATCGAAAGTAGTGTATGTAGCATTTTTATTTCTTCTACAGGAGCACTCAAAAGAATTCCAATACATTACGGTCTCACTCATTTCAAGAACAGTACAATAAAGGTTTAAACGTTTATAACAATTTACTATTCATTCAAAGGATGGGAATAACAGTTAAAGTTCTTTTACAGGGTCTCGCAAAATTACATTAACAGTGATTATAAAATTATTTTTTATGTTATCTCCCAAAATCTCACTAATTTTGATGGCAGTGCATTAAAAATGTTTTTTTAATTCTTCATTTAACTTTGTTTTAAGACTAAAAAATAAATTATACTTTTACAAAAATAAGGAAATACGCTTTTATAACAATATGAACCAAAAAAAAAGTAAAAAATAATCTTAAAATATAAAGATTTTGTTCAAACTGCAATATGTTGTCGCAGAATTCGGTAGAACTGAGCTTTTTGAATTAAATTTAAAATAAGGATAAAATGATCGACTAAAAAAGGAGCTTAGTATTAAAAAAAGCATGGGGTATTTTTCACTTACATTTTCATATAATCTTTAATAATAGTTCGAATGAAAAAAGGCCGCCTGATATCAAGCACCCCACGCTTTTTTTAACATTAAGTTAATATTTTAAGTCAATCACTTTATTCCTATTTTAAGCTTAATTCAAAAAGTTAAGTTCCACCAATTTGTGCAACGTCATATTGCTGTTGAACAAAATATTTAAAAATTATTATTTTACTTTTTAGTTCATATTGCTATAAAAAGTGTTTCATTATGATTTTTTAAAGTACAATTTAATTTTAAATTAAATAACATACTTAAAAATATGGTTGAGAAGGAGGAGAGTCCTTTTGATATTTCTAGTCGTGAGAGTGGGGTTGCGATTAGGGCTGCCAACCGTCCCACGAGAGCCGGGACATCCCTTTCCTTGAGCTGTATAGGACACGTCCCATGAAAGATACGTGCGGGACGTCAAATGTCCCGCTTTTGGCCCGTTAATTTGATAATTTGAAAAATTGTAATGATTTCAGAAGAGATTTTAAATATGAAGTTTCTTTCTTAAATATATATAATCTGAGAAGTGATTGTATAAAGTTTCTTTCCTAAATAAGAAATATTATTATTTCAGTAAAAGTTGTTTAATGCATCCTAAGTCTCTCCCCCCCCCCTCTCCCCAAATAAATAGTTATAATAATCTATGAGCTTCTTTCAAAAAGGTATATTATCGATGTCTACTTATGGGTTGTTTTAGCTATTTTTTCAATGCAAAAGTAATTTTTGTGTGTATTAAAGGAATTGAAAGGTTTCTTTAATTCAATAAAAAATTAAATTTAAAGTTTGTATTTAAATTGCAATTGCAATATCTATTTGTTTCGATTATGAAGAAGAGAGATGGAAAATTGACAATTAATGTTAATTTTTCATTAATTTCCCTGATTGTGTTAACTTTTGTTAGCTATGTTGCATGCATAATTATATCAAAGTAGTAAGCATAATATCCAATAAAACTACCTAAAGCGTAAAATTTAAATTTAATGGTGTTTTTCGGTTTCCTGTAATAACTGAGCTGGATAACCGCTTTTTTTTTCAGCTACGTCCCGAATTTTAATCTCGAAAAATCGTGTAAATTCGTATGTAAAAACAGCAAGCCCAGGGACTGATCTACACACTTGGGGGCCCAGGGCACAGATACTTTTGGGGCCACCTGCACAAAAATATTTCGCAGAATATTACTTAACTAAATTAAGTTAAAACTAATTATCATTCCTAAGCTAACCCTATGTAAACAATTACAAATCAGTAAAATATCACGACAAATACCACTTTTATGAATTTTTCTGTTTTGAAATGTTTTTATGGGTATTTACAGTCGTCACACACCTTAGAAACGATAAGAGGAGGAGCATACTAAGGTGTTCTATCGAATTTGCAAATATCGAATTTATCGAATGGATAAATTTTAACATTACAAGTGACATAAATAAAAAATTTTGAATATTTGTGATGAAATGAAGTAACTAATCAGAAATTTTACTCTTGAGAGATAATTTTAGTAGTTATTATGATAACATAAAAGGAAGTTTCGGGCCTCTAAAAATAGGGGGCCCCGCCGTAAATCAGTCCCTGAGCAAGCCTAGTTGTAGTGACCAAACAGCGACTCGCCCAATCCCTAAATTCGCGTCGGCGAGATGCCTACGTTAAAATTCGCTCTCTCAAGAGAAAACCCTAAAACCGTTTTGAGCAAACGTAAAAAACCAAAAAAAGTTCCACTTACCGCTAAATACATGATTAGGCCCAGACGGAGGTTGTTGCTCTGATAAAAACAAGCCACGGCGGCGTAACACTGGTCAGCTTGTATACACGTAGTAACGACAAACCGCATGCAAATTCGGGGGGACTTAGGGACTAGGGATCCGCGAAAGCGATTGTGTGCGCCAAGTTGCTCGCGACGGTCGGGCTGTAATCCGTGCTGCGTACCATACTGGTCTGCAAAATCGTAAGGCATTCGTGGTTTTTATAGTCGATCGTGAAGTTTTTTTACGGGGTCACGGCTTAAAACGTGAGAAGTATTTTTTTTTTTTTTTTTTCTCCCTTCTTTTTTTTCGGAAAAGTTTTTGGACTTTTTTTTTTCTCATACTCCCCCCTCCCCTCCCCCCGACCGAACGTACAACTTACCTGTGGGTTTCACTCCCCCGAGAGAAGTCGTGATTTCGTGCCTCCCCCCCGCCCCCCCGTTTCCAGTTAAAAGCGCACCGCTGTTGGTCAGAATGGATCGGGGGGCGTCCTCATATTTACAGAGGGTTTTTGGGAAAGTGTGATTGGTTTGTTTTTGATTTGTTTGTATTTTGATTGTGGTTTGTTTTTTTTGTTTTGTTTTGTTGTTTTCAGTTTACATTTCCCTTTTGGAAGATAATTGAGTCGGTAACAAAGGTTTGTACTCTTTTTTGTTCCTCAATTTCTATTTCTTTTATAAGAAATAATATTTTATGAAATTTTTAAAACGTGATTTTAATAAAATTTTTCTTGTAATTCCGAGTGCATTTAGTAAAAATTTGAAAAAAATATTTTCTGGTGCAACTTAAAAAATAATTTACAAAAAATTTGTTATTTATAATGTGACTAAATATAAATTCAAATTATTTCACGATATTTTTCTTTTCTTTCTTTCTTTTTTTAATTTTTACAATTTAACATAATTTTATTTTGCTTTATTTATGAAACTTTTAACTTTTTTTTTATCGATTGTGTTGTGAAAATAGCAACAAACATTTTTATACTATTTTAGTTATTTATTTTTTTATTAAAATAAGAGATTTTTTTATCAAGAAATTGCTTTCCTTAGCGAACACTTAAAAAAAAATTATTTGCTTAATTTTTTTTCTCCCAAACAAAAATGATTCGTTCAAACTATATAAATTAAATATACTGTTGTCTCAATAATAATAAAAAATGATGTGCTCAGTGAATTTCAAAATTTAAAATTCGCCAATACTTATTATAATCCCCCCCTCAAAAAAAAAAAAAAAAAATCTGGAAAGATGTAGTTTAGTTTAGCGAAAAATTAGTACGAGTGATTAATGAGAATATATTGTTACGAATTTTCGGGGTGATCTGCTCTTCAGGTTTTAAATTTGGGCTGAAACTCGTTTTCTACGCATCGAATAATTAAAATTTGCATTATGTTGCATGTAAATCTGTTAACTAGAAAGCGGTATGTAAAGTTTTGAGTTTCGCCATTGTTTAACATGGGGTTTGGCGATTTCTCGCCAAATATTGTCGCTATCTCTCAGCTGCCTTTACTTTGGGAGACTATTTTCAACGCAAATTTTAGCCCAAAAGTTGCCAAGCTTGGCGAAGTTTGGCGCTATATCATTAATGGGGACTATAATGTTTGCTTTCCTGCCTAGATATTACGCAATAGCATTGCGCAGTGAAAGTTCGCTGTTCGTGTGGTATATTCCAGAAGAAGAAACTCGTGGAATTTACTCGAAAGTTCGCAGACATTATATAAGGGCAGATCGTGTCCATGCAGATCAGTTTTGAATAAATGTCCGTAGAGTTCATTGCATTGAGAGTCGTATAAGCTCTGTGCTGAGAAAAGCTGTTCTTTCGTTTGTTTCTCAAAGCTCATTTTGAAAGCTGTTCGTGAGTTATTTATTGTTGTATGTTGTACATTGAGAAACAGTTAAAGAGTCCTGATCGAGAATTTCATTGAGTTTTTAGACTGCAGAAGGTTTATAGTGTATGGAAAGTACAGCTCTGAACAGCTCTCATAAGATGTGCTATTGCTTCTTAATTTCTGTAAACCCTTTAACGCGCAGTGGTCCCGCTCTCGGAACACCAAACTCTGACGTTTTGACTGTTGCCAGTCACGAAGAATAGATTGGATTTATATAAAAATAGTTGCGGGTGACATAGCTCCACGAGAATCCTTTACTTTTTTAGCATGTCATTTCCCGTAAATAAATGTCACGATTATTTTTATCAGCACTGACATCTGCTGAAGAATGGAAGAATGCAAGAACAGCTGGATAGATTGCCCAATGATGAAAAAAGGGCAGCCGTTGCCATCGCACGACTTAAGTACCAGCAAGAGGGCGGACGATCGAAAAGGTTCATCGCGTGCCACAGATCTAGAGACCCTTTTTTTGACGACAGCTGGCTGTGCGATCTTGCTGGTAGTTAAGTCGGGCGATGGCAACGGCTGCCCTTTTTTCAGCATTGGGACGGGTGTTGCGCCTCAAAGGGTTAACTGCAAGGGCGTATTTAACAGGGGTCAAAAGAGTCCTGAGCCCCTCTGAAAATGTAAAGCAATTATTGAGAAACACAGCTATATTAAAGTATTTATATTAACTCTACTAAAACGCTTAAAATACCCGATTCCCCCCCCCCTCTCCCGAAATAGAAACCTATATATACGCTACTGCTGTGCAACTTTGAAAATTGTTCGTCTTATTTACAGAACCAATAAAATTTGTGTTTATTCTTGTCAACTGGACTGTTTACTAGAATTTTCTATGTGCAATGGACTTTCAAACAACCGAGCCTGAAATCTAAACAGCGTTTTCTGCAATAATATGTTGGAGGGAAGGGGCTGGGTAGAGTTTTGTTGTCCCTAGGTAAATGTCAATCTTCTGACCACATTCCTGGAGATGGATGCGAGGCAATTTTTTGCGAGACGAGACAGAGATTTACAGCTTACGATATAGGGATTTTGCGAGACGAGACAAAGCTTTTAGGCTGTTTTGCGAGACGCCTATTTCCCGTCTCGCGTCCGTCCCTACACATTCCGCACTAGAAAAAATAATCCCGCTTCAGATCACATGAATCCATGAAGTGCACTGCGTCAGAACACTACATCCGATTGAAATACATCAAATTTATTTAAACATTTGGTAAAGATCAAGTGTTCGGAAACTCGAGTGGAGTCACTCCAGATTTTCATAAAATAAAATTCAAGACTCTGTCTGTATATTTATTAACCCTTTAACGCGCAGTGTTCCCGCTCTGGGAACACCAAACTCAGACGTTTTGACTGTTGCCAGTCACGAAGAATCGATTGGATTTCTATAAAAATAGTTGCGGGTGACATAGCTCCACGAGAATCCTTTACTTTTTTAGCATGACATTTCCCGTAAATAAATGTCACGATTATTTTTATCAGCACTGACATCTGCTGAAGAATGGAAGAATGCAAGAACAGCTAAATAGATTGCCCAATGATGAAAAAAGGGCAGCCGTTGCCATCGCACAACTTAAGTACCAGCAAGAGGGCGGACGATCGAAAAGGTTCATCGCGTGCCACAGATCTAGAGACCCTTTTTTTGACGACAGCTGGCTGTGCGATCTTGCTGGTAGTTAAGTCGGGCGATGGCAACGGCTGCCCTTTTTTCAGCATTGGGACGGGTGTTGCGCCTCAAAGGGTTAACTGCAAGGGCGTATTTAACAGGGGTCAAAAGAGTCCTGAGCCCCTCCGAAAATGTAAAGCAATTATTGAAAAACACGCAGCTATATTAAAGTATTTATATTAACTCTACTAAAACGCTTAAAATACCCGATCCCCCCCACCCACCCCTCCCGAAATAGAAACCTATATACGCTACTGCTGTGCAACTTTGAAAATGGCTCGTCTTATGTACAGAACCAATAAAATTTGTGTTTATTCTTGTCAACTGGACTGTTTACTAGAATTTTCTATATACAATGGACTTTCAAACGACCGAGCCTGAAATCTAAACAGCGTTTTCTGCAATAATATGTTGGAGGGAAGGGGCTGGGTAGAGTTTTGTTGTCCCTAGGTAAATGTCAATCTTCTGACCACATTCCTGGAGATGGATGCGAGGCAATTTTTTGCGAGACGAGACAGAGATTTACAGCTTACGATATAGGGATTTTGCGAGACGAGACAAAGCTTTTAGGCTGTTTTGCGAGACGCCTATTTCCCGTCTCGCGTCCGTCCCTACACATTCCGCACTAGAAAAAATAATCCCGCTTCAGATCACATGAATCCATGAAGTGCACTGCGTCAGAACACTACATCCGATTGAAATACATCAAATTTATTTAAACATTTGGTAAAGATCAAGTGTTCGGAAACTCGAGTGGAGTCACTCCAGATTTCATAAAATTAAAATTCAAGACTCTGTCTGTATATTTATTAACCCTTTAACGCGCAGTGTTCCCGCTCTGGGAACACCAAACTCAGACGTTTTGACTGTTGCCAGTCACGAAGAATAGATTGGATTTCTATAAAAATAGTTGCGGGTGACATAGCTCCCCACGAGAATCCTTTACTTTTTAGCACGTCCTTTCCCGTAAAAAAATGGTCACGATTATTTTTAACATCACTGACATCTGCTGAAAAATGGAAGAATGCAAAGAACAGCTGGATAGATTGCCCAATGCTGAAAAAGGGCATTGGGCGTCGAGCGATGGCAACGGCCATCGCTCGACTTAACTACCAGCAAGATGGCGGACGATCGCAACTTCATCGCGTACCACAGATCTAGAGACCCTTTTTTGACGACAGCTGGCTGTGCCGGCACAGCCAGCTGTCGTCGTGGATCGTCCGCCATCTTGCTGGTAGTTAAGTCGAGCGATGGCAACGGTTGCCCCTTTTTCAGCATTGGGAAAGGGTTGCGCCTCAAAGGGTTAAATGAAAATTATCTATACTTATTTCCCTATTTTACATGAAACAAATCATTCTTCAACTTTGGCTATTATTTAGTAATTTTCATGCTCATATTGGTCAGATGAGCAGAGGATAGCCTCTCACTCTCAGCAACGTTTCTGTAAGCATTTCACCTGCCTAGGAGAACCTTCAAAGTATTCAACATTTTAAAATAAAAAAAACATTATTTCCCTTATAATGATATTTCTTTTAATTCGTGTGAGCGAAACTGATATGCAGAGAAAAAGTCGAAACCTCCTTTTACTGTTCTCAATTTAGAGATCACCCCTTAAAATCGCGCAAAAAAATAATTGTTAACACCTCCTGAAACTAGCTTAACGTAGAAAATTGGTGAAAATTTATATTTAGAGTAATTTGGAGGTTTCATTTCGTTTAAGAAAGTCAAACTAGGGTGTTGCCATTGAAAAAGAACAAAGTTGATGCAGAATTAAATATGAAGACGACCCCCTTATCCAAATATAACTTTAAAATTATTTAATTATAACTTTTCAATACGAGAATGAAGGAGCATGTGGGCATTTTTTTTTTTTTTTTTTTTTCTTTCCCGGATTCGAACATTTCACAGCCCTAACATCGATAAGTCCGCTTCCTCGAACGACTCTTTCTACTGGTTTGATTTTTGCATAATGAAAGAAGAATTAATATTAATAAAAATAAAATAAATTGTCAAAAATCTAATTTAAGAAATACTTGAATAACTAGCAACATTGCTTATTTGTTAGAGAAAATTTTATGATTCAGAAACAGAAATAAATAAAGTAAAATACACGCCAAGCAAGCGAAATTTCTTAAATCTGTCTGTGGTTGTGCCAGTGAATAATAATAATGTGCGCGCTTTGCAATGGTCGTTCGTTACGTATAACGATTAGGGAGTTGCTTTCCCGGCCCTAGGCAACACCTGCTAAACAGAGGCGCTGAGAGCCAAGTCGGGGCCCTGGGGATAAAATCTTTGGGGTCCCTTTACTATCCAGAAATCCTTTTGATGTCATAGTAGATCAATAATTTATTCCTTATAAAAATTATTAATCCTTTAAAGAAACTTTAAATTAATAGTGATTGGAAAATAATGAATAGAATTAAAATTATTAATTTAAAAGAGTATTATACTTTAATAAACATCCATGCTCTAAAAAATACCAACATTTTGCTTTGAAGGTTTCGTCAGCTCCATAAAGAAACTGTAATTGGAACGTTAACATTTTTACATGGCATGTCTCCTCAGTATTGAAAAAATTAATATTTTTATTCATACTTCCATGCAAGCAGGCAGCCAAAAAAAAAATTCAGTGGGCCAGAAAAGTGGAAATTTCAAAATTTCTCATAGAAAGTCTGGATCTTTAACATTTTGTTAAGGAAAGTTTAAAATTTCGGAGGTTGGGTAGGCCCATAGTCTCTGCTCTATGCTATACCCTTTCTTCCACTATTTAACAATTTGTCTCGGGAAAAAAAAATGATTATTTGTTAAATAAATATTTTTTACTTTTAGTCATGGCAAACCTTTGAATAACACCTTCAATGTTTACTTCGGGTCAACAGTTTTTTGAAGGATGATCTAATATTATGTAGATGACTCTATCAGAGTCACTCCTCGTTTTTGTCAAATTGGTGGTTTATGCTCTAGCTGGCTTTTTGTAATTTCAATCAAAAACTAATTTGAAACATCCGGGGACATAATTTGAATTTGGACTTTTTTTTTTACAAAATTGACAACACACTATATCATATAAACAGCAAAAGAGGGGCCCCTTCACGAGCTGAGGCACAGGGGATTTTTCCCCTGCTCCCCCTCCCTCTCTGCACCACTGCTTCTAGATACAGAAAGCCTTGCTGTTCCTACGTCACCAAGCTTCGACGTCATTACTAGTCCTACGGAAGTGACGTCATAACAGTTTTAAGTTCACAAAGTAAAAGTATTTAAAATTTCTGGTGAATGCTACAAATGTTAGAAAATATCTTAAATTAAACATTAAAATTAAAATACCTTTCTTATACAAAATTGCTTATTGTGATCTATTTCGTTATCATATTATCTAATGAGTCATCGTTAAAATCTGCCTTTTGTCGTAAAATCATATTTTTTTTTATCTCAAATTATTAAAATATTGCTACTCATGGGCAAATCCATCAGAAATTTTTAATAGTTTTATTTTCTGAACTTAATTGTAGGCCTAATGATGACGTCAGAGTTTGGTGACGGAGGAGTTGCCGTAGGGCCCTTTCCGCCGGCTTGACCTAAACTGTTCTTTTAAATTTTCCTTACCCAAGGGTTAGGTTACTTGACTAAAGCGGGGATTAACTCAACGTCCCAAATGGCGTTGATCGGAGAACGTTATTTTTTAATAAAAGAATTTCCTGTTTTAAATTTCTGGTTTTTAAACTAATGATAGAATAACAAATTGTGTTGCTTACCTTCGATAAATTGAAATAAAAATCTCAGAAAACTTACTTTTATATAACATTAGAAAACAGAAGATGAATTTAAGTTTGCATTCATTCTACTTAAAACTGCTTCTTAGCTTTTGTCTCTTGTTATAGTTTGCGTTTCTAATTCTTGATTTAATTACAGTTGACGGAAAAATCTGTAGATTTTTTTTTTTACTTTAAATAAAAACTGTACCCATACCCGAAGGTATTTTGTTGATTGTTTGTTTGCATAAATAAATTAGAATCTTTTACTTCATTTAACTACGCTGTCAAACAGAATTTAACCGTAAATGATTAAACTTCTTTATAATCCATTTTTTTTTTTAAGGATTTGCTATTCCTATTTTATTTTATAATAAATTTAACCGATTAAGACTATATCTAGAATTTTGCATCTAAACCAATATTTCAGTGCTATGAGATAACGTAACTTCCAACTATGCGTTCATGGTATGGAGATATAAAAATTAGAATCAATATTAAATAAAAAGTAAGCAAATTCTGTCCAGTATACAGACTATGAATAAAGAAATACAACCGATAACACTTAACGATCGTAGTTAAGTTCACTTCATAAAATGTCATTTCTGGGAATTTGAAGATTAAAATATCTTCTCTCCGTGAAATTTATTTCAATGCTTATATACTTTCAAAGGACAGAATAATTAATGATAATAATTTGTGCAGCATTCTAAAAAAATATGTATTTATTTCATTAAAAATAAAGTATCATTGTCAATCACAATAGGAATTTTTGCTATAAAATAATTTTACTAGAAATCTGATAAGAGTAATTTTAATTAAAAAATAAATACCTAAATGAGAACACTTATTGTGTTGGCATACATCAATAAGCTTTTAAGGAAGGCGTTCCGTACAACTACTAGCCCCCCCCCCCCCAATGCAAGCGCGTTATTTAATATTTGCTTCATATCGCGGGGGCGGCAGCTGCCACACCTCTGCCTTCCAGTAGCAACGCCCAGGCTTGTATATTAGTGCATGTGTTTGCATGTAGGACAGATAGCATCCACAAGAAGAAAAAGAAAGTTTAAACAAACTAAAAAACACGCTTTAGTGATACATTGAACTAACTAAAAAGTGAAAAATGATTCTTATTATTGAAATAAATTAATGAACGAAAAATAGTGTTGTGAAAAAAGTGTGGGGCGCTTTGTGCTACATGTTTTGTATCATTTTTGTACTAATCGTACCGATCGAATATTCTCAAGAACTGATATAGGAAACACCCCTCGCTTTTTTCACAATAATACTATTTTTCGTTCATTAATTTTTTTTTTCTATATTAAGAAATATTTTTCACTTTTTAGTTAGTTCAATTTATCATTAACGCGTGTTTTTTAGTATTATAAACTATATTTTTATTTTTTACTTTTTAGTTCGATTTGCTATAGAAGCGTGTTTTTTTATTTATTTTTTTTAACTGTACCTATTTAAAATTTATTTTTAATTTTCGATATCTCTCATAAGACACTAAGGAACACTAAGTTGGAAAGTACAAACTGTGAGATAATTTATTTTCACTATGCACCAGTGGCGTAGCCAGGATTTTATTTCGGGGTGGGCTGGGTATCAAATTTAAAGCTAAAGTTCAATTGTAAGCTAAATATCAAATTTTAAGCTAAGTAAAGATCCCATTTGGGGGGGGGAGAGAGGGGACAGCAGACGCCTCAGCACCCCCCCGTCTGGCTACGCCTCTGAATAATAAAGTATTAATTAACCTGCAGTTAAATGCTACCTTCCTCACTAAAAAGGAAAAAATAGGTCTGATCAACAAACAAGTTTCATAACGACTACAACAAACACCTATGTAATAATATACAATATTCAGTTAAAATTTTTACAATTGCCATCTGGATTTCAAAAACGTAACTACCCAAACATACCATTGGATACAGTTACCAATAGCGAGAGAGGCTCTACTCCATTGTGCTGAGCCGAGTGCCTATACGGTGCGCATGCGTAGACTGCGCGCTTGCTCCATCTCTTTCGCTCTCACGCAAAGGATCTCTAAGAAAATTACTAATCCTGACGATCCTAATCAGGAAAATGGCCCAGAAAAAAAATTCCGGGGGGGGGGGGGACCAGAGGTGGAAAAGGCTAAATTTTTCACAAAATGGCTTCATTTTTATTGTTTTGTTAACAAAATTTTAAATTTCGGGGAGGGGGGGGGAACCTGACCCCTGGTCCCCCCCCCCCTGGGTACGGCCTTGGATAATGGGATAAACTTATCAAATTGTTGTATTGTCATCGGTCCTTGATAAGTCTTCAAAGTTTAAATTAAATCTGACCGTTTAAAGTGGGTCAAAATCGAGTTCAAAGGAGTCGGTTACAAACAACCAAACAAACATACAGGTGAAACTAATAAAAGCGTGTTAAAAAAATAGTCGCATACGCAAGTTTCGGAATTTGGATATTAGTCGCCTTAGTAGAGAATTGCGGAAATTTTTAAACACTTTTTGGAAGGTCTTAACCCTACAAGGCTCAACTTTTTACTTTCCGAATATGTACCATGTAAGGAAAGTATTGTAATCATGAAAAAATTCGACTTCGAGATTTTAGTGTTGTATTGACACGTTTTGAGGTCTTCTGAATTCATTTATGCTATTTTTACGAGATGTATGTATGTGTGTGTGTGTGTGAACACGATAGCTCCTAAACGGGACATTCGATTGAGCTCAAATTCGGTATATATGTTATAAACCCCCGTCGCAAGACCGGTATTGATTTTGATGTGTATAGGACTCATATAGTTTTTCTCCAGGACTACGACAAAGATTTCTTTTACATTATGGCGAATGGGGAGGAATTCTTGAAAGTGCCCTAGCGTTTAAACAGCGCATTCGATTGAGCTTCAAATTGGTATATATGTTTGAATGATTCATCGATTAAAATTTATTTAAATGCTTGGTAATGATCTTAATCGTAAGTGTTCGGAAAGTCGAGTGGAGTCACTCCAGATTTTTTTTTTTTTTTTTCTGTGTCTGAACTAAATATATGTGATAATGTTAGTGATTATTATTTGGGGAAAAATAGTTTAAAAAATAATAGCCCAATATTTTACTAGGAAATCACTTTTTTATTTCAGTTTTTGTATGCGGTACACTGGGCCTTAGCTATACATTTTCGGTATTTATTTTAAATTTTAGTAATCAAATCATTTCTTGATAGGACGAACACCAACACACATTATTTTTTTCCGGGTCAAAACTCTTTGATAACTGTTTTTTGTTGGTTTTTTAAAATAAACAAAACCACATTAGAAAGATGACTGTTTCAATTTCAATCAGTTTTGGCAATAATGCGAACAGTAAATATATCTACATGCAGCAGCCTGAATTAAATCGTTGCTCTCTATGTATAAATATTCTTAAAAAACGACAGATGCCGATACTAGTATTTTATAGATGTTGAGCAATAGTTAAAGTGGTTAAAATAAATAAAAACTTTGTGAAAAAGCACACATAAAATGTTACTTACAATATTTTTTTAACAACATACAGGACAGCACATAAGAATATTTTTTTATAAATAAAAAAGAATAAAATAACAAAAAACATAAAGGAAAGACAGAAACCAAACCAATTTAAAAATATATATATATTAAGCATTCTTATGTGCTGTCTTGTATGTCGTTACAAAAAAGAATTTACTGTTTTTTTATGTTACTTTTGTTTTATGTTCTTTCGCTTGTTGCTGTCTTTGCTTTTGTCTTTTCTGTTTTTGTGTATGTTTGTGTATTCTTTTGCTTTTTATTTTGTTATTATTATTTATTTATGTATTTTTGTTTGTCCTGATTTTCTTTTCTTTTTATCCCTTCCCCTTTTTTTCCCTCTCCATGTTTTGTTCGCCTTTTCTTGTTTCCTTGTGGCAACATGCTTGTTTGTTTATCTTTTTCAGTTCCCTCTGCTCAGTGAGTCGAAGGTCTTGTATAATGAAGACTGAAAGAATTTTTTTCGTCGAAACGATCGTAACATCTTATAAGTAACATTTTATGTGTAGCTTTTTTCACAAAATGTTTTATTTATTTTATTATTTTAGCACCAGTATTTTGAGTGTTTTTTTCATAGTTAAATGGTTGTTCCACATAGGGTACCAGGTGCCATGCAAGGGCAGATTAAAGGGGGGAGCGGAGGGGGCGATCGCCCCCCCCCGAGACAAGAGAAATTAATGTAAAAGATCCTATTTTACTTCCATAAAATGGACGTATATGTCAATCTTTTAACTAACCGCCCCCACCGACAAACTAACTGCCCCCCCCGACGAACTTGCATTAATCCGCCACACAAGAGGCGGTTCAAATGTTCTATTCAATCGAAAAAAAAGAGGCACCACTTCTTTTCACTTTCCGAACATGTACTATATAAGGAAAGTATTGTAATCATGAAAAAAATCGACTCTGAGATTTTGGTGTATTGACACGTTTTCAGGTCTTCCGAATTCTTTCATGCTACTTTTACGAGTTGTATGTAAGTGTGTGTATGGGTGTGTGTGTGTGTGAGGGAACACGATAGCTCCTAATCGATGCATTCGACTGAGCTCATGTTTGGTATATATGTCATAAACCATCGTCGCAAGACCGGTATTGATTTTGGTAAGATTTCTTTTACATTATGGCCCCTGGACGGAGATTGTTACATTTGGTATATGTGTTACAGACCACCTTCGCAAGACCGGCATTGATTTTGGTGTGTATAGAACTTCTAGTTTTTAATAGAGCTACGAAATAAGTTTTTACATCAACCCATTTATGCCTAGTGTCCCTTTTTTAGGACGGCATTTTCGCTATCAGTCGAAAACGTTATTTATTTTTCCTAGCCTTTATTCACGAGTATTGAACCTCAACTCCAGAAAATATTTTAACTTGACCCAGAAGGATGTTGACATTTCAATTTTTATGCATAATGGTTCTTTGATATATCATCCCTTGTCCCCCCAAGAAGTTGGTATCAGAAATTTATCGATCATTGCTGATATTAGCAAAAATCGAAGAAAATCGTGAAAATATCTGGGAACAAATGGATTATGGCCAACGGACCGAAATTCTTGAAAAGTGCGCTAGCGTCTAAATGGTGCATTCGATTGCGAACAAATTGGGCATGTATATAAATGGTCACGGCGACATGATCTGCATAGATTTTGGTGCGTATAGAGTCCATAGTTCGTTCACGGGGTTGCAAAAAGTAATTCTTATATATTACGGCCTAGGACGCAAATCATTTATAGTGTCTGAATGGTACATTCAATCGACACCAAATTAGGTACGTATATTAAAGGTCAGTGTCTTACGTGTACTCTATAAATTTTAGCGAGTGTACGCCCTACAATTTTTTACAGAGCTACAAAAATGCGCTCTTATGCAATGTGGCCTATACACTCACATCATTTTAAGTGCACAAGTGCCTAACACGTTATAGAGTCAAATAATTATCTGATCTTTTCAGTGACGTTGTAACCTAGTTTAACTGTGTTTCATAAACTAACTGTAAGCATTTATTTAGAAACTGACGTTTTTTTTTTGGTTTTTTTTGGTTTTGTTTTTTTTTTTTTTTTTTTTTTTTTTTGTAAAAAATATTTTACAAATAATTTGAAGACAATTAAAAAAAAAGAGCGAAAGAAAAGAATTAATTCATTAGTGAAATTTTTCGTTTTTCACTTTTAACTTTCTACTTTTAGGGGGGCTTGAGCTCCCATAGCCCTATCCGGGGGTGCGCCTATGGGCGCATCAAAATAACTCCAGAACTATAAGCGTATATCGTCAGTGGCGCACACAAGGGGGGGGGCAGGGGGTCTGGACCCCCCCCCCATCGGCTTTGATTTTTTTTTTCGATTGATTATTACCCTATATCTCTAGTAAAAACAATGATTCCAAAAAAAGGTAGCAATAGTTTCAGTTCTAATAAATAAAAAAAGAAATTTTTTTCTCGTTTTCCTCAACTTTACAAAAACGAACTGAAAGCGAACATAAAACACCATCTTGTTCTCAAAACTGTACAACTATTATTTTGCTTCCTATTGTACTCTGTAGTGTATTCTTAGGGAACTGGATGGGACGAGTTTTGATGAATTCCATCTAAGGAAAACGAGTTCTTTCATCACTGATTTTTGTCAATCTGGAACATCCCTAAAAGTTGGACCCCTCCAAACCGTAAAAGTTGGACCCCACCCAAACCGTAAAAGTTGCACCCCCCCCCTCAAACTGTAAAAGTTGGACCCCCCAGCCAAAAATCCTGTGTGCGCGCCTGTATATCGTATATCATTCACTCTACCAACATCGCTCTCAAACATGATTAAATGATCATTTTAACACCAACTATCCAAATTTCCAAACTTCATACAAAATACTTTGCAAATGAACTAGTCCAGATGATAGTATCATAGAGGATATAGAAGCTACTCCTTACTAGGACTTAAAATTAAAATTTTCGTTTTCCCAAAACAGACAAAATCTTGGAACACCAAAAATCTCTATCCAAGCACAGCCGTCACCTCTTACTCCGAGGAATAAACGAATTAAAAACAAGTCCAAGACTGCAGTTGTAAGGAAGGGGGAGAGGGGGAATCCTTTGCGCTGAACCGCTTAATCATGGCTTGCCGATTACAAGGAACCTTCTTTCAGGGAGGATGGGTAAGAAACGCAGGGTGCAAAAACAGCAAGCGAATCTTCAATACTGTACCGGTGGTTGGGTAAACACCCCCAAATTACGGAAAAAGCGCACATAATACGCAGGCCTTATTCTCCTGGATGTAATTCCCGGCCTCCCGTCTCATAATCATAACCTGCGATTTGGAAGTAATTGTTATTCTGCGTGGTCCGTCAGTTCGCATCATTTGTGAGGGCGATGCGATGGGACATCCAGGGACCCGTATACGCGTTTCGAATCCAACCATGTAGGTTGCGTCTAGAGCTACAGAGAATTCTCGCCATAACCCTTTGAGGCATATATATATATTCTTTCCTTTGAGCATAAGCGTAAAGTTTTCAAAATTATTGGGGGGGGGGGGCGGGCCCCATAACCACATATATTCACGTCAGTGGCGTAGCCAATGGGGGGGCTAGGGGGGTGATAGCCCCCCATGAGGAATTTTTAACCATACAAAATATATATTCTTCACTCCCTTATCATACACCCGTACCATAACCATATATGTGAGTTGCAGAAGTCGTAACCCCCCCCCCATGAAAAACATCTGAACTTTTCTTCATTTCATACTTTACATTGCATAATCTGATTTTAATGAACCAGAGCCTGGCGAGGGCAGCTTATACCCAGCATACACACACAGGTTCTCTGAACGTCTATTAACGTTCAGAAAACGTCTTCTGAATGCTAATAGACGTTCAGAGAATCTGTGTGTGTTTGCTGGGTTACATTGTGTTACGTGGCGTCACAATGAATAATACTAAATCATGATTGAAATCGAATAAAAATTTTTAAAAGTACAAGTAAAGGTTTTTTTTTAAACGTTCGTAAATGGCATGAAATACTTTTTTATGTTAGTATAAATTAGTTTTCTTCTAGCGGTAAATTATTGGGTGGGCTCAGCCCCTATTCACAATTTATTGGGAGGGCTCGAGCACCACGGGCCCATATAACTCTACGCCTCGCCTATGCCTTTGAGGCGCAATCCTTTCCCGATGCTGAAAAAAGGGCAGCCGTTGCCATCGCTCGACTTAACTACCAACAAGATGGCGGACGATCGAAACGTTCATCGCGTGCCACAGATCTAGATACCCTTTTTTGACAAAAAATGATCACGGTTCCCGTCAAAAAATGGTCACGGTTATTTTTAACAGCACTGACATCTGCTGAAAAATGGAAGAATGCGAGAACTGCTGTATAGATTGCCCAATGCCTAAAAAAGGGCAGCCGTTGCCATCGCTCGACTTAACGACCAGCAAGATCGCACAGCTGGCTGTGCACGAGCACAGCCAGCTGTCGTCAAAAAAGGGTCTCTAGATCTGTGGCACGCGATGAACGGGCACAGCCAGCTGCGTCAAAAAAGGGTCTCTAGATCTGTGCCACGCGATGAACGTTTCGATCGTCCGCCATGTTGCTGGTAGTTAAGTCGAGTGATGGCAACGGCTGCCCTTTTTTCAGCATTGGACAATCTATCCAGCATTTCCCGAATTCTTCCATTTTTTAGCAGATGTCAGTGCTGTTAAAAGTAATCGTGACCATTTTTTTTACGGGAAATGACGTGCTAAAAATTAAAGGATTCTCGTGGAGCTATGTCACCCGCAACTATTTTTATAGAAATCAAATCTATGTAACTGGCAACAGTCAAAACGTCAGACTTTGGTGTTCCCAGAGCGGGAACACTGCGCGTTAAAGGGAGGGAGGATCAGATCACCGCCTCTCAGATATAGAAGCAGAGCCTGATTATCACACGGGCAAACGGGGCAATAGCCCGGGGCCCCGGAAAAATAAGGGTCCCCCAAATCTCCCGATTTATTGTTATCATGATTTATTACATATTCATATATACTGCAATAATAAAATTTTTGCAACTAAACTTCCTTTGTAATATCTATAGCACAAGGGCGTAGCCAAGGGGGAGGGGGTTAGGGGGTCATAACCCCCCCCATGAGGAATTTTTTGCCATACAAAATGTATATTCTTCACTCCCTTATCACACACATGTATGCATATATGTGAGTTGCAGTAGTCGTAACCCCCCCCCCCCATGAAACATTTCTGGTTACGCCTCTGCTATAGCATAATTTTTAACAATAAACGGACTTATATTTATTTACTGTTCTTCTAATTCAATGGTCTTTAAGACTCATGGATGAATGAACAAGAAGTTAGGAGTTTATGGAAACGTATGGTATGGCCATATATATATGCTTATTACAAAATATCCATTAGTTAACATTTTTTATTTCATGATGAAGGAAAGAAAATTTCGAACTTTTTGGTGTATGAAGAAAAGTTTTTGGAGCGAGGAACTTTGCTCCCGTGCCTCGTAATAGCCATTCCTTGAATTATCGCACCTAATAATACAAACGGGCTAAAAAATATTAAAATCACTTTTAAATACATAGTCTTGTTCTAAATTCTAAATAAGTATAAATAAATAGGTAATTTTTAATTCAATTTTAGTATTCTTTTAAAATGTTTTATTTTTATGTCGGGAAATTGCAACAGCAAACAAAAATAAGTTTAGTATCTTTATGGGTCGCCCAAGATGGCCGGGCGAGAATCAGCCACGTCAGCGCCTAAGCGGTAACAGTGTGTAGTCCTCTAAGATGACGTCATAATAGTTTTCCTTTCACAAAGTAAAAGTATTTAAAATTTCTGGTGAATGATACAAATTTTAGAATATATCTTAAGTTAAGATAAAAATTAAAATACCTGTTCTGATAAAAAATTATTTATTATGACCTATTTCTATATCATATTATATAATTAGTGATAGTCAAAATTTCCTATTTGTCGTGAAATTAGATTTTCTATCTTAATCATTAAAATTTTTTATGCGGGAGTCAATTCACCACAAACTTTGAATAGTTTTACTTTCTGAAAATAAATGTGTGATGACGGCATTTTAGAGGACCTAGTGATAACGTAAACGTGTCTGTTCTCAGGCCTTCTATATCTAGGACAGGGATGGGCAAACCTTTTTGGTCGCGGGCCAAAAATCGGGAGAAAAAAAAAAAAAAAGTTTGGCGGGCCAAGATAAATTTTTCTAAAATTTTAAAAACAATATACAAGTATTACAATTTAAATATGTTAATGAGATGAATGAAATTGCGATTTCATTTTTGAAAATTCCTTATATTGAGGTTCGAAGTGAGATGCACTGATTCTAAGGAACGAGGCTCAATGCTCATCTGTCAGTCTACTTCTGAAAGAATTCTCTCTAAGGTTCATAGTTGAAAACATTTGTTCTCATATATAAGATGAAGCAAACATAGCACTGATTTTCTGGGCGTGAGATATTAAATTTGGGAAACTTACTTTCGATAATGATTTGTAAAACTCTTAACTTTGGCATATTTAGAAACAACTGCTTGAGATGATTGTTAGATTGCAATTCAATTAATTCAAGCTTGAAATCTTGATATCTGCGTTCGAACTCAAAATGCACTTTTTTTCAAGCCATCTTCATAATTCTTAATATGGAAATATAATATATGCATATTCTTTCAATTTCTGTCGGACCGGCTAATTAATTCCACCCGCGGGCCGGATAAAACCTTCAGGCGGGCAGGATTTGGCACGCGGGTCGTAGTTTGCCCATCCCTAGTCTAGAGCTACAGAGAGTTCTCACCATAAAGCGAGGGAGGATCAGATCACAGCCTCATAGATATAGAAGGCCCGAGAACAGAAGCTTTTGCGTCATCACTAGGTCCTCTAAGATGACGTCATCATAGTTTTCATTTCACAAAGTAAAACTATTTAAAATTTCTGGTGAATGATACAAATTTTAGAATATATCTCATGTTAAAGATAAAAATTAAAATACCTTTTCTGATAAAAAATTATTTATTATGACCTATTTCTATATCATATATGTAATTAGTAATAGTTAAAATTTCCTATTTGCCGGGAAATTAAATTTTCTATCTTAAATCATTAAAACTTTTTATGGAGTAAATTCACCACAAACTTCGAATAGTTTTAATTTCTGGAAATAAACGTGTGATGACGTCATTTTAGAGGGCCTAGTGATGACGTAAAAGTTTCTGTTCTCAGGCGTTCTATATCTAGGAGGTGGCAATCAGACACAGTAAAAATTTAAAAAAATGATGTGGACACCAGGTGACTTCTTTGTACGGACATGACTGATCTAGATCTCGCAATTCGTTGTTATCCAGGCTGTGTCTTTCAGGGGCGTAGCCAGGGGGTGGGTAATAGGGCTACAGCCATTCCCTCCAAAAAAGTAAAGACAGGATATGTAGAAAATTGCATATTCGTGGATAAATTTAAAAGTTCTCTTCATATCCCCCTGGTATATTTGAAAATTCCCCTTGAGAAATTTGAGGTTCAGCCCCTGGTAATTGATTCAAACAAATTCTACATAATTTTTTTTTAATTAAAATTCATTTGGAATACCATCAAACCTGGGTTTCCTAAATACTGCAAAGCCGTTTTTAAGTGGAAACTATGGGTTTAATATCATTAGCTTTGTTATTAGATAAAGTTAGCTTTATTGAATTCTCAGGAAATTTTCTGCAATAAGAAAACTCTCCCCGTCATCTAAACAATCGGGAATATCACGAACAAAAATTAAATGTATTAGATGTGTTGTAGGAGTAACGTGACCATTTATTTTTTCCTTCAAAACGGGACATCTACTGTTTTTAAGGTAGTGTGTAGGGAGACTGAATTGACAGGTCCGGGTATCTTTTAGTTGTTAAGAAAACGCGCAAAAAAGCTTCTGTTAATGTTAATATCAAAATAAAATGAAAATATATATATATATATATACACATATACTATAAATACACATATGCTATAAAAAATAGTGCAAGACGTACGTTTCAGGTGGTACAAGGGGTAAGGCCCTACTTCGACTGCAAAAACACCCTCCGACACAAGGCAGGAAGGTAGGACAGTGAGAAATGTAAACAAAAGGACACACAGAAAAAAGTAAGTTGTCATTCGGAAGGAAAAAAAAAATTCTTAGAAAACCAGAGTGAAAAGGGAAAATAAAGTGGAGATCGGGGGAGGGGGAAGAATAAGCAAAAGAGGAACAGGACTTTAAAAAAAGAAATAAATCGAAATAGTTGACAAAAAAAAAAAGAACATTGAAAGAACAAACACAAAAACAATACATCCCCCCCCCGGCGTTTCCTTTGCTTCTCGAGAGGGGAGGAAGGACGGTCAGGTTTTTTATTTTATTTTTTTTTACAGACACTGCCGTTGGATGATTTTAGATATTTAGCGGCCTTTATTGAAATCGTTACCGTGGGTTGCTCTCTTAATAAAAACGGGACATTGCAAGGGACATTTTCTGAAAACGGGACATTACGGTGTCCCGAAGCTGTGCTTGGGGACAACGGAACAAGCCACCTAAAAACGGGACTGTGCCGTTCAAAACGGGACGTATGGTCAGCTTATGTAGGAGTGACTACACTTTTGATTTGTTGAAGCCTAAGAGCAAGAGTTATCATCAGTTAGGGATGGACCAGGGCCGGCCCAAGGGGGGTGCGAATGTAGGCGATCGCCTAAGGCCCCGCTCCTGGGCTATTTTATTGCTATCTCATTAGACATGATAGAGAAGAGGCCCCGCTCTTGCGCTTCGCGTGGGGCCCCGCACGCCCCTCGGGCCGTCTCTGGATGGATGCGACAAAGAAAATAGGCGTCTCGCAAAACAGCCTAAAAGTTTTGTCTCGTCTCGCAAAATCCCTATGGCGTAATGTTAAACGTGTTTGTCTCGTCTCGCAAAAAAAAAAGGTGTAAATCTCTGTCTAGTCTCGCATCCATCCCTATCACCAGTTCGATAATTTTCATTATTAGTTAAAAAATAGTAATGTGCCATTCGAATGGTTTTCAAAATTCGAATAGTACTCACGATTTCACTCTTCGAACAGTAAAACGATTAATCTCGATTTCACAATTGGAATTTTATTCACGATTAATCGTTTAATTATTCGAACTGTATTCGTGATTAATCGTTTCACTATTCGAATGTTTGAATGCTGTGGGCTATTCGCATGGGCGCCGGCAGAATATTTTCCAGGGGGGGGGGGGGCAAAGACTACTCAAGGGTGTGCAAAGACTGCTTCAACGTATGGTTACCATGTTGGAAAGAGCAAAAAAGCAAGGAAAAACACTGCATACAAAAATTTCGGGGTGGGGGCATTGCCCCCTCCTTGCCCTATGCTACCGGCGCCCATGGCTATTCGAATGTTACGTGCTGAGCGTTCGAATGGATTTAATAATCGATTAATTTGAATAGCTACATTCACTCAAGCCCTTCACGAGTTCGAAGTAATGTATTGGAGCAGTTCGCACAACAATGCTAGAAATTAACGTTTTATGAAGCAAAATGTATTTTATATTTTTAAAAGAATTTAAAGTACCAGAACTTCTGGCTTATAATCCGCAGGTGCTCTTTTTACTTCCTTGTACGTACAGGGGCGTAGCCAGAAATTTTTCATGGGGGGGGGGGGTTACGACTACTGAAACTCACATATATGCATGCATGTGTGTGATAAAGGAGTGAAGAATATACATTTTGTATGGCAAAAAAATTCCTCATGGGGTGGTTATGACCCCCCTAACCCCCCCCCCCTTGGCTACGCCCCTGTGTACGTAGTATAAGGAAGTAATGTGATCCCGAAAAATTTTGGGGGCCAAATTTCGACGAAAAAACCGATTTTGACTACCTCTAAATTTAATTAAAAATTTTTTTCGATGCATCTCATCGTAAGCTAGCATGCACGATCATATAAATGCGTCTGCAACACATTTTGACCAGCGGCGAGCCTATTGTGGTCAATTTTTCCATGCCGTCTGTACGTACGTACGTATGTATGTAACTCGCATATCTCAAAAACCATTGGTCGTAGAATGTTGAGATTTGATATTTAGGATTGTTCTATGATCTAGTTGTGCACCTCCACTTTTGGTCGCAATCGAATGGATAGTTTATGTACAGGACCGCCCAAAAGATTCGAAATACATTACGCTCAATGGGCCGAAATTCATTAAACTCACATATCTCAAAAACTATTAGGCGTAGAATATTGAAACTTTATATTTAGGATTGTTGTAACATCTAGTTGTGCACCTCTGCTTTCGGTTCCATTCGACCAGATAGTTTATCTACAGAACCAGTTTATCTACAGAATATTTCGTAAAGATTCGAAATACATTACGCTCTATGGGCCGAAATTCATCAAAGCGTTTTTTAGAGGTATTGGGCTATTTCAAACGACTCAGAAGTGATATATGCTGTAAAGAGTCAGAAAATGAATTTCTCCATTAAAAAAAGTGTCTTTATTATTTACAGTTCTGCTACAGGAACATTCAAAAGATTTCCAATACATTACGGTCAATGGCAATTTTAGGGGCATTCATCCATTTCAAGCACAATATCATCGTACCACATAAGTTAGGTAATGGTCCGACCACGGTCACGTGCCTCCCTCAAGAACTATGCTAAAAGTCGCTAGGCTTGGCGACTTTTGGTGTACGTGTGTGCATATTTAGCTTTCAAATCTCAAAAACTATTATGAAATTTCATATATAAGATTGTTGTAACATCTAATTGTGCATCTCGATTTTTGGTTCCAATCTACTGGAGAGTTTTTTTACAGGGCCACCGAAAAGAATTTCAGTATTTTAATGGTCTATGAACATCTTCAATATAATACAATTGTAGACAGTCATTGTTTGGTACATGCCCAAAATCTCGCCGTCTGTCCTCAAACTTTGGCGAAATATCGCCAAATTTGGCGATTGTCAGTCATTTGGTCCATGCCCAAAGTATCGCCATTTGTCATCGTTCTTGGCGAGTTTTGGCGAAATATCGCCAAATTTGACGATAATCTGTCATTGTTGGTCCATGCTTAAAATCTCTCCAAATGTCGTCGACATTGACGAGTTTCGCCGAAATATCGCCAAAAATTATTTCGTATTTTGTATAACTCTAAAACTTTAACCCGTAGAATTTTGAACTTTTGTATTTAGAACTATATTATAATATCTAACTGTTTTCAATATATTTTTTGACAACAATCGACTGGGAATTTATTTACAGGGTGTGCCAAATGACTTTAAATACATTAAGGTGTATGGATGCATTCAATTCATTGAAAGTCTGTGGTAAATGACTACTTTGGCTATCCCCCAAATCTCGCAAACTATCTCAAGTTTGTCAGCTTTTGGTGAAATATCGCCAAATAAAGTGTCAGAAGGAAATCTTTCAAATTGAACTCAGCTTGGCGATATCGAAATATTTGGCTAGAAATCGCTAAACCTTACTATTATTGATATTTTATCTCTTTCAAACAAATAAGTTTAGAGAGGAAGTGCGTAAAAAACATTTTTGATTTAATAGACGTGCAAGGAAGTCATGTGTTGGACACATCAGATTTTTGAAGGTCAGTAAAACTTGTTCTTAAGATAATACGCTGCAGTATATTATCAACGGATAATCTGACGATGTTATCGCTGAAATGGGATTTTTTTCCCCCTTATGGATTAGTGGAACTTCAATACAGACGAATTCGTTTATAATGAGAGTGAAAGGAATCGTCGCAGTTTACTCATTATATCCGAATGCTCGTAAAAACCAGGCTTGCTATAAATTCAAATCTTTGAATGGATGAAAACCTCTCTCGGCTGGACTGCTGTGGGACCGCGTACGCTAATGGGAACTGGTGCACGTAAAATCTGGTCGTGGCTCCAAAGTCCTTCATGTTCAAACGATACCTCTGGGGTGCCGATTTCAGGTGGTCTCTCATCTAAAATTGGTTCAAAATTAGGTGACCCCGAGCTAAGTCAGACTTCCTCTCACTTCGGCTCATTAAAATTTAAGCTTCTTCCCTTCGCCATCCTATCTGAAGGACATGGCACCACTCTGTTAATTATGAAGCACCCTGTATAGGTATTGGTGAGAGTATGGATGAAAGTGACACCATCAATTATGCCTAAAGAAAACACTGCTTTTAATTTCCGGTTTTTCCACCAGGTTTAGTAGCCATAGCATCATAGTTATTGCTATAAATCACTTCAGTTACTAATTTCTGTGAGTTTACAGACAAAAAAGCTTTTTCTAAACGCCAAAAGTAAATCTTATACTTTCGATGCAAGTTTTCAGTCTCGTGTATTGTAAACAAAATTCTTCTTAATGTTTTGCAGACCTAAGAACATAAGTGTATTATAAAATAAGCAGTTTAGAGAATCCTTGCAGAAGCCTGTTTTAAGGAATTATTTATTGTACTGATATGTCGTGTAAAAGGGGGGGATAGGGCAGATAGAGAGGGAAAATTGTGAGAAAAAAAATGAAATTTTATCTTCGCACGAGAAACTTGACTGTTCCATCATTGACTAAGATATTATGGTAAAACTGCATCCACAAAAGACGGTTGGATGAATTAGTTGTGCACGAGCTTATTTATCATTTGTTTTGGACAAAATGTTAGATAAATACGTGTTATAATACGCAATAACCTTGAGAACACAAATTATTTCAGGCAATTATGTGACACTGCCTGTCACTTTTCCTAATATTTATGAAAATTCTACATGAATTTCAACTTTAAAAAGCTTCCGCCCTCACGTAAGGGTGGGTTAGAACACTTTTCTTAATTTGTCTATATTTAAGACATTAATAAATACCAGGGCATCGAACTGAAACGAAAACGGGAGAAAACCGTTATTTTGTTCGGAACGAAAAACGGAACTGAACCGAAATAAAAAATATCGGTTCAATATATCAGCTGTCATTTTGCTACTGCAGCTAACTTATCAATAATTTCTAACTTAACGACGTCAATAAAATCTAAATTTTGACAGAAATACTTTTTTTTTTTTGTTTTGTTTATGATAGAATTATGATTTTAGTACAAATAAGAATATACATAAAATAAAATTATACATATGGAGTTGAACCGAAAACCGGAATTGAACCGATATATTTTTTATTGCTGAACCGGAACGAAAACTGAAACTAAATAAATTACGGTTCGAAACCCTGATAATTACCATCAATTTCATATTTTTTAAATATGTTAAAATATTTCATTTGGAAACTTTCAAAATTGTATGATTAGAAAATAATTTGTAAGAAATCTATATTAAACCGCTTTTACCGAAATCATAATATAACCGAAATCATAATATAACCCCCTTGAAGGGGGACTTAATGTATACACTCACTCCTGCTAAAATCATATTTACTTATAAAAGAAACTTAATGTTTAAAATTTCTTCTTATATCAAATTTTTAAATACTATTAAAATTTTAAATTACTATTCAACACAAAAATCGGGATATAGGGCGACCGCACACGCCTTCGCGGGATGTGTCCTGTCCTCTACAGCCCTAGAAACGGAAAATCCCGGCACTAGCGGGATAGTTGGCAACCCTTGCTGCAACTGATAAGAGGGGCTGTTGCGAATAGCGTTGCCAGGCATTAGAGATGAGTTCGGGCTCATTTTTTGAAGCCCGAGCCCGAGCAATATTATTGAAGTCGGAGCCCGAGCCCGAAATTTCAGCTAAAGATAAAAAACAAAAAATTCAATTACTTCATTGATAGAATACAATAAATTTTACGTTTGTGCAAATTAAAGACAAATAGAGTTGCAAACTCCCAATGCACTTTCTAATTCTTTGTATCCATCCTTTATCAAAAAATGTAGGATCTCATGACTCACTAAGGAACATAAACCGCCGTTCTAAAATACCCAAAGAGCTTCACGCACCTTCTAGGCGCCCGTACCGCTATTTTTATTTATTTATTTATTTTTTTAAAGTACTTTTATTTTCCTCATGAATCACTTTTTAAAATCTGTTTCAAGCAGTATGTTCAATAAAAGAAAATTTTTTCACGAGCCCGAGCCCGAACACTATTGTGAATTACAGAGCCCGAGCCCGGGCTGAGCCCGTCTCATCTCTACCAGGCATCCGGATAAAGCCGGACAGAGTTAGGCTTTTTGATTGCGTGTCCGGCCAAACTTAACGGTCTCCGGCTTTTGTTAGGCTTTTTACTGGTGACTTTGGCTGATTAGTAATAAAGTACTTTAACTGATTTGGCATTCTATGTTATTTATATTTCATTAGAATTTAACAAGATTCATGGCAATAACCAAAAAAGCTTGATTTTACATACAATTTTTTGTCGCACCTATTAATACTGCTAGACAAGATTCTCAATATTGTAGGCTGTCCGGTTTATAGCCAAATGTCCGGCCAAACTGGCTGGTCAGTCCGGCTATTTGGTTTGACGACCTGGCAACCCTAGTTGCGAGTCGGTGTTCACTGCTCCTACAAAACGTAATCTTTCGAATGCGAGTTTTCAGAAGAGAGCAAAAATTTTTATTTCGGTAACTATCACAGTAAAAATCGAATATGAAGTAATTTATTTAATGTGGACAAAAGATCAAATGTATTTAGTGCAGACATTTTTTTCTAACGCCCGTTGTAATTTCCTACGAAATAAGCTTCGTCTAGTACTAATAATACACTGTATGTCAATGTCTAATGCTGCCATCTAGTGGCAAGCGCTAGACTGAAGAGATAGCACATTTTTTTAAAGTGAATTATATGAATTTTTTCTTGGATGTGGATTTTTGTTAAATATTGAAATTAAACCTTTGTAAAAAAGTCTTAAAATTTGGGATTTCTTTAAGTTACTTGTTATTTTTGAAAACAAATTTCACTTACAAAAATACTTGATTTCATCATCTATTCATTTGTGCAATACAGTCATAAGCTTGACATGATTAACCTTTTACAAACCAATGTTCCATAGGTGAAACATCCACTTTAAAATTCCCCGAAAAATTCAGTTTTATACGAATTGCTCTGTAAAAATTATTACGTAGAGAAAATATTTACTATTTTGGCATCAAAATTATGTTGCTAAAATTAAGTGTCTTAGAGAGGAAAATCTGAATTTTGTCCTTTTTCGTATTGTTCCTTGAGTAAAATTCAAAATTAATCGGGTGTTTTTATAACTACGTAAGTAATTAAAAATCTTGATGATAGACTATAATTAAAAAATCATTTATTCATTTCTTTAATGTAATATTAAATATTAGGTTCTTTAATGCAATACAATGCAATAATTAGGTTTTTTAGGTATGTTCCATAAATGGAACATTCATGTGTAAAGCAGGGCCATATTATCGCATGGGCAAATTGGGGCTTTCCCAGGACTTCCCAACTTCAAATGTTGTTCTGAAATTTTCTTTTCTTATAACAAAATTTTATGAAAAATAAAACCAATTTCATAGATGGGGGGCCCCCTAAATTCATCAATGTCCGGGGGCCCCTGGCCCCCTGCTAGTCATAATCGGGCCCTGGTGTAAAGGTATATTTAACAAGATAAATTTCTTTTGACTAGTGCGTTATGGCTTCGATAAAAATGTTTCTGACAAGAACTTCGATTAAGTGTCGACGAAAGATGTTTGACTGCACATCCACTTTCGATTCCCTAATCACCCACCCACCATTGCTACGACTGTGTGCAGCTGCCGCTGAAAAGATGCGTGTTTGTCTACAGTTAGACGTAGTTTATGACTCGGTTCGAGAACGCATACTGGAAGATCACGCGATATATATATTTTTGTTTTCCATGTATATGAGAATTTCTTCAGTTAGTAAGGATACGTTACACCGATCAGATGCAGGGCTTTGAACCATAAATTTTTTTTTTATTATGGTTCAACTAAAAATCGGTTCAGTTTGTTTTCATACTGCCAAAAATAATGGTTTTGGGTTCAGTTCCAAATGAATAATTTTCAGGGCTTCGAACTATAATTTTTTTCATTCTGGTTCAATTAAAAATATATACAGGGTGTCCAGCCTTAATGTGACCCAATAGCTAATTCCTGAACCGTTCGGTTTAGATATGTACTTCTAATATGAAAAATGCTTTTAAAAAGGTAAAGAATGTTTTTACGTGCTTTTCAAACTAAAAAACCCAGTTAGAAAAAAATTTCAAAAATTAAATTTTTATACGGTCCCCAGGTCCTATCACATATTTAGGAAAAGATACAGTACACAAAAACAAAGTAAACACAAAAACTTTCATTTTATTACGATAAAAACTGATCGAGTTATGGACCTTTCAAAATTATACATTTCATCCATTTTCAAGAAGCTTGTCAGGGACCGTCTTGAAAATAGCCGAGAAAATGGATGAAATGTATGATATTCAAAGTTCTATAACTCGGTCAGTTTTTATCGTAATAAGATGAAACTTTTGTGTTTACTTTGTTTTTGTGTACTGCATCTTTTCCTAAATATAAGTGATAGGATTTGGGGACCGTATAAAAATTTAATTTTTGTAATTTTTTTTCTAACTGGGCTTTTTAGTTCGAAAAGCACGTAAAAACATTCTTTACCTTTTTAAAAGGATTTTTCAAATTGGAAGTGCATATCTAAACCAAACGGTTCGGGAATTGGCAAAAGGTTACATTAAGCCTGGACATCCTGTATATATCGGTTCAGTGACGCACAGGATATTCTCTTGGAGGGGGTCCAGTTATAAAGATGTGATGCAAACCTTCTGAAAAAATACGGAACAAAATATTTTTCTCGCTACCACAGTTTATAGACTTCTCGCCATTCAATGCTGCATGTTTCTGAATTATGCTTTTATTTACTTATCTTAACAACTGAAAAGAATAATCTCATAGTCGTATAACTACAGGATAATTTTAGAAAGTTAAGCTCATAATTGCTTTCCCTTGACCCCTAACTTGTGTGCGTCACTGTATCGGTTCAGTTTCAATTTTTGTTCAACCAAAAATAACGGTTTCTCAGTTATGTTCCGCATGAATAATTTTATGTATTAGTCTATACAAACATCCGCGGATGATCGTATGCGAAGATACAAAAAGTACAACTCAGAATGATAATTTTCTTTAAAAATCATCTATACTTCTAGTTCATTCAATTGGATTAAATCTGCCATCTACAAGTAGTTTCATATGAAATTAGAACAGAAAAGTCTACTAGTAAACTTCAAAACAGGAAATCCAGAAGCAATGTACTGTGTCTTTTTCTAAAGCAGAGCGACTGCAAACAAGACTTTTCTACTTGGGAAAAGGGGCGACAGGTTAAGTTGGTACTTTTTGAAGCTCTATTTGCTGTCTTTTTATGATGTTTTTCATTGCTTTATTTCAATTCAGAACTTCAGAAACAATTCTGCTGATTGTTAGTTCCAGTGTAGAGTTTTAAACATAAAAGAGCGTAACTAAACTTATGCTCGTCCCTATTTTGATGAAATTGAATCAGACCAAACACATGTGTAATTGGAAGGAAGGCTCTAAGAGACGTAAACAGACTGTACATGCAATGATGATAATTATATGGTTGATGTTAAATTTGATAATATTGATAAGTTCGTTACAGTTATGAAATGACTGAAGACATATCCAACAGAAATAAACAGATTTTTATTTTATTTTTTTCGATTCAGTTCCAGTTTTCGTTCCAACCAAAAAACGCTTTTTTCCAGTGTTTGGTTCAAAGCCCTTTCGTACTGTAGAGGAAGCATTAGATTATTTTTATACTTTATCAGATGATTCTGATATAAATGTATAGATATATATATCAACTGCCTCCAAGTGAAAGTGTTTGTTTCATTGACGAAACATCCTTTTATGAAGTGTTAGAAAAAAAAAAACTTTCAGCTATTTGGTTTCTTTCGCTCTAAATTGAGTACAGATGAATCGATGGTACCCTATTACAATCATCATTCTGCTAAAATGTTCTTCCAAGGTAAACCAATAAGGTTTGGTTACAAAATCAGGATGTTCAAACAGTGGTTATTCATATGCTATGAGGATCAATCTATAAAGGGAAAAGTCCTAAAATAGAAAACTTTCCTCTTAGATCAACAGCTGTATGGGAACTTTTATCCACTATTGAAAATCCAGAAACGCATGATGTTTTCTTTGAAAACTATTTTACTTCACATAAGCTGTTGACTGATTTGTCGGATAAAGGTTTTAAAGCCACTGGCACAATTTGAGAATTTTGCACAAGATGCGCCCTCTCAAATCATTGAGAGAAGCCTCAAAACGGGAAAGAGGAAATTCTGAGTACCGATATCATGGCCAAGTTTACATTTGCCGCTGGAAAGACAGTGCTGTAGTAACTATCGTGCCGAATCATTTGACATAACTAAAATATTCTGTCGGGGGCAAAAAAAGCGAACTGCTGTTTCTCAGCCTCATCTTATAAAAATGTACTATGAGAGAATGGAAGGAGTTGATTTGCTAGACAGACTTCTCTGATCTTATCAACCTTGTACAGGTATTGTTCAGAAGCGAAAAATGATACTGGAATATATTTGGCAATGCTCTACATATGGCTATTGCAGCTGGATGGATTCTGCATTTGCACAAAGGTGCAGCAGAACTTTCTCATCTAAACTTCTGGATATGTAACTTAGTGTTTGCTGCGCATGAAACCTGTTATTCACTCTGTTCCTGGATCTCGCACACATCGCTTGAATCTTTGAGACAATCAGATGCACACTATCTTGTGCCATCAACCCAAGGATGTTGTGCTGCATGCCAGACACACACACACACACACACACAAAAAAGAGCAGCTTTGCATGTGATAAAAGACTGCACGAGAAATGCTTTCCCAACTACCACGGACAATAGGAAAGACTTTTTTTCTCTCTTTTTTTAAAGAATTTTGCTGTATTCTTTAACTTTCTATTATGTAAATACTCATTATTCATAAAATATTCATAAAAAAATAAAAATAAAATAGGAATCAGTTTTTATTCTTACAGCACTGGAACTTCTATATTTACTCTTACGAAGGATAGAAAAAGATTGAATTGAAAATCTAAAACTGTCCTCTTCAATGAAGCTTTTGTCTTTATTGGTTTTCTTGAGAGGTTGGGTGGGGTAAAAAATTTAAAATAGGAATCAATTTTTGTTCTTTAGGCTTAGAACATTTAAATAATCGAGTGTGTTCAAGTCAAAATATATATTTCTCTAGATGGATAGAAAAAGATTAAATTGAAAAAAATTGAGAACTTCGAAAATCACCAAACAATCCATACAGTTACTTGTCATATTCGTACATCAGTAAATTAACACTAAAATCTGTGTTTTACAGATAGGATAATCTGCAAAAGTTGGCAAGTATGAATCGATACATATATTAAACCTTCAACAAAATATTTTAGCAAGAAATACATTTTCACAATTCAGATCTATTTTTGGAAGGAATAAGTAAGTTTCAAATCCTTTTTTAGACAGATCAATAGTTAATGTTAACCTTTTTGGCGTAAGAATTTTCATTACATTTTTTCCTTGTTGCAGATGCCTGGAGTAACAGTTAAATTTCTGAAGTCAGTTTAATGAAGCATGGATAATTTTTCTGTAAAATATCTAAAACATTTTTAGAAATATTATCATTTTGTGCAATTTTCATTATTATCTGGTAAATAGACATAGGAAAATTGACTAATGAAATCTGTCATGTACAGCATAAGTAGGTGGCTAAAGTGTGTTCTCACCGTTTGCAAAACGGTCAAACATGCTATACATTAAAATGTTAAATGTGTAGTAAAAAATGACAAACAAAAGAAACATAACAACATAAGTGTCATTAAATATTTTATTAGTGCACACACAGGAAATAATTCATTATTAAGAGAATTGCAAATTTATGCATTAAATATATACAAGCCATTCTTTAACCCTCTAAAAATAAACGAAAATAATATGGGAGCAGTTTTGAATTCAGATTATTTTCATACATTTCAAAACATGGGAAATTAGTAAATTTTGAGAAAAAAGTAATTGTTTTTGAAAAGTTACCTTCACTTTAGATTAGAAACGTACATTATAAAATATAATTTCATTAACACAGTGTATTACTGCAGCTGGTCCAACTTCAATGAATTTAAAAAATACATTACATTTAGAGGGTTACAAAAAATATGCAAAAAGTGGGCTAATATTAAAATAATAAAAAAATAAGACTGGTCAAAAGTTAATATAAATTAATACCAAGAGTACCAAATTACGGATTTGAAACATAAGAGAACAAAAGGATTTCAAATATTTTTCTATACTAGTTGCATGGACAAAAACTTTGAAAAAAATTATAATTCAATGAAATAAAAAATTAAAAGAGGGGGATAAATAAAATTTAAAAGCTTTATAGAGTTTATCCATGCACTACAGTGCTTTTTTAATTATATATATATATGCCAGAGACTTAGTACAAAAATTTTCACAATTTATAAACAAAAACTAATTCTGCAAAAAATCTGAAATTTAATTTATTTTTTATATATTATAGAATAATTTTAAAAAATAATCAGTTTCTTCAAAGCATGCAATCTCTACAAGTATTCCCCCCCCCCCCTATGAGTTTAAGCATAAAAATTAAATTCTGCAGCAAAACATGCCTAAGCAAATTTATTTAAAGATTTACATTTATTGGCAAGTTCTTTGTTGAGATTAAAATGCTGTTGCGGGGTTGTAGCACTCAAGTTTGAAAGAAAATTCTTGCCCTTTTCCAGATTTTTAAAAATTCTTTCTTGAAAGTCTAGACACTGTTGTTACTTTGCATGTTAACTTTAAACAGCTTTATTTTAAAATTTATACACTGAATTTCAAAAGTAATTTAGCGATGGCTTTATCATACAAGTTAGTTCAAAAATACTTTAAGTACAACGCTGCTTTCAATCTGTCTCAAAATCCCAAGACAAAAACTTCTCAGCTGCAATTAGCAAGTCAAGATTTTCTAGATTTGGACCAAAATTTTAGAAATTTGATATTTATAAAAATTAAACCTACTATGTATTTATAGGGTTTTTTTTTTAATAAGTGACTTTGAATAATGTAAAAGAAAAATGATTTTTGCCACAGAAATATTAATTTTTAAAAAATCTACTATTTCAATTAGAATATGAAAGCAAGTATTATTGTTTTTAAATAAATTATCAATAGCCAGATAAATGAAAAAAAAAAACTTTTCCAAACTGATTATAGATTTTTTCTTTTTTTAACTAAATTGTTACTTATGGCCAAAAATTCGATAGGTTAATTAAGAAAAATTTTAATAAGCTGAAATCCACTAAACCACTACAATGACAAACAAAATATATGATGAACACTCAATAATCACAGATCCAATGTCATTGATGATGAGTGGGGACTAAAAAGTTGAGGTTTTGGTGAGAGAGAGTCTGGTAGTTTAAGGTGATTCTCCGAGGGCAAAGACGAAGCTGCGAAGTCCCATGTAATCCTATGAGAAAATCTATTTGTGACATAACATCGATAGTTATTAACATACAGTCTCGATTTTTTTCCTACTATCTAGCTAGTAACACGATGTTTTGAATGTTCTCTCTAAAATTTTGATATTATTTTTGCTAATATTTTTAATATTCAAATAAAGTTTGAAAAAACACTAATTTTGTGTTTGAACAGCCATAAAATGGTTGCTAATTATGATACACGATTTTTAAAATGTAGCTGCCATTGCTCAGAATGTTTTCTGTTTTTTCAATGAAAGATATAATAGTTATAATAATAAATAAATTAGTAATTACGACGAAATTTGGAGTCTACATTTCTACAAAAACTATCTTTCCTAATGACCGCAACGTACTCCGCTATTTGGCGGGGGTCGGATGATGGATCGCTACCCTACGGCAAAAAGCTGTAGGGGGGGGGGGGGGGGGGGTTCTTTCTGCAAGTAATTGGGTCGGGTCACGGCTACCTCAACTATTGTCCGAGATAGCCGTGGTGGGGTTCTGCAAGTAATTTGAAACGTAGTTCCTTTGCTGAATGACATTCCGGCAAGCAAATAGCCCGATCCTATGCATTGAAGTCAAATTCAATAGATTTCAGTAAAGATTTTAAAGTAGATTTCATTATTCCAGTATATATGTATCTTAAGTATCTGTTTAATAAATGAAACCAACACAGATAAACCAAAAAATGTTTATAGCAATGACCTCTCTATCACATGACTGAATCAAATGCACTGGATCAAATGTAAATAATAAGAGGTGTTCTTTTCAAGGCTCTACAGATTCATCTACTGCTTGATAGCAAAAAATCTTAAATGACTCTGAATCACTACCACATTATAATAATAAATTTTTAATGTAATTAACTACAAATATTTAAGTTGAAGAAAGGAAAGTTTAAAACTCACTTTGTCTATCAGACCGCGATGGAAAAAGACATTTCATGAACTTAGTTCAATCCGAAATGCTGTAACTAATAATTAAAGACAATCAGCACATCAGGCGACTATAGGTAGTTTATTAAATTCAATGACTTTTTAAACAAAAATCACTTCATGGTATTCAATGTATATTAGATTAATACTAAATTTATGCAGTATTAAATATTGTCCAATAAAGGTAGGATTTGTTTCACTTCTATTTTGATTTATTTTTTAATTTCGATATTGTTTTCAAGTAAAAAGTAATATGAAGTAATTTACTAGTACCTTAAAAAAAACATACATTTATTATATTCACATAAATTTGCATTAGCAGCGTTAAACTACAAATAATCAAAGTTGTTGATTAATGTTTCACTTATACGTCTTTTCATTTATACGTCGTTTCAAATCTGACCCTTGAAATACGTATAAATATGCTTTACTGTATTTGAAAATTAAAAGATGCCTTAATTACACTATACTACACTTGGCTTAGACGTCATCTCCATAAAAATATAGACCAAGTGTGTGTGTGTGTGTGTCAAAATAAATAAATAAATACACTACTGCACTATATGTGTAAGATGTGAGCTGAAAAATACTGCACCAGTCGAGCATGAATGCTATAAAAACTGGACGGGTAATTCTTCTGGAATGGAAGCCAGCATCATAGTTGAAGGATTCCGAAAGAGTCTCGAATTGTATGGCGTGAAGTACCATAAGATGGTAGGAGATGGTGACAGTAACGTGTACAAACAAATTTTAGATATGCGTCCGTATGACGATGTCACCGTTCAAAAAATTGAATGCAAAAACCACTTGCTCCGAAATATGTGTACCAAAGTAAAACAACTATGCCAATCTAGTAAGCATGGACATATTGCTTTACGTAAAATAATTGGGGCAAATATGCTGCGTTTGCGTTTTGGCATTAACAAGGCTATTTGCTATCGAAAACAATCAACTGATTCCATAAATGAATGCATTAGCAACCTTCGGAAAGATATTCTAAATGCACCATATCATATTTTTGGGCACCATGAAAATTGCCCAGAGTATTTTTGTACAAAAAAAGGCGAACTTTCGAATGACGCAAGCAATAAAGTCAAGCAATTAAAAGATAGCGGATTGTTTTACAAACTTATGGAAATAATCCAAAACTTAGCAGACAACGCGAGAAGTTTATTTCATGACACGTCAAATAATTCTGCAGAAACGTTTAATTCTGTGGTTGCAAAATTTATTGGAGGGAAAAGGGTAAATTTTTGCAAAAAAAACTCTTACGGAACTAGGTGTAACGCAGCAGCATTATCCTACAATTCACCGTTTCCTAATTCTAGGCTACACAGGGAAATGTACGAAAGTAGCCCTGGAAAAGTATTGAAAACGTTTCAAACAAAACGGCTAAACAAAAGAAAATAAGTTAAAAAGTATAGAGCTAAAAATAAAAAGAGATGCCTCTTCCCTCCAACCACAAAAAGGGATAAAAGTTACGGCCAGTATGCCGAAAAACCCAACATGCCGGAAGAGGATTTTTTGGAAAAAAAAAATCTGTTTTTAAAAAGCCTTCAGCTTCCAGATGAGGGATATAAAAAACTAGAAAAAGATACAATTATGCAAAGCGATTCTGCTGTTTGGCTCCACGAACGCAAGAAAAGATTGACAGCATCATTTTTTGGCCAAGTTTGTAGTAAACTTCCATACACAGGCTGTGAGACACTTGTTAAAAACATTTTGTATACGAACATTGATACTTCTGACATGAAGTATGGGCGCATCCACGAGAAAGATGCACTAACATATTTGAAAGAAAATTTAAATATTGATGTTAAACCTTGTGGAATGTTCGTCAATAAATAAATGCCATATTTAGGGGCAACACCGGACGGAATTATTGATGAGGATGGTATTGTTGAAATTAAATGCCCCTCATCATGTGCAAAGATAACTCCACAAGAAGCCATCCTAACAAAAAAATTCGCATTTCTAAAATTCGATACTAGGTAATATCATTATTAATAAAAAACATAAGTATTTTTTCCAGGTTCAAGGCCAAATGCAAATTTCTGAACGAAAATATTGCATTTTTGTTTTGTGGACACCACTTGGTGTTTACACACAAAAGATTTTAAGAGATGAAGAATTTTGGAAAAACTGTATGGAGGAAAAACTTAGTCTCTTTTATTACGACTGCTTGCTGCCAGAGATTATTGATCCTTGTTACACGAAAGGTATAAGTATTAGAAATCCTCAATATATTATAGATGCAAAAATGAAAAGGGAAGCATTAAAAAAAATGCAATAGTTATAAAAACTGGATGAAATTTCGAAATTTGTATATATATTTTCATATAAAGCAAAAAAACAAAAATTTTCCTATAACATTTTTGGATTTAATTATTATTTTTGGATATTTTTTTTTAATTACACGTATTATCATTCATATATATTTTACATACAAACTTCGATATGCTTGAATGTTTTTTTAGAACAATTTTAACTCCAATTGTGCCTGCGATGAATGGTTATCATAAGTAATTAACGATAGGGATATGAAATTGATGATTAAACTATTATTGATGATTCTTCATCTCTTAAAATGATTTATCCTCTCCATTGCATGAAAATATTAAATTTGTATATTTTATGATATGAGTCACTGTTCAAAATTTAATGGATTGCTTTGATACTTTTGTAATCTTTAGTTTCTACATCTATTTTTAAAGAATATTTTCATTCGTGCTCCTATATCGATTAATTTTTATAGTTAGTGTTTTAATCGTCAGTTTAAATAATTAATTGAGTTGATTAGTTTTTTTCTCTTTTATTATTTTGTACTATAGTACCTTTGCATTTTACCTTGAACCTGGAAAAAGCATGTATGTATTTAAAACTTGTATATATGGAGATGTGGGTGATTCTACAAATACGGAAATGTTTGTGTTTCGTGTGTGTGTGTATATATATAGTATATATATATATTAGGGTGACGCAAAAATAAACGATTATTTTTTTTTTTAGTCTCGTGGGAAAAAATGTTAGTTTTTGATGTTTTAAAAGTCCCCTCCAAAGGACAGCTCAAAAAAAAAAAAAAAATTTTAAGAGGTCGCTCAAAATTTAAATTTCAAAAATCGAATTTTTTCTTTTTAAATTTTTTTTTCGTTACGGTATAATTTTATAGACCAAAATAAATAAATAAATAAATAAGTTTCTGAAAGTTTCAGTTCAAAATTTAAATTAAGGTCGCTCACAATTTTTAAAATTTATTAGTGCTTTACTTTAGATGTTTTCGAGCGACCTTTTAATATTCAAATTGAAATTCCATACATTTCTTTCTTTTATTTAGTACAATAATCGATAAAAATACACCACGAGATGAACTAAAAATCAAGCACAATATTGAAAACATAATTTTTTTTAATTTAATAATTTCATTTAATCAACTACAACATTTTAATAATATTTCAATAAGCTTTGTTATTAATTCTGAAACCAAATTTTAAATTTTAACAGGTTTTATTGATTTTTAGTTCATCTCGTAGTGTATTTTTATCGATTATTGTACTAAATAAAAGAAAAAAATGTATGGAATTTTAATTTGAATACTAAAAGGTCGCTCGAAAAAATCTAAAGTAAAGCACTAATAAATTTTTAAAAATTGTGAGCGACCTTTTAAAATTTAAATTTTGAACTGAAACTTTCAGAAACTTATTTGTTTACTTATTTATTTATTTATTTGGTCTATAAAATTATACCGTAACGAGAAAAAAATTTAGAAAGAAAAAAAATTCGATTTTTGAAATTTAAAAACATTTTGAGCGACCTCTTAAATTTTTTTTGAGCTGTCCTTTGGAGGGGGCTCTTAAAACATCCAAAAACTAACAATTTTTCACACGAGACTAAAAAAAAAATTGTCGTTTTTTTTGAGTCACCCTATTTTTGGGACACATTAAACCATTATTTTTGGGACACATTAAAGGGTGTTGAGAGATAAAATGACATTGTCATTAATATATATTTAACACTACAATTCTAGTTGTCAACTGAACCAGAAATTAATTTTTTGTCCATAATTAAAAATTAATTATTGTAGTGTTCAAGTTCTGTTCCACGCATATAATTTTCACATTTTAATGAGGCTGAATCACAATAATAAACAATTTCCTCTGGAGATTTTTGCATTGTAAGATATATATTTGTAGTATGAATATGTAGGATATACATACATACACATACATATATATCCTGGCTCGTTTGCGATACAATTTTCTATTTTTCCTAGCAAGCTAATTTATGCAATGAAGATAATTACATAACACACCCAATGGCTTGTTTAGTACAAAACACAAAAACCATTTTATATTAGCACATCGGACTTTTCTTATTGTTAAATTTTGAAAAGTGTACCATAATCCATGTTTTGTCCTATTTGTTTTTCTTGTTTCATCATGTTTGGTAATGTTTGAAAATTGTATCATAATCCACATACATGGTCCCTATTTCTATATCTTGATGTTAAAATAGTATATCATAAATCAATGCATAGACCTCATTTCTATATCTTGATGTTAATTTTGAAAAGTGTATCAGAATTCAATGCGTAGACATTGTTTCTATATTTTGATGTTAAATCTGAAAAGTGTATCATAATTTCAGCGAGGTCGTATTTGTTTTTCTTGTTTCACTGTATTGAGAAATGTCCCAATTTGTGAAAATTGTATCACAATCCATGCGTGGGACCTTTACTTGATTTTGATGTTAACTTCAAAAATAGTATCATAATTCATGCGTAGGTCCTATTTAAATTTTCTTCTAGTCATTCCAATCTGTAGGTGCAAGTAATCTTGCATTAAATTTCCTGTTATTGTGTATCTTAGTCTGCTTATTGCTCTGAATTTTTCTTTAATACTTTGTATAACTTTTGTGAATATTGTGGCATTTAATAAACAGAAATCAAAATCTTACAATCTGTCAAATATTGACCGCAAACAACGAGTTCATATGTTTATAAAAAATTAAATGGAGCTAAAAGGTGCGAAAAAACTTACATCAGTGGATTTCAAAAAAATTGAATTTTTACTCTCTAAAATTTTCTTATTTAAATTTAAAAATGTGCCTTTAAATCCCTTTTGTTTTGTATTTTCTCAATAATTATTGAGGATGGATGCGACACAAAAAATAGGCGTGTCACGTCCCGTAAAACAAATGCAAAGATTTGTTTCGTCTCGTCTCTTAATTATCCTTAAGAAATATATATACTAGTTATTTATAATTGAATTAAATGATTTTTTATGAAACACACAAAGAGTACTACAAATTCTACGAACGTTTTATGACACACACACTATGTCGTGTTCTTTCTTCCTTTTTCTTTTCTTAAACAAAATATTAAACGACTCTCAGATAAACAAGATTAAATTAGATTAGATATTTATTAATTTGTGCGTATTGATTTATATTTCACTCAGCGTACTTTGTACAATGATTTATAATGCAATTAGCTACAATATCACCTTTTTTATAGAAATATTTTGCAAACATTCATTTGTTTATTTAGTACCTTTTAGAGTGATTATTAACTGCTTTAGGAGATATAGTTAGTAATTTAGTACATCTGATTTAATTTTGTCTCTGAAACCCTTTCCTAGTTCCCTAGAAATTTAAACAAACATTTTAAACCTAGTACATATACTGGAGTGGCTTCAAAATCTGGAAACTAATTAATAGTCAGCTAATTATATAAGATAATATCCTGGCACAGTTATTCATTCATTAAATTTTTCCGGAAATCAATTCAAAATTTGAGTAAATAATATAAAGAGCTGCCATTTTTATGCATTGCTGACAGCTACTGTATATATTTTTTAATAAAAAGTTTTTATGAAGAACAAAAACCATGAAAAAAAATAGCAATACCTCCTTTAAATTGTTATTGTTATGTCAGACTTTTTTGAGTGGTCAGAGTTATTGTGGAATGGAGGGGAAAAATAAATAAAGAGAGGGGAAATAAATAAAATATAGTGTAAAATACAAATGAAGGGTTATTTTATTAAATTGATTTTTTGTGAAGGGGCCGTTTTAGTCGAATGTAATTCTAAGGGGCCACAAAACTGTCTGGATCGATCCCTGACTAGTGTCAAGAGAATATGGTATAGAATCTTTTTCCTTTTTTTTATTTGCATGATATTGTATTGTTAGCTAAAATAGGGTAGTATGCAAAATTTCAGCTCATTTGAAAATTGGTAAGTAGCCTAAAATTGATTTAATATTGTTCATTAAAGCAGCTTCAGGTGGTACCAAGATTCAGGACATGTTTATCGTCGGCTAAATTTTTGTATTGAGATTAATGGATGAAAGACTCTTAAAAGCATTTTTTTTACGTGTCCATAGATTAGTATAGGGAAATATACTTCAAACTGGCTATTGGCGATATTTACGTCAGAAGTAAATTCTGATTTTGTGACTACATTCATTAAAAAAAAAAAAAAAAAATTGGGGGCGGGGGGGGGGGGGGTACGGCCCTGTTTTATTTTGTGTTCACATCAGTTTTTTAATTCTATTTCAAAACGTGATGCAGGATTTTGCAAATAAAGTCCACTTTTCTGATTTATATTCGGAAAGCAAATTTGACTAAATTCATATTTGTTTTACAAAAATAAGTATTTCTAATCAAACAATAAATGCTACTCACTTAATTTATTATTCAATTTTGGGTTTTAAGGCATTTTCTTATTTCATGAAATGATTTTTTGATTGCTAAAATTTGTATGCAGTTTCAACAATCCATTATGGGTAAATATGAGGTCATTTATGAAACTAGTTATGTGTTAATTTTCTTGCTTACATTCCAGTCTAAGTGCAAGAATCTTTAAGTTTAATGCATAGAATTTTCATTTATTAAAGTAAAGTTTTTATCCAATTTTATTTTGCCTCGCTATGTCACAGTGGTTATGCCACTAAAAATGGTAGAAGACCGAAGTGTGAAGGTCCGGGGTTCGGGTCCCATCGCGCGGCTGTCGATCTAACGGTCTGGAATTTTGGTAGGATTATTTTGTTTCTTCTCCAGAACTCAGGATGTAACGTGAATACGCGTTATAAACCCCTAGAAAGTCTTCCTGCCAAGGCATTCACACCCTTGACAGATAGCTCTAGTGTAGCGTTGCCATAATCACACAGAATCACACACCAAATTTTAATTTAAATTTTTGCTGTACCCAGCAGTAAATCATATTCTTTGAAAAGCGAAAAATTGTAACCTGAAAGAAAATGCACTTGTGATAGGAATGGGTGAACAAATTCATTCCGGAAAGCTTGGTCACAGGTTACGGTATCTCAGCGCATTTAGAATTCAATTTTGATCTTGGATAATTAAATAATTTATCTCTTAATTTTGGCGTAAACATTTTTCCTCGCAATTTGGGAAAAAATCATTCTGGCGCTGGAATATTTTCAGCTACATCATTCTCCTTTTCTCATACTTCCTCCAAGCAATCTTGCTTGACCACAATCAGCCATAACGTATTTTTTGTTTTTTTAATTGAATTGATGGATTCGGATTTGTGTTTTTCAACGTGCAAGTGGGTAGGCTGGTGAATGGAACAGAGACCCAAGAATGGAAAAAAATCAATCTATAAAAAATTTTAGGAAAATTTTAGGAAGTCAATTTAAAATTTGAATAAAAAACATAAAGTGTCATTTTCTATGCATTTTAATTCTCATGCAATTGCCCACAGTTTAGGAAAATATCAGTTCTTCCATTTTCACTTCTCAGCCAGTGATTATTTATATTCTTCCTCTTTCCTCCGCTCATTCCCCGACAACCCTGCTTGACCACAATTAGCGATAACATTTCTTCCCGGAAAAGTGGAAACCCACACGCGTTTGCAGAGACCCCCCACTGTCAGCTATGACAGTTCGGACCCTCCTACTCACCATGAATATTTTTTGCCACCAGATGTCGCGATCGGAATGATGGACTTCCGTTCCGTCAGAAGAATCGCCTTAAGGTTGATCTCATACGAATTCCAACTTGGAACACTTATATCTGCTGGTATGAATGTGAATATTAATATTGAACAAATTACAACTTTTTAAAATGCACGAGTCGTACACAAAAGCAAACAATCAATATTTGTACAATCCAGCAGAATAACACAACTAATCTAATAGTTACTCTCCTCACCATTTACAAAAAAAACACTAAATATCAGTCCATCCCATGACCTCCACATTCAGCAAACAGCTATTAATGTAAATAAAAAATGCATTACTGCCTATTTTGTAATGGCTAAGCTATTGCAAGCAAGATATTTTACTCTGAGAAAAGGTAATGTGCTAACATGGACACTTGCTGAAGGTCTGTCTTATGTGCGCTGACTTTCAAGAATGTCAATACTTCAATCATACTATTTTGTTTTAATTATTTTTTTCTTTTAAGAAAAAAAATATGAGTAAAGTATTTTCACAAAGACAAATATTTTTTTTTCCAAGAGAAAGAAGAAAAGAACAGCATAAGTGAACCTCATCTTGTCCCTAATTTGGTAAAATCAAAGCAGACTAAGTATGCATAAATATGCTGAAGGTTCTCCTAAACAGAAATGAATGGTAATAGCTAACTATAGTTAGAGCAATGTCAAATTTCACGGCAGCTATTCACTTTGTTTGAATAAAAATATGACAAGTAGCTAGTGCTTAAACATACAGCACTTACTTTACACACATACATAAGACACATTTTTTAAAACCAAAACATCAGATACACTCTTACATCCAAATAGTCAAATCTGAAGTTTTAAGGCAGATTAAAATTTATATGCAAAGCAAATCATAGCAAAATGCAATCACTTCAAATACACCAAAGATATCAGAACTATGCCAATGTCTTGGAAGATAATCCTGTAAAAAATTGAGTATTCCGAAATTTCCAAACAAAAACTCTTTGCTTTTCTTGTTTGTGCCAGCTAAACATCATGTTCCATTACACTTTGATGTCACATACTTGTTTTAATTCCCTACCTTTATTTAATATAAATGAGGGAACTAAATTGAGTTTCATTTCCCAATTTATTCATTCATTCATTCATATAAGCCTAGATGTAAAGAGTATTTTTAAATAAGCACAATTCACAGGATTGTGACAAAGGTTGAGATTTAAAGACTGTACCTACAACTACAAAATTCCACTTGGACTAAAAGAAAATGTTAACTCATGTTAGAAAACCATATAAGGTTGATTTAGCTCAGTTCAATCACTGAAAAGTGGCAGCAAAACTTAAATACACAAGCAAAATTAAAACATTACAGCCCGTAATGATTCATAAGCCTAATGCACAACCAGACAAAGATCAACTGATCAAATGAACAATGGGAAATCCTCAATCATCTGAAAATGTGGAATGTAAAGGTCAGTATATCAGTCAGAACACACTACTTTTAATAAGCTGAAATCTACTAAACCAATATTAATGACAAACAAAATATATGCTCAATAATCAGTCAGAACACTTAGACACACTATGCATGGCAGCATGATTACGCACAAAGAGATCAATATTAGCACAGTTTATGACTACAAACCAACTTCCTTAGCAGAATGGTAACTTTGAGCAGTTTTAACCATTTGCAATTTTTTTTTTCTTTCTTTTAACTCTAGCAAAACTAAGTATAATCAGTTTGGAAAACAGAACAAAATTTTTAAATTAAAATGAGAGCATATTCATATTTAATACTGACGACAACATTATTTCCATATCTATCAACAATATTTTTACATCACAAACAAAATAATACATAAAATAACTTACTTCTGTGGCACTTCTTAATCAGCAAACATAACATTTCTGAGCTTTCTTGGCTAAAATCTACATTTTAGAGGGGTAAAACCTTTAGGAATAGTTTAAGAAAATGTATTCAAATCAATTAATGGATTGAACAAAATTTTAATTCAGCATAAAGATAAATTTAGAAAGAAAAAAATAAAGCACTGATGACACCAGTATAAGATGCAATCGACCAAAAATGCACAAAATCCATGCTACACACACCAAAGAAAAAGGCACCAATCTTTCATACTCACAAACAACAGTAAGTAACACACATTTCTCTAATAATGAGCACAAGGTATTACAAAAATAACTTAATAAAAGCATCCATTGAACAGCACTTTTATTAATACAAATGCAAAATGATCAATATAGTCTCATGATTAATGTCAAATAAAATCGAACAATCACAGTGAAAAAGGAAATAAATTAACAAGATACAAGATTCAACATCATTTATCACAATGATTTTAATTTTCTAATACAAAGTCATTCAGCAGTTCATCCTTCAACAAAATCTCAGTATGTTATGAAATAGAAAACTTTCAAACAATCACAGTGAAAAGGAAAACAAAATCACAAGATATATGACTAAGATTCGGCATCAATTATCACAATGATTTTAATATTTTAATATGAAGCCATTCAGCAATTCATCATTTAGCAAAACCTTAGTACAGTATGAAATAAAGAGCTTTGGCAATGAGAAAAAATTCTCAAAATCAAAAGAATGCCGACACACAAAGTCCAAAGCTAAGACCTCAGACATTTTAGCAGGGTGCTACAACCAGCCAAGAAATGAGATTATAATATGAATACATGATTAAATTTTAAAAGCACCAACCTGCTTCAAAGTGCTATCAAAAGTTTCAAGAAAGATCATTGCTAAGCCCTCAATATAACTTGCAATGTTTACTAACTGGAAGAAAGGGAAAGAACATCATTATAAAGTCCGAAGGAGTAATTTTCAGAAAACAAAGCATTTCTAAAAAAGAAACTGAACCAAAACAATATCAAATCTGATAAAAATAATCACATATTTTCTTGTTACAAAATCCCATCCAAGCAACTTCTTGCTTCTTCAATTAATAGGATTTGTATTTCAGATTTAGGAATTACAGAATAATAACTACTTAAAAGTAAAGCTAAATGGATAAGACAGTAGTAATGCAAATTAACAGGGGGATAGGGTTTTTAGTGACCACAGTAATAAGTTCTTATATATTAAAAAATTAAAAAATGCTAAATAGTGATTAAAAACTAGTAATAAATACAGATTAAAAAAAAAAATTCTATAATATAGCTTATCCTAAAGAGCACCAAGATAAAAAAAATTTATTTCAAGCATAAGACTAATATGAAAAATAATGATCCAAAGCAATAAGTTAAATTTACTTTCTGCTTTCTAAATATGAAAAATTGTAGTGAAGATCCATTAATGTCTTATTTCTGAAAGTTTATGCTGCATAATTTAATACAAAAATTTCTTAACACAATTTGTGATTTAATTAATTTAAGTGTAATATTTTTAGAGCTTTATCAACTTTTTGTAAAATTAGATTAGTGTTACTTTTCGTAAAATAAAATTAATGTTACTTTATGAGTGTATTAATATGCACTAAAAATGTTAAGTTTCAACAGGTATCAAACCTGGCAGTAATTATCAGATTATTGTCTTAGCACATAACAATGAACTGGGTGTTAGGCTAAGTCCTACACAATTAAGAAATATTGGACACTTTTACAAATTCAGAAACTTATAGGTAATTAACGACCACATATTTTCAATTTATATCTGAAATTTAAACACACATCTTTTTCTTACCAAACTTTTATGCCATTAAATTATTACTCTTATCAATTATAATGTTAGATATAGCTCTTAAACAATTAATTGGCAAATGAAGTTTATAAAACAGTTACCATGTGTTACATTATTATTGCAGCAACTAATGAGAATATTGCTGTTATTTTGTGGGTGGCATTGTTCCCGACAAATTTTAGAACTTGTATACATCTTGGTTCAAAGAATGTGCAAATGGAATTGGAAATGTGGGTTACGGCCAATTCTCTATGCTAGGGATCTAGACCAGGGGTGGGATTGCCCTCCATGGGGGGCTTTCTAAAGGGTTCTAACCCGTATTTACATGAAGTTTCTGAGAAAACCTCAGAAAACTCTGAACAATTAGGTCGATGGACAAGACCTGGTTTTGAACCGGGCATCTTTCGTCTCCCAGTTCAAAGCGGAAGCACAAAAGAATGTGCAGAACTTAATTTAACAAAAAAGAGACTGCCTACATTAGTTGATGTATTAAACTCTTGCATGTGACTGAAAACATTAAAAAAAAAAAAAAAAAAAAAAAAAAAAAAAAAAAAAAGTCCAGTTTAATATCTATTTTATATACAAAATCAGACTTACTGTTTTGAGGAATATTTATAAAAAGTAAATATTTCTCTACATACTGTGTAAACTTTCAAGCTAATTAATTGAACAGTCTCAGAGACATTTGCAAAATTGAAAATAGCTATAAGTAAGAAAAAGCAGGCATGAAAGCATGAAACAGCTAAAAAAACTGAACTTTGCTTCGGATCATACAGAACAAATAAATTATGTATTTAACACATTACCTGCTATATTTTTATATGTATTTATTACTAAATTAAATAATGTTCATTATATCACTGTATTCATTAAACTAATATTAAATACTAAATCTCAAATGCATCAATGATGTTGAAAAAGACTGAATTCAGTCTGATATAGTTCAACAGACTGAAAACTTTCATGCCTGAAAAAGGGTGTTTTTTTAATACATAGATCCCCCCCCCCAACCCTGTATTTTTTAGAATATGCATGCAAAATTTGAAGCCAGTGGGTCGAACAGTCTTAAAAATGCTTTTGCCAAAGAAATCAGGGAAACATACTTTAAAAGCAATACGAATTTTTCTTTCTCATCAAACATTGAGCAGACAATGATATGTTATTAGTGCAAATTAATCAAATGACAACTAGAGTTTTTATAAGATAATTTTTTAACCTGTAGAATTTGTCTATTATTCCCTCATACATTAAAATAATTCTAAATAAAAGAAATAACCAGTCCTGAAATTACATTATAACTAGTTCACTGAGAATCACTTAGAGTACTTTTGGCAAAAGTAATGCTTTCATCCAAGATAAATGTCCACACATTCATTGCAATCAATATTTGACCTAAATATTGTTAATAAATTGGGTGAAAATTTTAACAGTGAGAGAAACTAATAATGAGAAAAAAAATATGTATGTTAAAATACCTGAACAAACATAAAAGCTAAATAATATGCAATTAGTAAATGATCCTAGTGTGTAACTTCCATTTAAAACAATAATAAGTACATTTTTTAAAGCTACTGTAAAATTAAAAACTTGTCATTTACATAATAATGTTGATGCGTGTTTTATGACAGCATAGAATACTTTTATTTTAGAATTGTCAGAATTATTCTTTAAAATGTATGCTCAAATTATTTTAACGGGTGCAGAATCATAAGGTTCTAGCAACAGTATTGTGAGAATTAATGTGACTACAAGTGATAATTTCAAAAAATATATCATTTATTGGTAATAAACAAAAAAAGAAAAGAGTTTACACTACTTTTAATAAGAAGTATGTTCTCCTGAACTTATAATTTTTTACAATACATTTTGGCAGTGAATCAACATTTTTTTCTGTTTTCTGATATTTGCTGATCTAAATCATATCTGAACTACAGCCTCATTTTTTTTTTTTTTTTTGTGTGTGTGTGTGTGTGTGTGTGTGTTTACGTTAATTTGTACAATACATTGACTCTTACACATACATTTTAAAATGCCTTTAGCTTTCCTGTAACTCCACCCACAACTGGGGCTTTTGCTCCAACTATTGTTTAACAATAAAAAGCCAACTAAATTTTGAGTCAATAAGAATTAATAGTAATTAATTGTAAGCAATGATCATGACTTTGTTTACAGGTAGTGATGAGAGAAAATTTAAACATTTTCTGGTTAATGTAACTGCAGCTTGGAATACATGAATTATATGTAACTGATGATAAAACAATTAAAAAGTGTGTACTTCGACTATAATTGCTGTCTTATAAAAGTTAAATATGTAAAATGTTGTTTCAATGAATATTACAAAGTACTTATTAGGAACATTAGTGTACAAAAACAGTGTCCTGTCACACCCGAAACAACCAACGCATTTATAATCAAACACACACAATCTTTCAAATAAATTTTTTATTGGAAGGGTCAAAACCTGCAGAATTACAAGCATTGACTCCACACACAAAGTCAAATTCAGTCATATCCAATATATTTTTTTACACATACATATACCAATACTTATACCAATTTTCCATCAGAGAATACATTCAATAGACAAAACTTGCATACATTTAGTCTTTACTCACACACAAGTAAAACACCATACATGGAGAAAGAGAAATGCACATTATCTTCATTATGTGTGTGATATTAGAATATATACACAGAGAAAAAGAGATTACTCCAGAAGGAATACACAAACATTATTGATAAGAAAAACTAAAAATTTGGTTTGTATCTTAGAGTATCTACTTGGTTATAGTTAGAAGTACGCATTTATCACACAACTGAAAGCTTAAACAATACAATTAGTTCACTTAAGGAAAGACTAGAAAGTTAACAGTACAAGAGAAAAAACTGATGTTAACACATTCCCAAATTTTAACCAAACACTTTGTTCACCCTGCCCACAAAAAAAAAACCTGACTTTCCCAGATACACTTAAATTTTTCTCAAAATTACGACACTAATTTAAGAGTAGTATTTTAAAAGCAGCTAACATCTAGGAGAAATGAAAGAATTAATATTTCGTAGATTAAGTATTTAATTAAACAAAAGGGAGCTATAAAGTTCTGTAAGACTTTCAATATAGAAAAAAAAATTAATTACATTTATAATTTTCCCTTTTGTCTTCTTTAACAAGAGGCATAATATCTGGAATAAATTATGTTTCTGATGTAAGCCCTGTATCCTACATGCAAATTTTAAAATTCAAATATTAGGAAATTATTGAAACTGCATACAAACTTCATAAGAGAATGTAAGAATTATAGATCAGCAAATTAAGCATATAAGTAGCTATAATGACATTGGGCTGATAACGTATGCATATCATTCACATGCTCGTAAGAAAAATACAGTAATTTTTTGAATGGCTACAGCCAATTGTACAAAACATATGCAGGTCAAAAGTAAGATTTCCAGGGGCTGCATTTTAATATTAAATATGTTAATTGCAGGGATTTGCAAAATTAGATATTTAGACTTCCACTCTCTAACGTCTTTTATAAATAATTGAGACAATAACAGATTAAACATAGCTAAGAAAACATATTCCATTTCCAGGTAAGTATAAAAAAATTTATATATATTTACAGAAGTTATATATTTCCTGCACTATATGGAATTTAAAATTTTGATATGCTGAAAAATATAACAATGATTTAATATATCCTTAAAAAGAAGGGGAGATATGTGAAAATACATCCTTAAATATTTTAACAGTTAATGGTTGATCCTTCTCAGAAAAAAGATAAAATATTAATGTACATGCACACACATGTGCAACCCCTGATGATTATCCTACATTATCCCATAACATAAAACACAACTCCGGTTCCTTACCATATCAAACTTTTAATGTTGCCAAAACTTGTTTTTGAAATTGTAAAAACTTTACTCTAGCTGTGTATTGAAATACTAAAACAATTGTAAAGAAATAAAAGTAACTTTCCTTATGATTAGCATTCATTATTTTAATTTTTTCAATCAGCAACTCCCCCCTCTGCAAATGTAAAAGCAAACTAAGGCTTTTAAGTAAATTTTAAGTGCTTTCATGACAGAGTAATGTATAATGTATATATGCTTGTTGAGTGTTCAAAATATTTTATTCTTAGATTTAAAATCTATTATTGCTCAAATTTTTAACCAAGACTAGTGACAGCTTACAAAAAGTTTTTTTACTATCTACTTTTTTTATTATTCAGTGACCCCTCCTTAAAAAGAAAATATATTTTAAAAAATTATATATAACTTTATGGGTAACTTTACTTTCAGTTTATTTTATGATTACAAATCAGAAAAAAAAGTATCTGGCAAAAACTAATTGTACAGTATATAATCCTACACAAATAAATATGAAGCTGACTAAAACCTAGAGATTCATTACTGATTTTCTTTTAATTATACTGTTAGCAAACTCAAAAATTCTACCTTTAGAGTAAAAAAAAAAAAAAAAAATTATAAATAGAGGGGAATTAAATATTAAATGTATTTTAATTTCAAACTTTTTTTTTTTTTTAGTTATCTAAATTGAATTAATAATAAACAAGTTTTTTAAAAAAATTCTCAAGTTACCAGCCTAATAAACCAAAGCCTGTTAGCAACACTGATCTCAATTTAGAGAAAATGTATAAAATAAAAAGCCAATTAAAATAAAAGTTACAAATAACTCCTCTTAGTTGTTTTAGTTTTAAAATAGAAAATATAGTTACGCACTGGTGAGCACACACTACATGAGCATAGATTTCGAGTCATAACCACATTCCCCTCAATCCCCGCCCCTTTTGAGCTTGCAGAAAAAAACCTGTCAATTTCTCAATCTCTTGACAAACATGCCAGTTTGTACTTCTGGCAGAGGGGAGATGTGAAAAATGGAATTCGGGCTTAGTATGGTTATTAGTTGCACTAAAGCAATTGCACTCACCAGTATGTACCTATTTTTGAGTTGACAAGAATATCTAGTACTACACTCCAAAAATGATACTACTTATTAGCGCAAGATAAAATATTAAACACTAATTAAATCAATGATATATCATCTGAAGAAAGAATTAAATGATTATATGCTTTTAAACAAATTGGAAAAAAAGTAGCTCCACCATCTCAAATTACATGAAACTAACATGTAATATAATGTACATTCATACAAAAAATAACATACTTCTCTCGCATAACATGATCGAATTCTGATAACACCTACATACCAAGTGCATTTCATTTCGGAAATAAAATCTATTCATATCGACATAAAGCTCAAAATAAATATTTGCATGAAATACTTAACACACGTACACAAATTCACATATAAATAAGGAGCAGATATAATGAAACCAAATACACAAATCTCGTATAAAATGTAGTTGTTTGAAATCACTATATATTTGGATACAACTTAAGAAACAAGCTGCATACAAATATTATTTCACCTAAACACATTCTTCCTTAAACCATAATGCACAACATTTCACATGATTTAGATATTCCACAGCTCACAACACACATTCATGGTATATTTTTTTCTTCTTTTTTTCCATTTTTAAATTAAAATATGATTTGCAACATTCAATCTTTTACATAAATCATGTAACTTTCATAATGAGACGAGAAGTAGTCTTCAGTGATCGCACACCTGCTTTTGATATTAAAGTGTTCAATGGGAAAATATCGGTGATCTTTTATCCCCAAATTTTCAACTGTTCAGTGAGAAACGCACACATTAAAAACTGTCAACCTCTATCAACAAGGCACTTTCCAGATCATTCTGGTTTCCACTAATTTACATTTTACCCAGAGAATATACACATTTAAATTGTTGAAAGGTAAAAGAACTGCACTGATTTGCAAACGGTAATTTCGTATGTACTGATAAAACACACTTCATGTGATTTCTAACCACACTTCATAAGATTTCTAACCTATACAAACTATAATGCATTTACAAAAATGTTGACTCAGTTTGGTAGCTACCATGTTGAATTCTTTCAACCTGTTCATGTTGAATTCTTTCAACATGTGTAAAAAATAATCCATGGATATTTGGAAGAAAAAGAAAATAAAAACCTAATATTTAATCAAAAAGCAGTTTTGGATTTTTATAATTGACAGTTTAACTTTTAAAATTCATGGTTAAAGTTCATTTTAAAAAATTAAGCTGCATTATTTTAATTAAAATAACAGAAAATGTTAATGCTTTAAAATAAGAGATATTTCTCTGGTTAACAAAAGGACTCGTGAATTCAAGATGGCAGCTACCAAACAGCATTCAGAAACTAACTTAACAACTCTCTCAAAATGCACTGCCTCTATTTACAAAATATTTAATTAACTCAAAAAACAAATACACTTGCTTGCAAACAATACACTCTCTCACATCAACATCTGTATAAAATCTTTATCCACAACTCATTTGTAAGGGTAAAACAACAATGCACATCAGAGATGTTTGGAATACAGTAACAAGTTTTGCTGAACTAGGCATCCAATGTAACAAAAATGGGAGGATAATCAAAAATGGTAAATGTGTATGTATTTTTCTTTTTGCATTACTGAAACATGTATGAATGTTGTGATATTAACATTGGGATAGGGTGATGCTTAATTCAATACGGGCATTCCGTAACCTTTCGAATCCCTGGGGTTCCACGGAACAGGCCCCTCATTTCCACCAGACTGAGGCTGATTCATCCATGTAGGACCCCCACCACCCATGTTTGGATTGGGTCCAGGATTTGTGGTGTTAACATTAGGGTTCGGGCATTCCTCAGAAGTCCCCTGGTTCGTGAAGTTCCCCAACAGACCAGCTTGGTTGAGAGCCGCTGCAACAAGGGTGGAGCTCAGGGGTAAAGCTGCCCCTAAATTCAAAGCTCCCATGCCCAAGGTGGGCGGGGTCGTATTCATCCCTTTACCTCCACCTTGGTTGGGATTGTTAGGCAATCCCAATGTACTACTCAGCTGGGCCAAGTTAGGTATGTTATCACGGGGCATGTTGTAGGGATTCTGATTCCAAATATTAGCATTGCCTCCGTGGCTTGGCCCAAAAGCAGGGTTGTGGGGAAAATTAGGTGTGCGATTATCCCCCCTGCGACTGTAATTAGCACTGGCATTTTTCGGAACAGCACTGCTCACGAGCAAACTTGCTCCTTTGACAATGTGATCTTCCCCACAGAGGCTCTGAGCAACTTCAGGATGCAAAAATGTTACGAATGCAAATGCTCTGAATGGTTTGGGGATAAAAACATCGGTTACCTCACCAAATTTAGAGAAGTATTCTTCCAAATCTTCTGCAGTAATATCTTCTGTACATCGTCCAATAAAAACCTTTCTATTTAATTCTGATGACTGTCCATCCTGAAAAAGTTTATGTATCGCATTCAAAATTTAGGCAGCAACAACAAAATAGAATGATTTTCACAATTTGTTAAAAACAAATTTTAAAAAAATTACAAGAAAAGTGCATATGAATATGTTTTAAGCAAGTATAATACAGAGTCAAAACAGAAAGTTAAACATGAAATACAACTATTCACATTATGAAAATAAATAAATAAAATAAAATAAAAAAAGAGGGGGGTTGATAAGAATTTCTGTGTTTTCAGAGGTCATTTTGTCAGAAACCATCAATCTCTCCCAAGTCTTAGTATATTCTGAAAAAAATGTCAAGTTTTGTTGGTTATGGAAGTTTCTCAAATGTAGCAATAACAACTGTTATCGTTAAAATCATGCATGTATTGCATCACCAACGGAAGCAACTTATTTTTTACATTTGTTATATTTCATGCACTTTATTATAAGATCAATTTTTAATGTCTATGTTAATTTCATATTTTAACATAAAACATATACATTTCACTGGTGAACTGCAAGCAATGAAGTAATGAAGCTCACATCTACACTTAAGCCACAACTCTGACAATGTCAAAGCAAAGAAGCATCAACAGCAGATGCCAATCATTCAGGCACCAAGCTGATTTTGCATGGACATGTACTGTCTGTCTGCGGAAAGAACTCCCTCGACCAAGCTTTAGGGCATCGTTTTTCGGCAGGAAACGGACTCTTGTCCATTCTTCCGAGGGGTGATGAAAACTAGGGGTTGTGTCACATTGGCATACGTATCGCCTACAATTGGCGGCTTATATATATATATATATATATATTATGTATTTATATTCTGTGTGTTTTAGTAGACAACATTTTGAGCACAACAAACAGAATTTAAGTTGTTCCTTCTAATAATCAGCATTTAATTTTCTTTCCTAATAGAGTTTGTATTCGGACTTTTTTCCGTTATTGAGCAAACAATTAAAATTCTTAAACTTAGACTACATTTCTTTCGAATAAAAAAAATAAGCATAAATGTATTTATATTTTTAAATTCATTCGGGGCAGGAATTGTTTTTCGATAATATTATATTGGCTTTCAATTAATAGAGTCCTATTATTTGTGCATTTCTTCCATCGAAAATTCATGCCACGCAAAATTTTGCATAGTGCGTCTTTCTACCACGGAAAGATTATTTTTTCTTTCAGAACAGGCAATAATTTTTGAAGTGATGGCACTTTCTTCTGCTTCAGATAAAAATCTTGAATTGTTTGTCCTATGACACATTTGTCAAAATCAGTGGCGTGCTTTGGGGGGTGAGAAGGGTGCAACCGCACTGGGCCGCAAAAAATCGAAGGCTGTAAAAAATTTCGGTCCCCCCCCCCCCCAAAAAAAAATCAATGGAGGGAAGGAAAAAAAAAGAATCGATTGCACATGCTAATACAGTGGTCCCCAAACCCCGAGCCGCGTCCGCACAAGGAACATTAAATTACTTCCATTTTATATCACAGTTTGCACGCAAACTCAAATGATTTTCAAAACTTGATACAAAGCGTGAAAAAGCTGAGCCACTTACAACAGGGTGGCTACAAGATCGGAGAAAAAAAATTCCCTGAGAATTCCATGATTTTGCAAAAACTTCCCCGATTCTATTACATATCACAAAAACAGTTAACTTTTTGTTTGCATGAATAGCAACAAATATATTCAAAGAGCACATACATGTATTAGTTACAAAAATGAAAAATGTCTGCTTATTGGACACTTCCATATAAAGTTCAAATTGCTTAAACAGAAAGTAGCAATGAATGAAACTAATCATTCAAGTAAGACCTTCCAAAAAATGCCAGAATGAAATTTTTTGATTTGGAGAGTATTCATGTTAAATTTAGAAATAAAATTGTCTATCGTTCATATTTACAGGACAAATAGGCAATCGATTTGGTTTTAATTATTAAACCATACCTGATAACCTACAAAGAGAACATGATTCTTTATCAAAACCTTTTAAGATTTTTCTACAGAAAATTAAAGCATATTAGTCCCCACAAAATTTCTCGAAATCTTAATACAGTGGACTCGATTAATCAGGATGAGATGATTATCCGGAACATCATAGCCAAATATGTAAACCTTAAACTAATATAAAATATAAACTTGCTCTTTAACTTAGTAGAGAAGGATACAAGAACGTTTCTTTTTTTTTTTCTGCATTCTTTTTGAGAACAGTTATAGAAGTAGTTTTTCATGTTGATTGTGCAGACATTAGTGAAAAGCCCCCAGTTAAGAAATCATGAGGATCAATTTTTCATCAAATTTTATCAGAAGATGAAATTTGCAGAAAAAAAATCTTTCAGTGTGTCACTTTTATTTAAAAAAAAAAAAAAAAAAAAAAAGGGGGAATTTTGAAGAATGTCCAAAAAGAGATGAAGAAAATCTTGTATAAAGCATCAAAAATGAACTTACGATGATGAATTAAAATTCTTTAAAGAGTAAATGAGAAAAAAAAAAAAAAAAAAAAAAAAAAGACTTCTATCATTTCATTCTATACAAAACAGTGAAATAAACTGCATTTGCTCTTGCACTGTACTAATTGTAAATCTAAACAACATTCAACTTTATATTCATTCTCTTTCTTTTGCATTAATTCAATAATTAATGTCCTATTGTATGATAATTTAACATTGTATATCATTTTTTTTTAATTTTCATCAATTTTGCAAAGTTTGATTACTTGGGATATTTGCTTATCCGGGATGAGATTTTTCCCGACAATCCAGGTTAATCGAGAGTCTTCTGTATAGAATATGAAAGCAAAAAACATAAATTCAAATAAATTAGTAAACTTTGACATTTAGTATGCATTGTTAAAAAAAAAATCACTGACTTGAGTATTTAGGAAATCAATTAAATCGAACAAATATTATAAAAATATATCATTATCGCTTAGCAATAGCGAAAATGATTTTATACAGTATGCTGTTGCCAACAAATGCTGAAGTAAATTTTGAATTTCCCTGATTTAGGAGTCATTTTTGCAGAATTCCCTGATATTTCCCCCGAGTTCTCCAGCAATGCAAAATCCCCTGAGAATTCCTTGATTTCCAGCTTCTGTAGCCACTCTGTACAAGCGATTGCCCGCATGACCTTGTAGTAGGTGCCATAGGCGCCACTTGGGAGAACATAGGGAACACCATTACACAAGTATGGCAATCCTGCAACGTCAGATATAAAAAGACATGCAGGCACCCACAATTTACATTGTATATACTAAACCGATAGCTAACTTAGAAGGGAAATAACTGATTCGCAGACACAACGTCGTCGGGCACATGATGGAACAGAAAGCTATTTTTATCAAGTAGAAAAGCGAAGTGAGAAACGAATAAAACTGAAATACAGAATAGTGGATAACAAATAAATAAATAAATAAAAGAAAAAAGCTTTAAAATGATGCAAAAATAAATTACAAAACAGTAAAAAAAAAAAAAAGCAGTAAAAATTCTTCTGGCAGTTAGTACTTTCAGAGTCGGCTGGAACCGGTAGTAAAGTAAGTGTTTTCAGTTTTATGAGTTGCTAAGGTTTCTTGGTAGTCACGGCTTCAAAACCTTTATTCAGTTTTCAGCGCTTTTTATTGTGTTTCTAGTACTGTATCATTGTCTCCAATGCCTAAGACTGGTATTGGTTCCAGAAATGAATTGGGAGCAACAAAGAGGAAACGTAAAGAGCAAAATGAGAAAACGACTAAGTTAATGCGAGGGTCTTTGCTGAAGCACTTTCGACCTGTGGCTGAATGTGCGTCCTCAAGCAATGAAGCACAAAACATTCCGAGTATTGATAAAAGCCCTTCAAATGCAGCTTTGGAAGTATCATTTGCATCTTTTCCTCAAAGTGAGTCGATAAGGAATACTGTGGAACTTTCTTCTAATAATTTGTTGGATGTGGCTTCAAAACCTGATATAGTAGATCAATGTGATTCTAACTCACAAGGGGAGGCTCAGACGTTGGGGTCAACGATTTTGACGGTGGGTTATAGGGGACCCATAGTTAACGAAAATGCTAAAATATTGGCCGCCAACTCTCGCTTATTTTCGAGAAATCCCATTTAAACATTTGACACATTGTTAAATACTAATTATTTGGGAATTCATTTGTGTTCTCGGTGGTGCCGTGGTTCCGTACGGAGACGGATATCCGAAGGTCCCCGGATCAAATCCAGCTCGGTGCTCTGGATTTTCCTTTTTTTTTTCTTTCTCCCTTAAAAATTCATATAATAGAGTTTAAATTGATTAGAAAATTGACATGATTTATTGAAATAACACTATTTCTATGAAATAGAATTGAATAGCCGCAAATGAAAGTGACGAAAATGAGAAACGTTATTTATGAATCACATTTCGAAAAATATTTTCCTACTTTTACAGATGAGTACATGAGGAAGGGTAATATTTGTCCTGAAAACATGCAAAACAAATTGTCTGGACATTTGCTACAACACATAAAATAAATATTTTTGTATTCACATGATATCTTCATTTCTGCTTGGGGGGGGGGGGGGGGAATTATTTCAGCTTTCATCAGAAAATTTTGTTGATGTCAGAAAATAATGGTGGTGATAGCGGAAAATACATGACTTAAATGAATTTTTATTGCATTTTCTCAGGTTCCTATTTCCTGTTCATTTAGCATATCAATATGGAGAATAGTGTCGCTTTTAATTATTATTTTTGTTGTTGTTGTTTTTGTGGTGGGGTCAGTGAAATTACACATCACAGGGTTGACAAAGCGTTGTACATTTAGGTGGAATTACTTTTAGAGGCAAGGTGAATTACTTTCATCGTCATACAAGTATTTTGTTATGAATTTCTGGATTATTATTATTATTAATTTCGCTATCTACTTCCAGCGAAGTTTGATAAATTTAAAATTAAATGCATTTTACATTCTACATCAAATAATAATTTTTTTAATACAAAAAATTTCACTTATCGTTTAAATCAAATATTGGATCTCTAATTTTAATTACATGAGTGTAATACAATTCAGCTGAATTTAAAACTTAAAACAATAATTGCATCATTCAAAACGAAGAAAGAAGCGAATCCTTATCATTCCTCGTGTCCTAAAAGTATTGGTAAATTAAACTATATACACAAAAACAACTTTATAACTGCAGTTTTAAAAAATAATTCACAATATATAATAATTTTGAACTTTTTAGCGAGAAAAAAATCCATGGCATAGAGCTGGATTTGATCCGGGGACCTTCGGATCTCTGTCTCTGTATGGAACCACGGCGCCACCGAGAACACAAATGAATTCCCAAATAATTAGTATTTAACAATGTGTCAAATGTTTAAATGGAATTTTCTCGAAAATAAGCGAGAGTTGGTGGCCAATATTTTAGCATTTTAGTTAACTATAGATCTCCTATAACCCGCCAGCATTTCATCAGGCTCAGATGTTGGGGTCACCGGACCCCAACATCTGAGCCTCCCCTTGTCAGTACAAGATTCATTTTATGAAGAAATTTCAGATTACACCGACATTGCAAAGTGGCCACCAGTGTTAAACCAGCAAGTGAAAAAAATGATTGTCGAAAAAGGTCCACATCGAGTACTGGATTTCAATTTCACCTTAGATAAGCACAAAAGGCATTTTTCAACAAGTTATTATCAGAGAAAAATGTCGGATGGTGAAATTATTGAACACTGCTGGCTAGTATATTCAAAGAACACCAATTAAGTTTACTGTTTTTGCTGCAAATTATTCAACACTGTCAATAAAACATGCTTTATTAATGCTGAAGGTTGTAGAAACTGGCAAAAAATTTTAAGTAAATTCTCTGCTCACGAGTCATCTGCTGGTCATAAAAGGTGCCATAACTCATGGGTTGAACTAGAAAATCGACTTCTCAAAGAGATGCAGGTACAATAGATGCAGAGCAAGAAAAAATTATCAAAATTGAGAGAAAGCATTAGCGTTCAGTTTTGGAAAGACTTGTCTGTTGTGCAATTTTTGGGACAAAGAAACTTACAGTGAAGTAAAAAACTGTACAGTGAAAATAACGGAAATTTTTTTAGTGTTGTTGAACTGATGGCTAAATTTGATCCAGTATTATCTGAACATTTGAGAAGAATAACAAACTCAGAAATCCATCATACATATTTGGGAAATATATTCCAGAATCAATTTATTGAATTAATAGCCCAAAAGGTTGTTCAGTCAATTTGCTTAAGAATTAAAGAATCTAAATATTATTCTGTAATTTTGGATTGTACACCAGATATAAGCCATCAAGAGCAAATGACAATGATTTGCATGCTTAAAAGTTAGTTGATGAATGAACATTGTTAAAATTCTCAAAAAAATATAGTTTCTTTATTTAATGTAGATGTGTCATACAGATTGTACTTTCTGTTCTTTCTTAAGTTGTCCAATGCAAACTTATCGTCCCAAATGCATAATAAAGGCTGATTGATATTTGAAGTTGGTTCGAAAAAGCAAACAGTACAAAAACAATCTTGTGAAATAAAAAACATTATGTGCGTGTGTCGATAATTGTCTTAAACTACATAAGTAAAGTGAAGAACAATTTATAAGTACTTTATGACGGACAGATGACTCAATTTTAATTAAAATTTAATACCTTTTGAATTTCGGAATCACAAAACATGACGAATCCCAACCATAACTAGGTAATATATATATATGTGTGTGTGTGTATGTATGTATGTATATTATATATATATATAGGGGAAAGGGCCGCAACAATTGATCCTTGCACCGGGCCGCAAAAACTCCAGGCATGGCCCTGATCAAAATCATCAATTTTGCAGACTTGATTACTTTCATTTTTTCTACTGCGGTTTTCTGGTGTATTCAAAACATCAGTATTGCTCAAAACTTCTCTTCGAATTCTTTTGATCGTAAAATCTGATACTCCAGTTGCTTGAGCAGCTGTCTTTGTGAAAGAGGCACTGTCAAAGATTCTGTTGCAGCTTCTTGATAGCAAAATTCTGCACAATTTTACGTGCCTGAGATCTTAAAGTTTCACCTTTCTTAAACTGAAAAGGCATTTTCGAAAGTTTCCAGTCAAACAATTAGACTGACTGAAATAATCAACTAAAATATTTATATAATAAGAAATAAAAATTTATAGAAACTAAAAGAATTAAACTAATAAGAACAAATTTTAAAACTCAACAAAAGAAAACAACAAAAAATATTAAAAATAAGTATAAAGCTAGCGAGGAAAGAAACGTGCAACTGCGAAAAAAATCAGAAGACAAATGACAAGTTCCGGTCACCCTGTTGGTCATTTTTACCCGGGGCGAATTTCTGCACCTGTTCATGAGTCATCTAGCTAAAGATAACACTTTTCCTCTATTATGTAGGAAGTTGCATGGTGTTTTTTTTCTATTTGTTGGCCAACATGATCCCCGAAAAAAATGCAACCCCTAAAATTCTCCCCTCTAGAAAATGTACCAACCCCATTTCCATGGTGACCATCAGCTGAGAGGAAAGGACGCTGAGGGAGTTCTTTAAACAGACAGACAGTATATGTGCCAAAGTGCTTATTTTAATTAAATGACATGCAGTGTAATTTCAATTTAATCAAGCAGCTCTAATAAACTATCATACCTGCCAACCTCCTTAAGCCAAAAACAGGAAGACTCGGGTCGAAGAAACATAAGATTTCACAAAAAATCAGAAGATAATTTTTAGAAATAAAGAAGTAAGAACAGAAGACTTTTTCCCAGTGCATCACCATTTTTCATTATTTTTTTTATATTAGTAATGTATAGAAAAAAATTAAATAGTACTAGAAAAGAGCTTGCATGAATTTTTTTATATAAAATGAAAATAGATGGAGTAGTGTTGTCAAGTTTTCACAAGAATAAAAACAATTAAGTAAATGGAAATTTTATTTTATTTTTTACCAAAGTATGTTGAAAAATAAACAGATTAAGATTATTATTTTTTTATTTTTATTTTTTTTATTTTTTTAGCTGATTCAAAGTAGCTTTTGCTAATAGTTCATCAGAAAACTTATTTTTAACCTTTAAATATCGCGCTTCGAGTTTTCAACACTAACAAATTTTCTAATGATGAATCTCTGAGGGAGGAACGAAATGAAGTTCTGTCTTCTCTCTCTCTCTTTTTTTTTTTTTTTAAACTATCGAGAAAAGATTTGCTTACGAATGCTTTGGCCTCACTCATACAACATCATTGTGCTGTTAGCTGTCAAAATGATTGCCTTAATAAATTATTTTGAAATAGATTTATTAATTTACTTTTTTTTGCACTGTTCAAGACAATTCAACATATTGACTAAATATTTAAAAAACAGAAGATTTTATCTTCTGGCAGAAGACCGGAAGATAGCTTAAAAAAACAGATGCCTTCTGTCAAAACCAAAAGAGTTGGCAGGTATGAACTATGTATAGTCTTTGTGTAATTCCTAATCACCTACCTGCCAAAATCGAGTGAAGAAAATCCAGTAGATTTATGCACTATCACCAGGGCTGTCTACCTGCCAAAGTGCCCCCCCCCCAGAAAAAACATCTAAAAAGGTCCCCAAAAACCCAGTTACAAGTGTGTTTTTTTTCTTTGGGGGGGGGGGGGATTATTTGATCTGTATACAAGAAAAGGCGGCAGGTTTACTCACTTTTTACATTAAGGTTATTTTTCCAAGAACTGTTTTCTTTTCTTAAATATGCAAGCAGGCTATATAATATAATTTAATAATACACTGACAATAAAAAGAAAATAAAAAATCTAGAAATTTCAAATACGTGTTTTGAAGAGAATAAAAAATATATGTCAATTAAAATTGTCTTTAGTAATTGATGAAGTTGCATTTCATATACTTAGCCTCAAATGAAAGTACTAAATAAATTTCAAGCAGATTTTCTTCTTGAAATTCAATACCATATTTTGAAAAACTGTAATTTTGGTACATAAATGCAAATAATAAACTAATTACATCAGGGATTTGAAATATTTTAAGATTTTTCTTAACAAGCTGTACTCTACAATGTAATAAGTGATAAACCTGCATCCGTTACCAAAACTTTAGAAAAAATTCTTAAAAATCAAAAAGTTTGCTACACAATATTATATTTAAATTTTTCTGTTCATTAAATGCACTGCTTTTTCACTTATTCCAGTGTGTAGTGCAGCCCCAGGAACAGAATTATACCCAATGTTTTGCAACATGACCTCAAACAGATGCAAATGTCCAAATCTGGCAGATCATTATAAAATGCTAAATAGATATGAAAAGTGAAGAGAGATCAGATAGCATAAACGGCACTTGCTTTAATTATTTTGAAGAACTTATCAAGCATGCACATTTTATTTTTTCTTCCTTTTAAAAGATGAAATGTTCTGCACAGACTGCGGTTGTTCTGAAATGTACATCACACTTTTAACCCTTTAATGCACAGTGTTCCCGCTCTGGTAACACCCAACTCTGACATTCTGACTGTTGCCAGTCACGAAGACTACATTTTATTTCTATAAAAATAATTGAAGGTGACATAGCTCCACGAGAATCCTTTACTTTTTAGCACGTCATTTCCCGTCAAAAAATGGTCACGATTATTTTTAACAGCACTCACATCTGCTGAAAAATGGAAGAATGTGAGAACAGCTGGATAGATTGCCCAATGCTGAAAAAAGGGCAGCCATTGCCATCGCTCGACTTAACTACCAGCAAGATGGCGGACGATCGAAATATTCATCCCGTGCACAGATCTAGAGACCCCCCCCCCCTTTTTTTTTTTTTTTTTTGACGCCGCACAACCAGCTGTCGTCAAAAAAGGGTCTCTAGATCTGTGGCACGGGATGAATGTTTCGATCGTCCGCCATCTTGCTGGTAGTTAAGTCGAGCGATGGCAGCGGCTGCCCTTTTTTCAGCATTGGGAAAGGGTTGCGCCTCAAAGGGTTAAGTACTTTCTGCTTCTGGGGTGAAAGCCAATAGACAATTATACTGAATTTTTTTCATGTCCCTGCTGCAATTAGTTTATTTTATTTGTGGACAAAGACCGTAACAAGCAATCTAATCTTTTAACGCAATGAAAGTAAATAAGGTCAGAAACATCCCATTCCTATCTCAAACAAGTAATAAAATTATTACCTTTGAGTTTGGAATACGAACATCACACCATCTTCCATCAATCAAATGCCGCTTGGAAAGAGCTCTGGCTTGAGACTCATAGTTGCTGAACCTGATAAATCCAAAACCTTTGGATTGTCCAGTTTTTGCATCTTTTTTCACCTGAAATCAATTCAAACACATAATATTTAAAATTAGTAACTTATCATACAAATACAGTCGAACCTCGTTTATCGTGGTTAATTCATTCCAGACTATCATAATAAATGAATTTCATTGAATTAGGATTCTCCTTTTATAAATCTGATATTTTCGTAGCTGATGCTTAAAAAACTGTTGATGACTGAAATACATTTTTAAACATTACAGTCTCCAGACATGAAATATATGCATATTAGACATTACAAGTATCACATTTTTATTGCACATTTAACTGCATACAATAAATATCACACATAGCCACTAACCTATGAAAATCATGTGATAGAAACAAACTACAGTCGTTGCTTGTAATATCGCACGTCAGAGACAAAAGGAAACTATATATTTTACACTTTTTTTTTTCATTTATGTGTGTGGATTTCTTGGTTACCGATTTAGGTAATTTGAACTGTGTTTTATTCAAGTGTATTTCATTGGGTCTGAAATGAAATACACTTGAATAAAACACAGTTTAAAGAAGTGTTGATGCACCCAGTTTATGAAAGTGAAGTTCCAAACATCAGTAGATCGTCTCTTGGAAAACAGATTATCCATAATTCCAGATTAACCCTCCTAAATATGACTGTGCACAATACTGCAGCTTCAATATCCCATCCCAACCTTTCTTTCTCAAGAGGATTAAAATGAGGCACTTCTAAGTGTTGCCTTGAGTGTTTTCTAATAGAGATGTAACGAATATTTGGCCACTATTCAGTATTAGACCTATTCGGCTGTTTTGCCGTATATTGAACAGGTATTCGGCCAAATAGTTGTACTCGAATATTGCTACATATTTAACTCACTAATTGCAGAAAAAAAAGGGGGGGATATTTTTAAATGCATTTACAAACAATATTGCGTAGTTATACTTCAATGTGTTAACGTCCTACTATAAAATATTCTAAGTCATTGAAATGTAAGCTGAATGAAACATAATTTAATGCATTTAATAATATTGCAGAAATGCAGTCTTGTCTACTTAGTGACAAGACTTGGCTTGCTTTTCTACTTTTCTTTATGGGTCGGGAGTAGGAGGACTCTTTACGCATCTTCAAATGCAAACATTATTTAATTTTGTAATAGATATCTATTCATAACAAAGATTGTTTAGTTTTACTGATAATGTACTGCTGTGTGTGTTTAAGTGCTTACAAATAATATAAAATGAATTTTAACTAGCCTTTATTTAGTATTTAATTTGAAAAGGGACATTTTATTTATACTTAAACTAAAATTATAAAATATTTAATATTCGGTATTCGGTCTAAGCTACCAAATATTCAGTATTTGGCTATTAGGCTAAATCACTGTTACATCTCTATTTTTTAATTCTCATTTTATTTTAGTAAATTGATTATCTACTGCAAATTAAAGTATCAAAAAATTATAAATTCTGTAATGCATATTAGTGAAAACAAAAATTTTTATTCTAAAACTAAATATCATAAATCACAATACCAGTTTTTGTACAAATTTTAGAAGAAAAAGTAGAAGAAATCCATGAAATTTCTAAGTTTTGCAAACATTGCTAGATGTTGTATAATAAATCATAATAAATTCTTTAATTACTAAGCAACTTTTTTTTTTTAAGTCCAAAACATTTAGCATGTTTAATTCAATGGAAATCTATTCATTTGATGAACTTAAAGATAAAATTATAACAAAGAACAGTATTTATTTTAATTTGTTTCTTCTGCAGCAGTGTTTTCACTAGAGTGCGAGAATATTTTTTTTTTTTTTTTTTTTTTGCATTAAAAAAGTATACTGTGGAAATTCTTGCAGACTACAAATCGATTTCATTTTGCACAAAATACTCACAATTTGAAAAATTCTGCACCTAAAAAAAAAAAAAAGTCTGTCCCGCTTCCATTTCTCACAGTTTTATTCTTTACCTCTATTCTAATGGTGAATTTTTAGGGTTTCCTTAAAAAAAATTAGGAAATAATGAAAACAGTTGTAAGCTAAACACAGAATATAAAAAAAGGATTATCAAGAACTCCGAAAGTCTATGGAAGAAAAAAAGTGTCATGGGGACACTGTTGTTCCTCAACTGGGTTATTTTTATTGCGTTCAACTGGGCCTGACAGACTTGCAAGCTCAGTTACATGCAATAAAAATAACTTAATTTGAGTGTACCCAACTCACATCTATAGTGAGAAATTCTCGCCCCCTTTTTTTTCCTTTTCTTTTCTTTCTTTCTTTTTTTTTTTTTTTTTTAATATCAATTTTGGGAAATGGTGAGAAATTCTCACCCATTTTTTTCCCCATGTAATGAAAACCCTGTGGTGCAGTAAAAAAAATATTTTTTAATGACCACAATAAGTATTTTTCCTTAACCAACAAAAATTTTTTTTAGGAAACTGTCTTCTCCCTTAAAATTACTAAAAAGAGAGAGTTCCTATGGAATCCAACTCTTTAGATTTTTTAAAACCTATTATTTTTCAACAGTTATCCTGGCTTTTAAAAAAGTTTTGCTAATCCATTCGCCAAATTAGATTTTGCCGGACATCATCAAGAAATGTAATTGCCAATATTTTCGTCAAATCGTATTTTCTTTCGCCAAACTAATTTTATTATCGCAATTTGCGATTTTGGCGATCAAACCGCAACCTCTGGTTATCTTTGTCTTACGTAATTGCAGAAACTCTGCCATTAAGTAAAAGCAAATACTCAGGTTTAGTAAAATCTGGAGGGCTGGCAGTTCTGTACTATAAATGCTTATTTCATTTTTTAATTTTGGTGTCAATCATTACTTATTCCCAAAATCTAAAGTGAAATGGAAATTATTACTAGTTTGAGAACATCCCTTTTCTTGAAAACAGTCTTTGGAATAACTCACTTAGAAAATATTATTTTCAAGATTTTTACACAGTACTTTAAACTCAGAATTTTATTAATATATCCTAAGCATAAACTGATTAATTAAAATTTTTTAAAGGAAAGTTATTTGACAGTTAACAATAGTCGCTAAAATTTTTTAACAGAATTTACATTTTTAACACATTATTTGAAGTACATATCTACACTATAAACACATTTAAGTTACAAAGAAAATTTACTTGTGCCATCAAAACTTCACCAAATGATTCAAAATACTGTCGAAGTTCTTGCTCTGTTGTTTTCCAAGGTAAACCCAACACAATAAGATCTGAGCATTTATGTTTGGTTTCCATTCGCTTGGTTTTTGCAGAACTATTTTCAAGTTGATCACAAGACTTCCTCTTATTTTCTGTAACTAAATTGTAAGAGAAAATAAATAAGTAAACATTTGTATAATCTAATCACTAATAAAATTATAAACATTTTCATTAATTATTTTAATCAACATGCTAATTTTTTTAAATCCAGGCTAAAACCAATGTATTGGACTAAACATATAGTTTTCTTTTTTTTTTCTTTTTTATATTTTTAAAGAAAAATCCTTCTATATTTAGGCCTCAAATTTAGCATTAATCGGGTTTTTGGCGGGAAATGATCAGTCAAACAATATTGCATTATATTCGGACCAAAATGGTTTTTGAAAAAATTTTGTTAATTACTAAATACAACTTAAAGCAACTAATTGATTACAAAACTCAATTATAGATGAAAAATGGCTAAATTAATAATAATTACAACTATTGATTACACATGAAAAAATGTGTAAATCACTAATAATAGCAGCCAATCTGGTTTGCTCTTAGAAAAACTGATCATTAGTTATCAGGGGTTGCAGTGGCCTCTTTAAACTTTTGTCATAATTTGATTTTGCCGGACGTCATTAATAAGTACAATTGGCAATATTTTGAGCCAAAAGTTAGCACTTCCACTGGTTATAATTTTAACAACAAAATTAAAGTACTACACTAGTGCTGATTTAGAACTTTTATACTAATGTTTTTTTATGGTTAAAATATTCTTAATCATTTTAATTCAAATGATAAGCATAAAAATTTTCTCTAGGAAATCTTTCTAAATTTTTTTTTTCTTAGGTATGTTTTTTTATAGGGTGGAAGGGCTGCTATAAACTTCACAAGTGGTGTACTGATATCAAGAGATGTATAACAGGATTTCTACAGATTTCACAGCTTTTGCTTCCCTGACTTTATCTAGCGTGCTTTCCCGAATTTTGCATTTCTATTTTTGACATTGCATTCTTTAATTAATAACTTTTTATATATTCCGCCCCATTTTTTTACAAAGAATAATAATAAAATTAACATACAAGAATCTTATTTGACATCACTGGATTCTAACAAAAACCATGTTTGATAATTTAGCATAAAATTAAGCATATTTCAACTGCACAAGATATGCTCATAAAGAACACATTTTTAAATTATTTATGAGGTTAAATGAGAAAATGAAAATAAAACAATTTCTATACTTAGGTTCAAACAGCAAATATTTTCTTGATTTTACTGCAAAATCAATTTTTCTTGCATTTCCCTGACCGTTCTTCAATTTCTGCTAATTTCCCTGACTTTCCAGGTCAGTAGAAACCCTGTATAAGCTATGTAATTAAAGTTGAAATTTGAAAAAAAGCCACTTGGGTTTTTTCAAGTGGGCTTATAAAAAAAAAAAAAAAAAAAAAAAAAAAAAACCAGGTTTTAATGGGTTGGGAAAAATTATAACAATCCTGAACCATCATAATGGCAGAACAGCTGGGATATCTGGCACCAATGGTGACTTTTTATTCCTTGGCGACTTGTGCAAGGGCACATTTGGCAGGGTTCTCCCCAGGCCTTTCTGGCTGGGTGCAACACCCGACAAAATTTTCTGACTACCCAGCAGAAAAATCTGAATAATTTTAAGTGCTTTAATTTGGTAAAATTATACGTTACAGTTTCATAAAGCTGCCTGTCTAACAAAAATTTCTGGGGAGATCACTGCATAATGGACAATCATTTCCCATTGAGGTTGCCATCAAAAGTTCTTTTTTATTCCTTTTGCATAATCCTTGGCAAATTGGCATCTTTAGCATGATGAAATATTTCATCTCACCACTGTGGCAAATATCCTAGATGTAGCATAATATAATTAGCCCGGATATAACGTGATGTTTTTTGAATGATCATTTCCTGTAAAAAAAAACGGACTCTCACTAAATTCGAGGCCTAAATATAAGATTTTCCTAATCACCTTGATCAGTGTTTTCACTACAGCACAAGAATCTCACTTTTTTTTTTCTTTTTCTCGCATTAAAAAATTATTACTGCGAGAAATTCGCGTACCCTACAAATCGGTTTCATATCGCGCAAAATTCTCAGATTTTGGAAGATTTGGGCACTTTTTTTTAAAAAAAGTCGGCCATGTTTCCATTTTTCATAAAGAGGTTATATACTCAAAATTTTCGCAGTTTACTTTTTTTTTGCATGTAACTAGGCCTGACTTACACATTTGGAGGACCAGTTACATGCTATAAAAATAATTAAAATTCATAAATACCATGATTTTGAATGCTTACCCGAGGCAAGAATAAGTACCCACCTTGCCCACTGGGTAATTACCCAACTGACATCTATAGTAAAAAAATTTCACGTATTTTTTTTTTTTTTAATCTCACTCAGTTTTGGGGAAAGGGTGAGAAATTCTCACCCATTTTTTTTCCATAATGAAAACACTGTTGATGAATAATTTTGAGGTGAGGTCACCTCTTATTTGGGCCAATATGGCTTATGGTAATTAACTAGACTGACTCTAGCGTGACAATACACGTTGGGGCAAGGCCTGCGTGTGCCGACCATGGACTGTGGATTGCAGAAAAGTATGAAGCAGCGCTTTAAGTACAATTCCAAGTGTTTAGTCACTAAGCAAGCTTTTTCCTCTAATGAATTTTCCCCGAACACTCAAAATATTTATCTTTGCAATGGGTAGCAAAATATCCAAGCTGTACCAAATTTCATTTTGCTTAGTAACCATCTCTGGGCTGAATCCTAGTTTATGGTGCTTCTTCGCCAAGAAGGCGATAACAGGTATATTCTGGCAACCTTGGCGACTTTAGTTTGCGTTCTGGCAACCATGTGGAAATCCGCCATTTTGTTTCTGTACTGCGCGTTTTTGCCTCTGACGGGACACTTATTTGTTTACATTATTAAATTTATTCTACTAAAAAAAGAAAGGGGGGGGCACAGCCGCCCCTCACATAAAAAGTAATTAAGTTTTACTTAACCGAATCTATAAGTACATGTAAGCACTTGTGAGATGTTTTAGTCAATGTTGTTAGTATTGCTTTACATGAGTTACCTCGTTCCTCGTTTCGCTTCTTCGATTTAACGCATGCGCAGCTGTGTTTGTATGGGAGCAGAATCATATTATGGTATATTTTAGTTTTGGTTCGAGAACGTTTTGATACGTTGAGTTAACGGAGCGCATGCGCGGCGGTTGGTTTGAATTCCAAAAGCCATTTCTTATGGAAACTCCGAGGGGTTAACGACAAAGTTTTCGGTTCCTTGTACTCGTATTTTTCGGATCCGTTTTTTTGGATAAACTAATTCTTTTCCGTTAATTGTGTTTGTGGATTTTCACTGTGGATTATATGGTTTTTGAGAGAAGGTAAGCGTGCTTTGCTAAATTGCGTGGTGTATGGTTGTGGCTAAACGAAAAATTTTAGCATTAGATTTTAGAAAATTCATTTTAGATTTCAAAAAATCTCTTTTTCTTGAATGGATTACGAAACAACGACTGATTGCAGCTAAAAGAAAATTTTAGAGTTCAGAAAATCGGTTTTAGATTTCAGAAAGTTGCTTTACCTGAATGGTTTATGATTAGTGTTTTGATTTTAGGTTTATGGTTTAGTGTTTAGATTTTAAAATTCGTTTTAGATTACAGAAAATCTCTTCTAAAATAGTATCCACAAACATAAAAAAAAAAAAAAAAAACACCACTATGACTTATGAGACGACGAATATGATTATTTAAATAAAATAAAAAATCAGTTCAACAAGTTATGTAAGTACAATAATTTTTGTTGTTTAAAACTTCAATATTTATGCTTTTTAATTTGCTTATTTTGTGTATTTATCGCTAGTTTGGGTGCGTTTTCCGGTAGTGTCTTTGGGAGCATCTTGGCTCCCAGAGACAAGACGGGAAAACGCGCCAAATTGGCGATTTTTGGAAAATCGCCAAGAAGCACCATAAACTAGGAATTAACCCCATCTCTGTGCTTTATCACCCTTTCATTTGGTGGCTGTACAGTGTTTTGCTATAGACCTCAGAGCGCATGTATGTTTAAAATGTATCTGTCCTCTGACCAAGGCACCCCTATCCTAGGCAGATAGTGCAAGAAATGCAATCAGTTAAGTGTATAAATTTCTTTTTCATTAACAATCATAATAGTTAGAAAACCTGTGCAATTAAATAGTAATTACATAATTCTGGGGTACAAAACGAAATCGAAAACTAGAAATTTTATAGAGCAAATCCTTTTTAAAAGGAAACTAAAATGACTATATTTTATTAATCGTGCTAAGTGCAAAATAACATTAATTGGAAAGAAAAGAATGCTGGCAAAATCATACCATCACGGAACTTTCCAAAGTGTATAAACAAGGTCAAATGTAGTTAATGTTAAGTAGGCCAAGGTAAAGGCTAGTGCATTAGCCATTTCATACAACTAAGAACAACAAAATGGAACAAACCTTTTGGAAATACACAGATATACAAAGAATTTCCCCATCCTGTTCCAGGCGGTGGCTGTAATTTTCCATCAATGACACGAACACCTCTCATAGTTCCTGTACCTTCATTTCTGTATTTCAGTCCACAAGTGCCAGGAAATTGGGCAGCTAATGTAGATAGCAAAAGAGTACCATCCTCTTCGCATGGAACTTCTATTGGTTCTTCTCCTTCATCTTCAGCAACCTGGACGTAACTTAAACTCATTTTTTAAAAATATAATAATAATTCGCAATATTTCGTATAAGGTCAATCAGTAAAACGACACAAACAGAAGCAGATCGCAACGCTATCTCCTCCACAAACAACAATCTTACAAAACAGATGATTGGTTCATGTATAATAGACGTCATACACAGCTGCGTTCGGTTATTTGTCTAGGATATTTTACTTAATTTTCAGGAAGAATATATTTTAGAAATTTTCTTGGATATCTTAGAAATTTTCTGGCCAATTAAATTCAAATTTCTAACAGGAAATCAATCAATCCCATTTACGATTTTTTTTCTACAGAGGAATTGATCCTTCATTTAATCCAGTGTATCCCACAAAAAAGGAATTTTTCAGATTCCACAAGTTCCTGGGAATGTGTTTGTAAAGGATTCCGGCACATTTTCAAAAAGTGCTTTCTCATCACATCATTCCCATGTGCATAAGGTAAGGTGACCAAACGTCCCCATTTTCAGGACGTTTTTCAAATTGTCCCCAGAATGTAAAAATGGAACTGGGGACAATTTTTAATTATTGCATTGTTTTTCAATTAAATTACTGCTAATTATTGCATTAATTATAAATGTCCCCAGTTTTGTTGTCAGATTCGGGGACATGTCCCCGATTCTGACAACAAAAATCTGGTCACCTTAGCATAAGGTGACCAAACGTCCCCATTTTCCGGGGCAGTCCCCAATTTCCATAGATATAGGAATATAGGAAATATGCCAATTTCAGGTCGTTTTTCAAATTGTCCCCAAACTGTAAAACAGGAATTGGGGACAATTTTTAATTATTGCATTGTTTTTAATTAAATTACTGTAAATTATTTCATTAATTATAAATGTCACCAGTTTTGTTTCAAAATCGGGGACATGTGCCTGATTATATGTTTAAAAATCTGATGGTCACCTCACCTTAGCATAAGGGGATGCGATCAGGGCCTTCTCACAGGGCTATTATACTGCTCGGGCCTGCTCCAGTGCTTTCCTCCCACTGTCCTACGCAACGACTTCTTAAGATTCAAGAATGTACTAGTCGGAAGTTCAGTGCAGCTAAGTATGTGTTAAAAGCATGTGATTAAAAGCTTCCAGAGTGTGAATATGGATAATATTTATAAGTGACGTGCATTAAAATGTGGATAATTTTGTTCTAATATTACAAGGTAAGTGATCTTTACTTTTTTTTTTTAATTAAGTGTAGTATAGCCTTTCTTTCACTTACTCAAGCTATCCTCAAAAGAAAAGCCGCTTTTCAAAGTATCGAGTTATAAGTCTGGGGGAATCTTAAATATTTTAAAACTAGGTAATTTAAAATATAAATAATAGAGAGGATGTAATGTCTTTTCCTGTGCATCATTATTTTATTTCTTTCAATATATGTGTTTGTACGTTTATTATTCGAAAAAGTAAAACTAAAAGGGTTATAATTTGATGCAGAGTCAATCATATATCTTTTAGTGTTGTTTAATTAGAGCACATGGTGAAAAATGCTATGTATTCCTATAATTTCTAATTGAAGGCTATATGCAACATTCGGCTATAGTTCTCATACACAAAAATTGTATTGTAAGACGTGAAAATTATTATAAAATACTACTCATTTAAGATTTTACCTCATTATTTTATACTTTGTTATTTTATTCTGAAACGTATCATGAGTATTTAATCATTTTTATACGCTTAATGTTAGCAACATTGCAAAGAAAACATCGGGAGAGGGCATTCTGAATGTTCCATTCTCTCTCATACATTTTGATTCGTTAATATACTGGTTTAAAAATTCTTCATTTTTTAAATGAAAAGAATTGGGACTGCCTTTTGAAGGGGGGGGGATGTTTCATGCCACTTGTTTAGGGAAAAAAAATAAATCTCTTAAGTGACTTGAAATTTTTCAGGATGTCTCTTCACAAGCTATACTACACACAATAATTAGCGATAAATTATGCCAGTTATGGAAGTCTGGGAAAATTCTTAAACGTAGAATTTGATTGGAATATTTTCTGAAGCATGACATATTTAGTATATATTTAATATAATAAGGTCACTACATAAAGGTTTCAATTTTTTCAGATGCCTCGTAGAAATTGTGTTCCCGGTTGCTCGGCAAATTACGATTCTGTAAAGCAATATACCACAGTATTTAGTTTTCCGAACGATATTCAGCTGAGAGAAAAATGGATAAAATGCATAAATAGAAAAGATTTCATTCCAGGAAAACAAGCGGTTGTTTGTATTAAACATTTTGAAGAACAAAACATAATTCGTGAAGATAAGGCTGTTAGAGATGACGGTTCATTGCTTATTGTTCCCAGATTAAAATTAGCTTTAACTAAAGACGCATATCCAACAATTCTTGAAAATCAGCCATCATATTTAACGAAGAAACTCCCAACAAAAATAAAATCGCCCGATTCAAGAACAGAATCAAATAAAAGACGGGATGATGAAAATTTCGAAAAGTGGTTAGAAGATAATTGTTTCTTTAACACATATACATATGCAACATTTTCTATGTTATTATACTATTAACTTTGTTCAAAGTATATTGCACTTAAATAAATGTGTTCAACAACCAGTTATGAACTATAGTAAAATAATATTTTTGTTAAAAATTGTCTACTATCGTCAGTCTGATATCAGCGTTTCAGAGTTGGATTTCCAATATGAACTTTTTGAAGAAAAAATTATGCTAATGTTCACTTTTAATAATTTCTTAAAAGGCAGTGCATTTATGCTTACTCAAATCGCTTTATTCAGTTAGCTTTTTTCAGAATTGGTATATTTATTAAAGAGTTAGCAAATGAAAAATTACATTTAGCAAGTTTTGGGAAAGTCGGAAACATTATCAATAGCAAAGATTTCATATCATCCATTTCGGTTATCTATACATGATTATTAAATTATTCTGAATTTAATTTAATAATGGTGAGCAATAAATATATTGTCTGAAGAAAGAAAGCTATTTTCAAATCAAAAGGTTTCGCTAACGATTTCCATCATTTTTCTAAAAGAAAGTTGAAATAAACAAATAAGGCGATTACAAAATTGTAATAACATTTTTCCGTTTAGTCAATAAATGTGACACTGCTTTAAAAAGGAAAAAAAAATTGTAAAATAGCATTTTACAATTTTTTTCGTAATAGAGGATATCGCCTCCTTGGGTTCGAGGCTATAAAAGTCACGTAACGGTGGAAAACAAACAACCATTTCTCCATAGGCTTATGTGCTGGACTCCTGGTAATAAGCGCAAAATCAAAAAAATAATAATTATGCCTCTGTATTGTGCTGCCTACGAATGTTTCAATAAATCTCTGGAACCTGTACATGACTGCAAAAAGATATCTCTCCAAAGATTCCCATTAAAAAGTGCTAACATATTAAAACTTATACTGAGACGAGGCTATTTCAGCCACTTGTCGATGGAAAATATTCAGTTCAGCCAATCAGATTACAGGGCTACTCATCAACACAGCCGAAAGGTCACGTGTTGGTGGAAAAATGACGTCACACCGATAAACCTCATTAAACAGTTTGATTTATCCCTCCGTTAAAGGTATTTGCTCAAGCTCAGTATTCCTTATCTCCAGCGGAACAAACCGGACTCATTTCTAGACCCCTTTTTTCAAGGAGCAGGCCCGGTGAGTAGAATAGAGAAGGCCCTGATGCGATGCACTCTGTGTGTTAAACCACGAAGAACGCTGTAATGGGAGTGCGCAAAAGCGCACCCCCAATCTTCAAGGATAATCCCGACGGATAAACGGTAAAAATCGGAAAAATATACCGTTCAACGCCCCTCTATCTACAAGTGAAGCTGCATTAGTACAAGGGCTTCGAACCGTTATTTAATTAGTTTCGGTTTTCTTTTAGGTTCAACTAAAAGAAAATATATCGGCTCAGTTCCGGTTTTCGTTTCGCCAAAAATAACGGTTTTCGGCTCAGTTCTGAATAAATTATTTTATTTTATGTATATTCTTATTTGTACTAAAATATAATTATATTATCAACTGAATTAAATCTGCTTTCTAGAAGAAGTTTCATGCGAAACTGAAACGGAAAAGTAGTAGTGAACTTCAAATCAGAAAAACGAGAGGCAACGTATCGCCCGTTTGAGATGGGTATTTTTTGAAGCTCTATTTTGACTCGCTGTCTTTTTATGGTGTTTTCCATCTTGTTTTATTTCAGTTTGGAATTTTATAAACTATTCTACTTATTGTTAGTTCAAGTGTAAATTAACGTGACCATGTTTGAACGTAAAAATTGGGGACATGTCCAATTGAGGACATGTCCCCGAAATTGAGGACATTTTATAATTAATGAAATAATTTACAGAAATCTAATTATAAAACAATGCAATAATTAAAAATTGTCCTCAATTGCTTTTTTACATTATGCGAACAAATTGCAAACAAACACAGAAATTGAGGACGTATTGTCGCCCCTATTTTGATGAAATCGAATCAGACCTGACGCAGACTTAAATGTAAGGTAGGCTCTGAGAAACGAAAACAGACTGTACAATTAATGATGATAATTATGGTTGTCGTTAAATTAGAAAATATTCATAAGTTGGTTACAGTACCAAAATGATTGAAGATATACTGAACCGAAATAAACAGATATTTTTTTCCGGTTTCCGTTCCGACCAAGATGACGTTTTTTTCCGGTTTTCGGCTTGGAGGAACTAATAATATGGAGTGGGCACGAGCTAGTTCTCCTATGGAGAGAAAATGAAGTAACTGTGAGCGTAGCCTTGGGGTCGTGGCTCGATAAATCGTATGAGCTCCAAACGGCTCTTTAACTCGAATTCACACCTCCCAAGGCTATGCGTAGAGTTACTTCATTTTTCTCCCCATAGAAGAACATAGCGGACGGAGGAAAAACCGGTTACAGTTATGGATTCACTTTTCTCCCCTCATGCCCACTCCATATTACTATCTCCTCCAAGGTTTTCGGCTTGGTTCTGGTTCGAGTCCCTGATTCGTACTGCCCGTTTCGTAACGCAAAGTCTTTCGCATGCGAAGTCTTTCGTCAACGCAAAGTCTTTCGCATGCGAAACGTTTTTCGCATGGCGTATAGCGTGATTTCACTAGTGCATTTATTCCGTGGATCCGCAAGCACAAGCTCGCGCAAGAGCAACCAAAGTTTCAAAGCAGAAAAGAACGGTGGGGCTGAATAGAGTCTGAGCGATACGAAACGGCCAGTATGAATCCAGATTAAAGGTACGTTTATTCGGTACATTAAGTGCAAACGAAATGCAGGAGGGCGTTTATAGAGACGGGGCGCTTTTGCTGAATTTTACGGTTTTTTAATTTTGCGAATAACTGTTTACAGTTGCCTATCTATATATATAAAAGAGAAGAGTGAGTTTGTTTGTTCGCTATACGCGTCCAGACATTTCGACGGATCTGGACCAAATTTGGCACGCTGACTAAATAGGACAAGAAAAAGCTAATGCCGTAAAAATGAAATTAATCAGATTAATAGTTTTTGAGTTATTTTATGTTTTGAAAGGTTTCTGGCCATTTTTCTCACATTTTACGTTATCGCGAGCTAAATTTCTGTCCGAATACTATATTTTTTATATCATCGGAAACTACAGAGTTTTCTTTTTCAAATACAATTTGTTACAAAATCGTACTTACATTTGCTGATTTTTGGGAATTTTTTAAAAGAAATCCTGTTTTGAAGAAAATGTACTGCTTTTAAAAATATGCTATTTTTAAACTGTCGCATCGAAAAACCTAACGGACAAAAAATTTTCCATATTTTTACAGCTGATTAAACATTTATTTCTCCCTCTTTTAAATTTTGAACCGTGCAGAAATGTTTATTAGATTTTTTTATATGATTTTTTTTTCTGAAAACATCACAGGCTAAAATTCCCTTCTGTGATTGAAGAAACAGCAAATTTCCTCCTTTTGTCCTGTGTCCTGTGTGAGGTGTGGTGTGTAAGCGTTTCCAAGACAACTGACGGTGCTCTTTTTTTCATATGGTGTATGTTCTCAAGATCGTTCTTGCACTTATCGTAGAAGTAAGATAGGGACGTCCCCTTGAATTCTGTGGCACTTATTGCATGGGGGATTAATTTGAAATCGTTGCATTAGGAAGTATGACTCCTGAAGAATTTGAAGATAGTATCAGGTTGTAACGAAAGTTTTCCGCCAGATTTGCTTGAGTCAGCTCACGCGGTACCCAACTATTGACCTTATATGTCAAGTTTATGCGATGCTTAGCACGACTAATGGACATGGCACTAAAGTCTAACTCTTTTAGCTAGCTCTCGTGGATGAATATTTTATCTTCTTCCACACATTCTCGTAGGCGGGCCTCATCAACATCAGTAGTTTGGTCAGAGCGCTCTGCTTCTTTAATATCCTAGTCCTCGTTTTTGAACTTTCAGAACCAAATCTTCACGGTGTCATATGATACAACAGTAGTACCTTAAGCTGTACACATGATTCAGTGTCATTCTGTAGCTGACTTTTGCGACAGAACTGAGAGTAAATGATGGATCAATCTGGTAGCGTGGTAGTTCCATTTCAGACACCTTATGCTTAATCATAACTCTATTGTTTTACGGATTTCACAGCACAGTGCTCCAAAACAAGTCTTTTCTTTCAAATAACAAAAATCGTTTTATAAAATATTGGCAAAGACACCAACGCGAACTGCTTGTGCAGGCAATACTTGGAGTGGCGGAAAACTTTCGTTACAACCTAATATTTTACACGGATTATCAATTCCTCGAGAAGATAGTTACTAAATAATTAGAGCCTGATAAAATATTTATAAATAAATTAAAGCCACTGCGAACATTACATCTAAACAAACCTAGATTTTTAATAAAATAAATATAAAAACCTGGATTTTTAATTCATTTATCATTATTTAAGTTTTTATCTACTGTATATATGCCCAATGATTTGCCTCCAGTGATTCTTACTGGATTTGAAATAAAAAATAATTAGTTTATGAGGTGCGCAAGTATTAGTGATAAATAATTATTAGAACTCAACAGGCAAAAGGAAAGAAACCTAGCTACGTCCAATTCTCGGGAACCTCTGTACGCTGGGAAATCCACTGTTCATTTCCCCCCCCCCCTTTTTTTTTTTCGTTGCTGCGGGAAGTCCCATGTACCTTTTTTTATCATTGCAGCGGGAGATTCACATTCCTTCCCTTTACAATCTCATACCGACGACTGGATTCTATTTGTTTTTAGTAGTTGCTTAAGTATTAGCGATAAAAGACTGTTAGAGCACAGACAGGTAGAAGGGGAGAAGCCTAGCCACGTCCAATTCACGGTAACCTCTGTAAGCTATCAGGTGCAGTGTTCTTTTTTGTTGTTGTTGCAGCGGGAAGTCCCATGTCCTTTTTTTATCATTGAAGCGTGAGGATTCACATTCCTTCCCTTTACAATCTATATATAAGGTCAATGGGCATTTCCCTTCCATTGCACGGGCAACGCCGGGCCATGCTGCTAGTATAAGTATATAAGCACTTGGACCAATGTGTAGCACAGTGGTTAAAGCCACTGACATTGGGACATGGCTCAAGTGGTGGAACAGGGTTCTGTTCTCTCGCGGGGCCGTCGGTCTAGCGGTCTGGAGTTTGGGGCGGTTTTCTCCAGATGTAACGTGAATACGCGCTAGATACTCAGAAAAGTCCTCCCCCAAGGCATTTGCCCCCCCCCTTGTGTTTGTCCTTTCTTCGGCGTGGATTTATAAGTGTTTCCCCGTGAAAAGCACACAAATCCGAATACATGTTCCAACACAATCAATCAAGCACTTGGGAAAAAAATCCCTTCCTATTTTATCTGTAAATTACTGGCCTGCCTCGAAAATATATATGTTACAGTGAAAACCGAATTAACTAGGGAAAACGCGTTCTGACTGAGTTCGTTAGGGAAAACCCGAATTAACTAGGCAAAACGCGTTCTGACTGACAGCGCAAGGCAAAACCCGAATTAACTAGGGAAAACCCGTTTTATTCGAGTAGCGGTAGCACGTTTTCGAGGGGCCCCTACAGCGAAGGCTTATTTTCCAGGGGGCCCCCTAAAGCGATGGCTAGACCCACTGATTTTTTTTTCGGGTCTTGCAAAGAGCCAGTGTTAGCATATTTACGAAAGGGGGCCACCCTACAGTGGTGGCCGGACCCCATGTTTTCCCATGTGAATTCAGGAATGTTAATGCTTTATCCACTAAAAATTGGATCTTGCTCTCCCTTTGAAAATATGCTATTGCTGGCCCTTTGCGAGACCCAAAACTCCTCACTGTGTCCGGCCACCGCTATAGGGCCCCCCCTCGAAAATATGCTAACGCTGGCCCTCTGAGAGACCCAAAAAAATATCAGTGGGTCCGGCTATCACTTCAAGGGGCCCCCTCGAAAATATGCTTACGCTGGCCCTTTGCGAGACCCCAAAAAACATCAGTGGGTCCGGCCACCATTGTAGGGGCCCCTTGGAAAATATGCTAACGCTGGCCCCCTGCGAGACCCAAAGAAACATCAATGGGTCCGGTCATCACTTTAGGGGGGCCCTCGAAAATATGCGAACGCTGTCCCCTTGCGAGACCCAAAAAATGATCAGTGGGTCCGGCCACCGATGTAGGGGCCCCCTGGAAAATGTGCTAACGCTGGCCCTCTGCGAGACCCAAAAAATATCAGTGTGTCCGGCCATTACTTCAAGGGGCCCCCTCGAAGATATGCTAACGCTGGCCCCTTGGGAGACCCAAAAAAACATCGATGGGTCCGGCCGTCGCTTTAGGGGGCCCCCTCGAAAATATGCTAATGCTGTCCCTTTGCGAGACATAAACAAACATTAGTGGATCCGGCACCGCTGTAGGGCCCCCCCTGGAAAATATGCTAACGCTGGTCCTTTGCGAGACCCAAAAAACATTAGGGAGTTTGTGCAGGCCCGGTTTCACTCACGGTAATGCTAACGTTAAATGACATTGGACAATAAAGCGCATGCGCACGCATAAAATGCGAAACATGGTTGGTTAAAATACTCCGTATAGCGGATAGCGTTAGCGTTAGCGTAGGAAGAAACGGTATGCACAAACTCCCTATTACTGCGTCCGGCTATCACTTAAGGGGGATCCCTTGAAAATATGCTAAAGCTGGCCCTTTGCGAGATCCGAAAAAAATCAGTGGGTCCGGCCATCGCCGTAGGGGGCCCCCTGGAAAATATGCAACCGCTGTAGGGGCCCCTCGAAAACGTGCTACCGCTACTCCAATAAAACGGGTTTTCCCTAGTTAATTCGGGTTTTGCCTAGCGCTGTCAGTCAGAACGCATTTTGTCTAGTTAATTCGGGTTTTCCCTGATGCACTCAGTCAGAACGCGTTTTCCCTAGTTAATTCGGGTTTTCCCTGATGCACTCAGTCAGAACGCGTTTTCCCTAGTTAATTCGGGTTTTGACTGATTTCGGGTTTTCACTGTAACATATACAAAGATATTCAGTAAAATCATTTGAATGATTTTTATCAACGTGGTTTTAGGTAGGTCGGTAATTCATTTGCAAAATATAAAAGCGTTTTTTCCAAGTCCTTATATATTTATGAGGGATTAAGTAGATATTCGAAAAATACACAACTTGACTTTGAAAATAGAATTGACGTAGGGAAGCTTGGTTTACACTCGAGTACTTTTTTGATGCTGTGCCATGGATTGGGCAGGCTGAGATAAGGCTGTGCCATAGCGCAGCTCTTTCATGAGCTATACATCATCTCAACTGCTTGCATACGCGTCGTAAGCTATGGGGACCGGGGGACACGTAATCCCTAATATTATGCCTTGGGGGGAAAGGGAACCGGGGAATACTCCATAAATTTTATTTAAAAAGCCCTAGCCATAAAGAAAAAAGAAAGATAGTCAGAAGGCAGAGATCACAAAGCACACCCCCTCCCCCACTGGCGTAAATTGGCATTTCACATTAAGGGGGGGGGACAATGTTTCCTATTACAAAAATACTTTCATACATCTGATATTTGAACTTTCGTGAATTTTTGGGGGGTATTGCCCTCCGTAAGTTACGTCTATTCCCCTTCCAACACACACTTTGAAGATGGTGAACTATAAAAGTTTACCGACATCTGGACAATAGTGTTTGGGGACACTCCCTCTACCGTTTACGCCACTGAAATATATATTTTGTTTTGTAACCCCCCTCCCTCAATAACTTGCAAGTTGCGACCTCAATGACTGCTTGCACACTCTTCTACACAAAAGGGTGTTAAAGCATCAATTTTATTTATATTAAATAACTTCGGAAGGGTAATATCCCGCTGGGAAGTCGAAATCTGGCCCATACGCTGAAAAAGTACAGGCGTTGCCATCACTCGGTTTCTTTACCAGCAACAGAGCGGCGCGGCACGCGATTGACCAATCGTTCGACCATCTTGCTGCTGGAACAGAAAACGAGCGATGGCAACGGCTGCACTTTTTCCGCACTGAGCAGTCCATCCAGTTGTTCTATATCGATGGTGATGCCTGAACATACGCATGTATGCACGTATTCTCGCATAACTCAAAACCTTTTAGCCGTAGAATGTAGAAATTTTGTATTTAGAAGTGTAGTAACATCTAGTCGTACACCTTTTTTTCCGATTCCTTTTATTAATCGACTGGGTATAGTTTATTTACAGAGGCACTCAAAAGACTCAATACACTACTAAGGTCTGTTGTATATATTACCTTCAATACATTAAAAGTCTGGTCAATTATTATGTAGGCCAAGCCAAGCCCGTAATCTTCCATAATATCGACAAGCTTGGCTACTTTTGGTTAAAAAAATTGCCAAATTTTTTCTCCATAATTAAACATTTTAAAACTGTTCTCAGCTTGGCGATATCTCTTACATTCGGCGAGAAATCGCCAATCATTAATATTATTGAAGTACTGTATCTATTACACAGGGATGGAGCGCAGGAAAAAATTCGGGGGTGCCCAAAAGGTGTAAAAGGCACGAGTTCTCACAAAAACGCTTGATTTATTGACATCCAATTAACAAAAATCCAAAATTTCGGGGGTTGCCCAGGCCCCCTACTGCCCACCCTCACAAATGCATCTGTCTACATCCCTGCTATTACAAATAAAATAAGTTTACATGAAATGCATCAAAACATGCGAAAATTTCAATAGGCGTACAAGGAAGTCATGTGGTGTCCTGTGTCCACAAGATTTAAAAATGAATTATTTATGCCTTTGATGTTGGAAATTCATTTATCACTGCAGACATCAGTAATTGGAGAGTGTGATTATGAGAGAGAAACATTACACCGCAAATTAGGGGCAAGTAAACTGTGGATAACATTTACGTAATCTATAAATGAAATTTTAAACTACTAATGTCGAGAATTATGAAATAATTGTCAATATTCATTTAAAAGTTGCGATTCTGCAAATTTACGTTTTATTCAGATTCGTTTATGAAGTTAGTCTGAAAATTACCTACATAGTCTGAAAATATGTTACACAGTTTTAATTTTCATGCAAGCTGCGATTTTCCAAGATCACTTTACGTTTTATTCAGATTTGTTACGAAATTAGTCCGAAAACTAATTTCAATTTTCATTTTACACAGTTTGTACGGTAAAAAGGTGCTGTTGCTTAATATTCACAGATGCATCTCGTGAAACACATACACACACACAGAAAATAAACTAAAAAAAATTCATGTTTTTCTTCCTCTGATTTTATTAAAAATTAAAATGTTTATAAAAGAAGCAATAACAAAATCAGTACAAAAATACACTGAACTCTCGATTAACCATGCGCGCGGATTATCCGTGCAGTTTAAAAATAAACCTTATCCAGTTTTCAGGAATTGCTCGTGTAAACACGAATGTTGATTAGCGCGGAGAATCAGCGTTCAGTTGTAACAGTAACAATAGAGACATTCACTCATTCGAACATCACAAAATCTTCACTTCTATAGAAGTACGATCAAAGCGTATTCCTTATGGCTTTCCGCAATTTGAAATCACAGTCCGCTACAAAAGACCATGCTTCTTCCTAAAGAGAGAGAGAGAAATAATAATAAGAAAGAAAATCTGATACACTTTCATATTTTAAATACTTACTAAAGTCCAGTGGCCCCCTAAAGTGTTCGTACACTTAAAAATTTTTAATAAAACGAATTACCCTGAGATCGAAGTCGAATCGTGAAGTCATATTTTTTTCACATGTACTCTATGCGATTCCAAATAAAAGTTAACGTTAAATATATATATAGATAGATAGATAGATAATCCTTTAAAAAAAGGGGGAGGGGGAATCAGAACACACAACAAAAAGTCATAGTACGCCAAAACATTTTCGGATAAATTCATAATTAAAATTATCGTCTGTCGCTTTATTTTTATTTTTGCATTGTGGCGGCATTTAAAAAATCGGTAGACTTCAATTTTCGTTTGCTTACTGGGTAATATCAAATATACTCTTTAAGAATAGTTCTTAGAAATTAAGAATAGTTCGTAAAGAATCAACAAAAAGCATTCGAAAATTTTTTATTTTTCATCACTACTGGTCAATCAATTCGGAATATCGCTGAATTATCAAATTTATCGCATTCTACAGTGCAATATGTGATAAAACGCTTTAAAGAAAATGGGTGCAGAAACAAGGTAAGAAAAAGTCAACTTTCAAAGTTAACTGATCGTGATCAGTATCTTATAATTAGAAAATTTGTGAAAGATTCATGTTTGAGTACTGTAAACGTTTCTACAGAATTTAATAAAAAATTTTCTGCTTCTGTTTCACCTGAAATTGTTCGGCGAGTTCTCAAAACAGCTGGATTAAATTGCCGTTTTGCCCGTAGAAATATTTCTGTGAGTGGGAAATACAGAAAGCTTTAGGCTTCCCTTCGTAAAATCAATGATGATTAAACCCGAAACGTATTGGAATAATGTCTTATTTGCAAGTGAACACCACTTCAGAATTTCTGGTTCCGATGGGCTTATAATTGCACGGAGAGTAAAAAATAAATTAGAAGTTTAATTCCGAAAACTTTGGAACAGCATTGCAGTGGAGGTGCATGTCAGCATCAGGACTAGGTAATGTTATAATCATTGATTACACAATGAATAATGCGCTTTATTTAATAATTTTAACAGAGAATTTAAAATTATGTCAGCATCCTTTGACGTTTTTACCTGCGATAAGTAAAGCTTATCTTTCTTTACGAATAGCATGTCTTTAGATGGATACGGTTTTGGATAGCTAATTAATGGGACCAATTGTATTTGTAATTTGTAGGCTTACTGAAATAATATTTTTGAGATAAACAACATTTTTTGAAATAAATATAAAAATAAATGAAATAAATAAATTTAAAGCGCGCATAGGCGCCGGCAGTATAGGGTAAGGGGGCAATGCTCCCCCTGTATTTTTGTATGCAGTGTTTTTCCTTGCTTTTTTGCTCTTTCCAACATGGTAACCATACGTTGAAGTAGTCTTTGCCCCCCTCCCCCCCCGGGAAATATTCTGCCGGCGCTCATGAAAGCGCCGTGAATTAAACTTTTGAAGTCTTTCTGTACATTTTCATGACTAAGTTAGCTTAGTTAAGAGTGTCAGCTATGGAAAAAATAAATAAATAAATAAACGGTGTTAACTTGTTTGCTTAGGCCAACTGCCTTAAAGAATGAACGAGGGTGTATCCTTTGGTGCTTTTATCTGCTCTAAGTAAATTTCATTCTTCTTTACGAATTCCATGTCTTTGGATGGACATTAATACATTTTTGGATAGCTGATTGATGTGAGAAATTTTATTTGTAATTTGTTCGCTTACTGCTATGTTATTTATATAAAAAAAAATACTATCTTTCGAAAGAAAACATGAGAATTAAAAATTTTTTTAAAAATGCATGTAATATCTCCTGAATTGAAATTTTGAAGTAGTTTTGTACTTTTTATGATTGTGTTAGCTTAATTAGAGTTTCCGCTACGAAAATAAATTAAAATGAAATCCATTTAATAAGTAGATTTTTTTTTAAATTTGCACTTGGATATCAAATTTTGGGTTATTCAAGAAAAAAGTTTAAAATTCCATTTTTCTCGAAAACTCTTGATTTTCGGCCATACATATGTTGGTGAAAATTGTAGCATGTTTGCTCCCCTATCTCGTCTTAAAAGGAATACGCCGAGTTACCAATAACCCTGTAAAAGTACCATATTATTTGTCCATGCCCAGTTTTTACTACGAAAACTAGTGGCGTAAGTAGAATAGTTTACGAACAGACGGAATGTATTTGAATTCTTTTGGATGATCATGTGAAAAAAAAAATAATAATAAACGCTACATACACTATTTTCAATAAGATGCAGGGTGCAGTACGCTGTTTACGAACATTGCTTCATTCGGTAGAGAAGAGGGGATGAAGTTAAAAACAGATGATCTTGGAAAATAACGGTACTACGCACCGATTACCTAAATAATGAAATTTACAAAATGAAAGATATTTACTTAGAATGAAATTTACTTAGAATACCTACCTTTGTTTTTTTTGGAGGAGTTTCCAAAGAAGCAAGAATTACATTTGACATTCGCCTTTTCTTAATCTTCATCGCTGTTATAAAGTCTCCACACTGAAAGAGATATAAATACTAAGCAATTTTAAGTGTTCAGTTGATTGAAACAGTGTTATCATACAGCAACCAGTCATTTTACTTGGGTGAAACAGATTTATTAAAAGAAGGAAATAAAAATTGAGATTAACTGGGTCCGAATTCAGACTTTGTAATAAATAGTACATTTTGATACATATGCGTAATTTGCAAATTCAGTACAATTGCGGAGTGCTAGTGAATTGTACGAAATTGCACTTCATAACTAAAAGAAATGGACTCTGACAATGGAAGATCAGTTCTCTCAACGTGGTTCGTTGCGAGCCTTATCGAAGTTAAATTAAGAGTGCAACATCAGACAAAAAGTAGACATTACTTTTTGTGTAAATAGAATCTACTTCCACGGGAGTCAAACCCTAGACTTCTAACGTATGACTGAATGGCGAACCAACTTCGCCACACGAGGTCGTCGAAAAAAATGTTAACTTGTTTGAGAAATAATCAGGCGCCACTATTCCTTTGATGCCCCATGGGCTCCACACCTTTAATTCCGGCACTGCTGCCATCTATCGGTTCCTGAATGTGGTTAGAAATTAACTCTCCGGGAGTTTGTGGTAGAAATTACTCTTGGCAGATGCTGCCATTATCTAATCTGGATTCGGGGTTAATACAAAAATCTGTTAAAAACAGAAGTGCCTAACCCAAATTAATCCATGAACAACTATCAAACAAAACAAACCTTGTTATAAGCAGCTTCTAGTTAAATTAAATAATATTTTATTTCACTTCCTTCAAATAAACACGTTTTATAACAAAAGTGGTCATTCGCCAACTTTGTAAGTTTTTAACCCTTCACGCACTATTTTTCCTGTTTCCGACGTTGTCTCGAAATGTTTTCAGTACATGAAAATCTAATAGATAGTGAGGTATTGTCATCTAAGTGAGAAACACAAGTACAAAACTCTCCGTCTTCGTTTTACAGATATTTTTCAAAGCTCAGATAACACTCAGATAACAGGGACATATACCTGTATTTAAGATTCATTGAAAAATGGAAGGGTCTTATTGGGTTGTCCCTCATCTGCAGGGGCGGCCCTAGGGCCGGACAAACCGGACCCCTGTCCGGGGCGGCAAATTTTAGGGGCGGCATTTTGGCTCGAATTTGAAAAATACATTTTGTATTAGCAAAAGAATTGTTAAAAAATATTCCGAAGAATATCATTCCATATAACTTTACTAGCTGAGGTAACCATCCGTCATTGATGGGTTTTTACTAACCGTGCGAAATATTATTTGCATTGTAGGAGTACAAAAAAATGGAATTAGCATACTGGCAGAAATATAGAAAGCAAAGTTATAACTCTTGCGTATTGTTCAAAGATTACAGGTTAGAGAGTAACAAACTACTCAGACAAACTGTCAATAGAGAAAATGCTTTACATTCAAAATTAACGTTTTCTTTTAGTGAATGAGCTTCAATGAATATTACACCGAAAAGAGAATATCTGGAAAATGCTTTGTAATAGCAAGTAGCCTATATTTAACACTGTCTGATTGAATTATATTTTGAGGATTTTACTTGATGCGCGGAAAACTTTAAATCAAAGTTTACATCATACTTTAATTCAAACTTGTAGAAAATTCAAATCCTGTAATTTTAATTTACTAACCGCCTACAATTTAACAACGTTTCATTTTATTCCGTTTTGTCTTTTAGTTGTTTTTACAAAGTGGTCAAACAAAATTTTCTCAATAATATGTATATTTAATTAGGAAGAATTCAAACAATGTTATTTAACTATATCTCCTCGACAGTAACTGAATTTTGTTCTATTAACTTTAGAAATTTTAATATTATGCCTGTAAAATTTTTGCACAATTTTCTCAAAATTAAAAAAATAATAATAATTTTAAAGAAGAAATCGACGTAATTTGTTTAAGTCGAACAGCCACCTATTGTATTATCTCCAGACGCCCTCCCCCTCTCTCCCTGTCCCCTAAAAAAGAAAAGAAAAAATACAATGCAACTTTTACAAATCCTTTCAATTTATACAAATCTTTTAAAAATGTCTATCATGCTTTGTTACCCGTATGACCTAATTTCACTCTGTTCTCTTAATCTGTTTTTGATGGATGCCAGAACAAACTTTTAAAGCAATTTTTATAAAATATCAAAGTCTATGAATTATTTAAAACAATTTTGGTATCTATTGTTTCAATTAACTTACCATTCAATATAATTCTAAATTTCATTCTATTCCATTGAGTCATTTTTTAACAAAGGGCGAACATACATTTACGCACAGTTTTCAAACAATAGTTTCAAATCTCAAAACTTTTAAACGAATTAGAAATATTTTAGCACCTGCAGTTTAAATTAAGTTGCCACTTTTGGTGTTGCAATAAATTTCATTTCATTCGCTTCAGTTGTTTATATGTGATGTGCAAACAAATATTTACACATTTTGCATAGATTTTTCACAACCACAACGTTTCCAGTTGAGATTCAAATTACACTTTGTTAATGAAATTCAACAAGCCAAATACTCTCCCATATTTCTAGATCGCACCCCTGGTGCCAAAAAAATCGCATTCTTAGTAAGGTATAAAGGTATTGACAAATCTAATTCCAATGAGGCTAAAACTGATGAAAGAATTTTAAGTTTTTGTTCCAGTGATTTGGTTTCAGGATTATTTAACTCTCTCAAACAGTTCATGTTCCTATGCTCTATTATTATTTGGTACAAAATCTTCAGTTGCGTGAATCTATTAAGAAAGCTATTGCAGTCAAAAGACAACGATTTACCACCTGCTCTAGAACTCTTAAGAAACTGTAAAGATTTTTTGAAAGGATCTTCAAATGGATGTAATTTTAAATGAAATATTCTGTTATGCAAGAGAACTGACCGACGAGATAGTATTCTGGCTAACACTGAGTTTACTCAGCCACATAGCTTATTAATTTTGATTGCGAAACATCAGATGATCTGGTGAAAGATCCTAAATTAAAATTCCCGATAGTTTTATTTTTTTTACAGTAAACAAAGCGATTAATACCTTAGAGTGCAGATTTAATTTCATAAGTACCCAATGTAATTATTTTAAATTTTTGCAGGGCATATATGAGTTAAAAGACTCAGTGCTAATTAAACATTGTAATACAGTGTAATTGTAATAGTGTTAACACTGTTTATCCCTTTCACGCGCAGTGTTCCTGCTCTGGGAACACCAAACTCTGACATTTTGACTGTTACCAGTCACGAAGAATAGATTTGATTTCTATAAAAATAGTTGGGGGTGACATAGCTCCATGAGAATCCTTTACTTTTTACCAAGTCATTTCCCATAAAAAAATTGTCACGATTATTTTTAACAGCACTGACATCTGCTAAAAAATGTAAGAATGCAAGAACAGCTGGATAGATTGCCCAAAGCTGAAAAAAGGTCAGCCAGCTGTCGTCAAAAAAGGGTCTCTAGATCTGTGGCACGCGATGAACGTTTCGATCGTCTGCCATCTTGCTGGTAGTTAAGTCGAGCGATGGCAACGGCTGCCCTTTTTTGAGCATTGGGAAAGGGTTGCGCCTCAAAGGGTTATAGAGTAAACAATTGGAATTGGAATGCTGACCGATGGGGAATCAGGGAATAAAAATGCGCTTGATCCAGTAAATGAAAGTGTCAGTTGGCCTTATTAGGCAAAAAGGAAAGCTCAGTTGAAATTTTAAAGCTAATTTCAACTCTAGATTTTACACCAGATCTTGCTATTGCTTCGAGAATTTCGCTTTCTTTGCCGATAATTGTGGCAAGAGCAGAGAAGAGTTTCTCAAAATTAAAGTTAACTAAAAATTTCTTATGTTCCACAACTCTTCCAGATAGGTTAAATAATTTAACTACATTGGCTATAGAACATGAATTAGTTGAAAAATTGATTTAAGAGAAAAAGTCAGGAATTTTGCGGAAGTAAAAAAAAAAAAAAAAAGAAAAAAAAAAAAAAAAAAAAACCTCTTGATTTTTCTCTCTTTCTTTTGGTTTTTAGCTTAATGTGTGGTTTTTAATAAATATGGTTTCTCTTATGCCGTGTTATGTTTAAAGAGCCATTCAAGTTTCATAGGCATAAAAACAGTATATGTGAACAATATTTCTTTTAGTAGTAATTTAACTGTGTTGGGGGGGGGGCGGCATTTTATATTTTTGTCCGGGGCGGCAAAACTGTTAGGGCCGGCCCTGCTCATCTGTTACACTGCGCAGTGAAGGGTTAAATTATGCAAAAGATTAATAATGAACTTGCATATTTTCTATCACCGTCATTGGTTCCTAAAAGTCTGTATGGGAAAAGTGTTTGGAACATATACCTTCAATTCGTGCCGTGTGTTTGGATTTCAAATTCTAACAGGTTTTTGGTTAAGCAAAGCGATTTTACACCCCTCCATGCTAAACGTTGCCAACTGAAGAGAGAAATCGGCTGCACAATTTACTGAACGAAAATTCATCATATTAATTCTTCACATTAGATTAAATTTTAAATTCAAATCTTTCTTTTAAAGTTAATAAAAATACTTTTAAGTATGATTAAACATGTATTTTAATTCCCTTCATTGAAAGATGCTTTGATCTCAGAATATGGGCCAAATCCTATCCGTATAATAATGCATGTTTAAAACTTGTATTTGCAATAAATGTTTAGGATAATTAACAGATGGTAATGTAAAAAACATCTAAATTAAATAGTAGGCGGAGGGGCACTAGATTATATTTAATTTCAAAGTAAGCGGTAATCGCGAAATACTTTCGAGAACGTGTGCTCCAAGAAGTTGAGACAAACTTCTATTAACTAACCTCATTTTTTTTTTTAATTGCAGCTGTTGAATCTACAAAATTCAACAGTTAAAGTATCATATTTTAATTTTAAGTTTCAAAGTAGCTGATGTTTCCTTCAATATACAGTTGCTTTTATGGAAATCTTTTATAGCATTAGAAATGTCAGCATTTGAGGATTATAGCGGCCACTATGTTTGCTTGGCGACATTAGGATTACGGTGGGATCGCAGCTATGCTTCAGAACGACAAAAGTCTATAAATGCAAAAGTTTTCGCGAGATTTTACAACCAACATCGTGTAGATGTATCTCGGTTTGCTTGGCGACTGAATTTTAGTGGCCCCTAGTAGGAAAATTCAGTAATATGCGCGAATTCTTTCCCAAGATGAGACATCCTTTTTCCATTTTTAATCTCCAACTCGGATATTGTCTGTTAACCTCCACCGTTGGAATACGCACAGTGTTCGATTTAGCGCCAATAACGGGAAACTATATCCCGATTACTAGTTATCGTAATCATTTCCTTATGCTGGATGGCAGTTTATTTACTTCCTTGTACGTAGTATAAGGAAGTAATGTGATCCCGAAAAATTTTGGGGGCCAAATTTCGACAAAAAAACCGATTTTGACTACCTCTAAATTTAATTTTAAAATTTTTTTCGATGCATCTCATCGTAGGCTAGCATGCACGATCATATTAAAGCGTCTGCAACTCATTTTGACCAGTGGCGAGTCTACTGTGGCCAGTTTTTCCATGCCGTCTGTACGTACGTACGTATGTACGTACGTACGTACGTACGTATGTATGTAACTCGCATATCTCAAAAACTATTGGTCGTAAAATGTTGAGATTTGATATTTAGGATTGTTCTATGATCTAGTTGTGCACCTCCCCTTTTGGTGGCAATCGAATGGATAGTTTATGTACAGGACCGCCCAAAAGATTCGAAATACATTACGCTCTATGGGCCGAAATTCATTAAATTCGCCTAACTCAAAAGCTATTAGGCGTAGAATGTCGAAACTTCATATTTTGGATAGTTGTAACATCTAGTAGTGCACCTCCCCTTTTGGTTCCATTCGACTGGATAGTTTATCTACAGGACTGCCCAAAACATTCGAAATACATTACGCTCAATGGGCCGAAATTCATTAAACTCGCATATCTCAAAAACTGTTAGGCGTACAATGTTGAAACTTTATATTTAGGATTGTTGTAACATCTAGTTGTGCACCTCCCCTTTTGGTTCCATTCGACTGGATAGTTTATCTACAGGACTGCCCAAAACATTCGAAATACATTACGCTCAATGGGCCGAAATTCGTTAAACTCGCATATCTCAAAAACTGTTAGGCGTACAATGTTGAAACTTTATATTTAGGATTGTTGTAACATCTAGTTGTGCACCTCCCCTTTCGTTTCCATTCGACTGAATAGTTTATCTACAGGACCGCCCAAAAGATTCGAAATACATTACGCTCTAAGGGCCGAAATTCATCAAAGCGTTTTTTAGAGGTATTGGGCTATTTCAAACGACTCAGAAGTGATATATGCTGTAAAGAGTTAGAAAATGAATTTCACCATTAAAAAAAGTGTCTTTATCAGTTTTAGTTCTGCTACAGGAACACTCAAAAGATTTCCAATACATTACGGTCAATGGCAATTTTAGGGGCATTCATCCATTTCAAGCACAATACCGTCCTACCACATAAGTTAGGTAATGGTCCGACCACGGTCACGTGCCTCCCTCAAGAACTATGCCAAAAGTCGCCAAGCTTGGCGACTTTTGGTGTACGTGTGTGCATATTTAACTCTCAAATCTCAAAAACTATTATGAAATTTCATATATAAGAATGTTGTAACATCTAGTTGTGCATGTCGATTTTTGGTTCCAATCTACCCAATTTACAGGACCACCGGAAAGAATTTCAGTACTTTAATGTCTATGGACATCTTCAATATAATACTACTGTAGATAGTCATTGTTTGGTACATGCCCAAAATCTCGCCGTCTGTCCTCGACCTTGGCGAGTTTTGGCGAAATATCGCCAAATTTGGCGATAGTTAGTCATTTGGTCCATGCCCAAAGTATCGCCATTTGTCATCGTTCTTGGCGAGTTTTGGCGAAATATCGCCAAATTTGGCGATAATCTGTCATTGTTTGGTTCATTCTTAAAATCTCGCCAAATGTTGTCGATATTGACGAGTTTCGCCGAAATATCGCCAAATTTGGCGCCAAAAATTATTTCGTATTTTGTATAACTCTAAAACTAACCCGTAGATTGTTTAACTTTTGTATTTAGAACTATTGTAATATCTAACTGTTTTCAATATCTTTTTTGACAGCAATCGGCTGAGAATTTATTTACAGGGTGAGCCAAATGACTTTGAATACATTGAGGTGTATGGATGCATTCAATTCATTGAAAGTCTGTGGTCAATGACCACTTTGGCTATCCCCAAAATCTCGCAGACTATCTCAAGTTTGTCGGCTTTTGGTGAAATATCGCCAAATAAAGTGTCAGAAGGAAATCTTTCAAATTGAACTCAGCTTGGCGATATCGACCTATTTGGCTGGAAATCGCTAAACCTTACTATTATTGATATTTTATCTCTTTCAAACAAATAAATTTAGAGGAAGTGCGTCGAAAATATTTGTGATCTAATGGACGTGCAAGGAAGTCATGTGTTGGACACATCAGATTTTTTTTCAAATAGAGTAAGATTTAACTATAAAAGAGCTTTGGCCGCCAAAATGATCAGCGTCAATTTGGCGTAATCGACGGTCTAATAACGTAAATACCAAATTAGCTTTTGAGTCATGAACTGTATTTTACCCCCCCCTGAACACAATAAAATAATTACAATTTTTACCTCTCCGTTTTTTCTTTTCCTTTGGCCATTTTGTTGTCCTCCGACTTCTTTCGTGCTTCGGCTCAGGTCCATGTAGTTGCTATTCTGCTGTCCACAAACTTTTCCCGTTACTTCCACAGAGTCGCAATTCTGAAATTCGAGAATTACACATGAAAATTATTGCTTCTGAACTAGAGTCGAGCTCTAAGTAAGATGTAGTGGGATGGCATTCACTAAGTCATGTAAAGCTCGTCCGCTATTTTTATGCAAAAGAGTATAGCCACAGGTGGCAAATTGGACATTATAACGCAGGCGACAGTTTGGCAGTTAAGAGTTTCATGTAATAAAACATTGGTTTTTGCTCTTGAACCAAAAGAGTATGGGATATGATATGGTAATTTGTCCAGTATAAAATAATTTGTTCGATTTTTCTCCTAAAATCAACAAGAAGAAAATTTATATTGAACTGTAGTAAAGATGCTTGGAAATCCGTATCAGGTGATCAGCATTGCCGCTTTCTTTTTAACAGTGCATTCCGAAAACATCATATGATTTCTCAGTATATATTTACAGGTAAACTATTTAAGTCCTTCAGAATATCTACATTAACGATTTACAAGCTGTACTATTCAGAGTCATATAAAACTTTCAGGAAAAAATCTTAAATTGAAAAGTTAGTAGGATTTGTCTCTTTTCGAAAATTTTTGCTGTGCAATTCCATGTTTGAAGAATTTTTTCAGAAAGTTTCGTTAAGCACGTTGTTTCATTTATTATGGAGTGTAGTGCAGCGTATGAAGAATATTGCTGATTTTTTTTTTAGAGTCCCTGGAATAATTGGTTTTTCCCTTTGTGCATAAAGTTCGTGACGGAGATTCCATTTGTTCGAACACCCTAAAAGCTCCAAAGGCTAAATGTCACTGGTGCACTTCTTAGAGGTAAGTACTTTTTTTTTTTACCACTAGGCAGCTATTTCGCTCAATACCAGAATTTCGTCTACTCATTTTTGTCTATGCGATCTTCTCGACAAGTTTTGTAGATATGAATTCTCACGGTGAAGATCTTTTCAAATGTGTTTGCTAGATAACCTGGAGGGGGGGGGTTAATAAAATCTTGAAAGTCACATAAGTTTTGCAATTTTCGATAATTCATCGTTAAATTTGGTGCCAAAACGCGACAATTTATTATAAATATATTACGAGTATAGTTAGAAAATGCCTGGCGGATATTGTAAAATAGTTTCAGTTGGCGATTTTAATACAGATATTAATTCCGAAGAAGTGCTTTTTAGAACAGAGAAGACAAATACGGTACACTCATAGATTATAATTTCAAAATGGTATTTATAAAGATGAAATATAGTTTGACTATGCTTGGCGAAATTTGTTGAACAGTTTGGTAGGAAGAAGTGTTTTATGGAGCAAGGAAGGAAAACGCGGCACTCATGAATAATGATACACTTTCCAACTTAATAGAATAAGGAAGAAAAATAGGCACGACGCATAAATTATGATGCTCTTTTAATACATAGCGCTTTAGAACGTATTTAAAATCTGAAAGTGTTTCAAATTTTCTCACGCCTTTTTTTTTTTTTTTTGTACAGGTGATACTGTACCTAGATATGTTACTGGCTCTGCAGTGCTAAACTATAGACTGGCACATTACCCTCATATCTGTGCCGTCAGCCAAAATTTAACTTGTTCTTTGCCTAGGTATTCTGAAAAGAAACTGTTTGCAAGGCTGATTAAGTGGTTAGAATTTCCCAAGCAATCTCTATGGCATCTCAAATCAATGACAACACTTCCTTGAAAAATTGAGCATTTTATGCATCTTACTGGGATAATTCCAACAACTGAAGGCTGAATAAACACCAATTTCATATATTCTTTTGATTCAATAGCTAAAACAATGTTTTATTACATAAAAATTGTAACAACAAAATCTCGCAGTAGTCCAGTCACTAAACTCAGTTCCCGTAAGAACACGGAAAAGTGATGCAGCATCTGGCTTGGGGAGTGCTTGGGAGGGTCAACTCCTCTCTCGGCTGGACTGCTGTGAGACGTGTGTACGCTAATAGGAGGTGGTGCACGTAAAATTCGTCGTGGTATGTTCACACGCTATCTCTGGGGGTGCCGATTTCAGGTGGTGGATGGTCCCTCATTTGGAATGGGTTCAAAATTACGGACCAACAAGCAGAAGTCCAATCCTCTCGGAGGCGATGGCACCTATATCCATGGATAGTGCAATCGTCCATCCATAGATACGAGAACAACAACAACAAAATAGTAGAATGTGTTCAATTAAAGCAATGGCCGATCAGCCATACGTGGCAACCCCCCTTATCATAAGAATGGCAGATGCTTACACAAGACTGTCCCAAAAGTAATGAGAAAAAATTTTTCTGCTCGTTTCTGGTACATCGGTGAGGAAAATCGGGTGACTCAGAAGTGTGGATTGGAATGATAGTGACTCATTCCAGCTGTCGAGCAGCTGCTCATAATTCACATCGCATGCCCAGTGGTTAAAAATGAGTCGTTGCAAGTTTTCCTCGTTACGCTCAAGGTACAGCGATCTATTGAGCAACTATGCAATAAAGATGAATTTGCGATATACCATGAGAAGAACAAACTCGTGTGCTACCCCATCCATCGTAATGTTCTGACATGGGTTTCCTGGAACTTGTTTTTGTTCTCGCCTCACAAGATTAACAAGAAGGGATGCCATTCTGACACACTCCAAGACATATCCAAACAGCCGTAACCGCAAGACTTTGCTACATCTCACAAAATGAGTTCGAATAAATACTACAACCCCTGGCAGCAACGTTGAACTTGTACTTGCTGCCCAAGGCAGTAGCGTAGCCAGTATATTATTTCGGGGGAGGGGGCTGTGTATCAAATTGTAAGTTTTCCAATTGTAAGCTAAGTGAAGGGTCACATTTCAGCCCCCCCCCATCTGAATACGCCCCTGGCCCGTGGCACATACTCTGAAGATTATTAAATGTTCTTTGTTTCTGCAATTTGTACCTCATTACATTTGGGAAAGCTTTGTGTAGAAATGAGCCTTAGGTAAAAGGGACATTTACTTACAACACAGCGCGTCTTCCTTTTCTGTTCTTCGACCATGCTTGCGTAATCTGAGTTCGAGATCAGGCGGCCCACGTTGCGTTTAGTGAGCGGCTCGCCCTCGTCAAAACCAAATTTCTCCTGGAGTTTGGCAATCCTCGGGTCGATGGGGTCTGGCGATTTTCCCGCCAGGCAGCGTCCCTCCAGCTGTGGAAAGGCATCCCATCTGGACAAAAGGAAGTCGAGCTGCTGCTGAGGCGAGGGTCTTCCGGGGCGGCGAAGACGCCGGTCGCTCATGTCTCTCCCCTGAAACAAAGGAAGGGATTACTCTCTGTCGACCCATTTTCATAGTGACCCATTTCAGTGAAATTTCCATAGATTTGTAGAGTAACTGAAACTGTTTCTTAAAATTTTGTGGGAGCTCTGTACCCATGGGATTTTTTCTGTGGGTGCTTGAGGCCCGGAGCACCTACGTAATCAGCGCCACTGCTTGGGGGCAAAAAAAAATGCTATGGGGAAAAAAATTATGTTTTTGATAGCTTTAGGAAAATGCGGTTAACTTTTTAACGAAATTAGTTTTTTAAATAATTAAAATTAGTTTTTAAAATAATTAATAAATAATTATAATATGAAACTAATTATTTTTTCGTATTTCAAGTGCAGTAAGAACAACTAACATGGAGGATTTATTTAAATTTGCTGCATTAAGAGGTATGAGTTCGATGAATTTTGATTATAGTATTTTATAGGAATTATCAAGTCCCCGGAAAGATACTTACGAAATAATTAGAGCCTCGTAATATATTTATAAATTAATTAAACTCCCGGCGGACACAACTAGTAAGCAAACATGATTTTTTAATTCGTCTATAATTATTTTAATAAAAGTGAAGATTTTTATTTAAACTTGGATTTTTAATAAAATAATTGCAAAAACCCGGGTCTTTAATTAGTCTATAATTATTTTAAGTTGTTATCTACTGTATGTATGCTCAAGTATTTGTGTGTACTGATAATTACTGCATTTATAATTAAAAAATTAATTAGCTGATGAGGATTTTAAATATTTTAACAACTAATTCCGTTAAAAATTTAACCGTTTTTTCCTAAAGCTATTCAAACACATAAAATAATCAAAAGAAAAAAAAATACACGTGATAGAAATAAACAAATAGCAATAATAATAAATTTGTATTTAAATTATTAATTTGCTTAAAAATAAAAACTATGCTTTAATTTCTTTATAAATATCTTCTAGGGATTTCATTATTCTGTAAATTTATTTTGCTGAAAATTTTACACCATATTTTCTAAAAGCAATGCAATGCAAATACGGAAAAGGTATATTTCCTTTGGGAAACTATTTTCCCACCACGGGATATCGATATAAAAAAATAAGATTCCATGCAAGAACTTTCTGACGATTCATCAAGATTTCGGGTCAAAAATTCCTGTTGCAGTAATAAGTTAACTTTTATAGTAAACCTCGTTCCTTTATCGGCTATATTTATTCGCATTATATTAGGAATGCAAAACCGCACTCGCCTGAAAGCCATCTTGTTTCGAAAACGTTTATCATAATCAATATCCGCCAAGCTCTCAGAAATAGCATTCTACGCACGCTAAGCTCTGCTAAAAGTGAGCATGCGCAATATGGTCGAAACCAGTTTAGCAGGTTACGTTTCCTTTAGGGGAATGAGAAAGGTAGCGCAAAAACTCCGTATTTATAAATACACTCATGTCCATAAATTAAGGATAATGAAGTTCAGGCAAAGAAAGAGAAGATGAAAATACGTCCACATTCCAGTCGTCCGATAATTCTGCCACGTAAAACATCATCCAAATGCCTCCTTTGTGCCATAACTATGCGGTTTTCGCACTGAAAGGCTTTCACAGCGCTTGTGAACAATTTTACTTCTTTGCCACCATTCCTTATATACCCCTCTCTTACACTCTCGTCATTGTGACGTACCATCCACGCCATCTGGTGGTTTCCTGTAATTTGCATATTCTTCTTCAAGATGTGTGTGATCATTCCACAGGTGAAATTTTCATTTTAGAGATCAATTTCTGTGTGATTCTGAATTATCTTTAATTTATGGACATGAGTGTATATTAAACCCATTGTGAACACTACTTGTAAACGAACATGATTTTTTAATTCGTGTATAATTATTTTATTAAAAACGAGGTTTTTTAAAAACTTGTATTTTTAATAAAATAATTATAAAAACCTGGTTTTTTAATTCGTCTTTAATTACTTTTTTTATCAACTGTATGTATACCCAAGGATTTGTGTCTAGTGATTCTTACTGCATTTGAAAAAAAAATAGTTTAAAAGAAAAAAAAAATGCACTTAAAAATAAAAATAAACAAATAATAATAATTTTTAATTAAATTATTAATTTACTTAAAGTTAAAAAGCATGCTTTGATTTGCTTATAACTATATTCTGCGGATTTCATTATTCCATAAATTCATTTTGTTTAAAATTTTACAGGGTATTTTCTACTCTTAATTTTTAACTTAATTTTTCAAAACAAAATATGTTCGATCCTTCAGTAAATGACTCAAAGTCAGACCAATAATATTTTTTTTAAATGCATAAAACATGTATAATTTAAATTAAATATGCTGCTTATAACACTTTTCTCTAATTATTACTCACGAAAAGCAACTTATTGAAATACATAACAAACTTCTAAAAAAAAGGGAAAATATTACACTTCTGATTAACAAAATGCAATTATATAGAACCTATTTAATGTATTCTACCCCTAGCATTTTTTAAAGCACATATCTTAAAAATCCAATGTTCAAAATCAGTAACCATAAGATCAGCTATGTCCAAAATCTGTAATCTACAGATCAAAGATGTCCGAAATCAGTAACGTACTCAGCAAAAGATATCAAATGTAATTTTAAAAATAGAAACTCAAAATTCGGGAAAGCACGCTCGATAAATTCAGAGAAGCAAAAGCTGTGAAATCTGTAGAAATCCTGAATAAACATAATTTTGTAAGCAAAAGTTGGAAATCCAGCTAACATTCACATTTGCTTGCAAAAATTTACTATCTCGTGGGCGTCATAATAACTAACTACAGCGTCACAGTTAAGTTAAAATTCATAACAGTACGTGCATAAATAAAATTATTTGGAAAGCATGAAATCGGAACTAAATATCATTGTTTATAACAATATTTAGTATCGATACAAACAGATTCGACGAACGATATCGATACTATCGATTTTAAACACGTGTTTGGTGAAGAATGCACAGCCAATCAAATTGAGCTACGATAAAATTCAACTCTACAGTTGATTGGTTGAAGGAAGAGGGCGGTGACGTCACATCGATATAGTACGTTCAGACAAAACATAAATTAAACACAGTGTGCACGTCTACCAAAACATTTAATCGTTCTGGATGAGTTCGGGAAGTACGTAATCTGAACCGGTTTTGTACGTTTTAGAAACGTCGGCTGCCCGGACACATAGACGTTAGTAGAACGTTCTTTGTTTACGTACCGTGAAAGTTTAAACTGAATGTTCACAGTTGAAATTGGAACGTAAGTATGCTGCTGGGGGTGGTCGTAGGTTTAAAAATGTCTGAAAAATAATTGTACATTACAAATTTAATGAAAATACATTCAATAATTTAGAAGTTTGCAATCTGGTTTAAAAATGTCTGAAAAATAATTGTAAATTACAAATTTAATGAAATACATTCAATAATTTAGAAGTTTATATAGTGTATTCAAATTCTTGTTACTTATTGAAAAAAAAAGATGGATCAACAACTCGCATCTCATAGAGTGGTTGTTGGTTTAAAATTTCCGAAGCTGTTTTCTCTATATCAAAATATAAATTAACAATTTAACGAAATACATTCAATCAACAACCTGCATCTCATCGTTGCAATAGAGTGGTCATTGGTTTAAAATGTCCGAAGCTGTTTTCTCTATATCATATTGTAAATTGAAATTTAACAAAATACATTCAATAATTTAGAAGTTATAGTGTTTTCAAAATTCTCGTTGCCTATTGAAAAAGATGGATCACATCTCATCGTTGCAATAGAGTGGTCGTTGGTATAAAAATGTCTGAAAATAATTTTAAATTACAAATTTAATGATTCAATAATTTATAAGCTTATACAGTATATTCAAATTCTTGTTACTTATGGGGAAAAAATGGATCATCAACTCGCATCTAATTTTTAAGATGAAAAACAATAAAATTGCTCATCTATTAGAAGACAAATTCGGTTTATTGGTGGAATATAAAGAGATGTTCTTTAGATAGGTATGTTTGCATTTTTCACTGATAATGATAGCACAAGTCAATTTGTTTAAAAGGGAAGAAGACAGTTTCTTTCCAGAATTGAAATTAAACCTTTGAAATATGCTTATGCATTTATTAATGAATATCTGGACAGGCAAAATTTTGATTCTTTCCTTACAATGATTAAACATTATGGGGATCATTTCCAAAGGACATTGAATATTTAACGAGTGATATCAGGGTAGTGTAACAAATTGAAATCAAGAATAAAAACTTTTAGGCTTAGTAAAAGTATTAAATATATTTTTGTGGACTTTGAAATATTTTCAAAGTGAAACACAAAAACGCGTTTTATAAGTCTTTTTTACTGTCAGATTTCAAAAATATTGAACGAGTGATATCAGGTGAGCATAACAAATTGAAATCAAGAATAAAAACTTTTAGGCTTAGTAAAAGTATTATATATATATTTTTGTGGACTTTGAAATATTTTCAGAGTTGAAAACAAAACGCGTTTTATAAGTCTTTTTTATTGTCAGATTTCAAAAATATTGTACGAGTGATATCAGGGTAGTGTAATAAACTCGAATTAAACATAAAAATTTTTAGGTCTAATAAAAGTATTTTGTGGATTTGGAAATATTTTATAAGTTGAAAAAAAAAAAGCGTTTTATAAGTTAATTTTATCGTCAGATTTCAAAAATATTGAACGAGTGATATCAGGGTAGTGTAACAAACTGAAATCAATAATAAAAATTTTTAGGCCCATTAAAAATATTTTTTTTTTTTTTGTGGACTGAAAAATATTTCAAAGCTAGCATAAAAGTTATAACAACATACTTCGGCGGCGGTCATCTCAGGTCCGCTGCAGGGAGAGCTTACATGCGACACGTCCTTCCACCTCGACGACTCGACTGCAAAGGACGATTTGGCATAATAAAAGTATTTCTTTATCCAAAAGGTTCTAAAATGTACCGCTAGAGGGTGCTCTATTATTATATATATATGTGGGATTGGAGGTGGCAACACCAAAGAGAAGAAGAGGTTCCGACCAAGTATGACGTCACTAGATGCTGGCCTTCAAAAGCTTCTCCACTGCAAGAGATTGGGACATTGAGAGGACTTGCGCTCGGGGCTGATCGGATGCGAAACGACGGCAGCGAATCCTGGAGCAAGCTGACGAAGTTACCCGAGAACGAGGGTAAACAGACCTGCTGCTTCTAAACAATATTATTTCTTTCCGAGTCATCAATTTGTCTTCGTTAATTTTAATTCACGTTTTAGTTTTGTATTTTTCTTAACCTTTATTAAGCTTCACAAGTGTTTTTAATTGTGTTTGAGAAGATCATGGGTGCTCGGCGATCCCAAAAGTGGTCAGCATAATATTTTTCATTTGAAATATTTTCAAAGTGAAACACAAAAACGCGTTTTATAAGTCTTTTTTATTGTCAGATTTCAAAAATATTGTACGAGTGATATCAGGTGAGCATAACAAACTGAAATCAAGAATAAAAACTTTTAGGCTTAGTAAAAGTAATAAATATATTTTTGTGGACTTTGAAATATTTTCAAAGTGAAACACAAAAACGCGTTTTATATGTCTTTTTTATCGTCAGATTTCAAAAATATTGAACGAGTGATATCAGGTGAGCATAACAAATTGAAATCAAGAATAAAAACTTTTAGGCTTAGTAAAAGTATTATATATATTTTTGTGGACTTTGAAATATTTTCAAAGTGAAACACAAAAACGCGTTTTATATGTCTTTTTTATCGTCAGATTTCAAAAATACTGAACGAGTGATATCAGGTAAGCACAACAAAATGAAATCAAGAATAAAAACTTTTAGGCTTAGTAAAAGTATTATATATATATATTTTTGTGTGAAACACAAAGACGCGTTTTATATGACTTTTTTATCGTCAGATTTCAAAAATATTGTACGAGTGATATCAGGTGAGCTTAACAAACTGAAATTAAGGATTAAAAAAAATTTAGGCTTAGTAAAAGTATTTTGTGGACTTTGAAATATTTTTAGAGTTGAAAACAAAAACGCGTTTTATAAATCTTTTTTATCGTCAGATTTCAAAAATATTGAACGAGTGATATCAGGTGAGCATAACAAATTGAAATCAAGAATAAAAACTTTTAGGCTTAGTAAAAGTATTAAATATATTTTTGTGGATTTTGAAATATTTTTAAAGTGAAACACAAAAACGCGTTTTATAAGTCTTTTTTATAGTCAGATTTCAAAAATATTGAGCGAGTGATATCAGGTGAACATAACCAATAGAAATCAAGAATAAAAACTTTTAGGCTTAGTAAAAGTATTAAATATATTTTTGTGGACATTGAAATATTTTCAAAGTGAAACACAAAAACGCGTTTTATGTCTTTTTTATTGTCAGATTTCAAAAATATTGTATGAGTGATATCAGGTGAGCATAACAAACTGAAATTAAAAATAAAAAAAATTTAGGCTTAGTGAAAGTATTTTGTGGAATTTGAAATATTTTCAGAGTTGAAAACAAAAACGCGTTTTATAAACCTTTTTTACCGTCAGATTTCAAAAATATTGAACGAGTGATATCAGGTGAGCATAACAAATTGAAATCAAGAATAAAAACACAAAAATCACTTTTAGGCTTAGTAAAAGTATTAAATATATTTTTGTGGATTTTGAAATATTTTCAAAGTGAAACACAAAAACGCGTTTTATAAGTCTTTTTTATTGTCAGATTTCAAAAATATTGTACGAGTGATATCAGGTGAGCATAACAAATCGAAATCAAGAATAAAAAACTTTTAGGCTTAGTAAAAGTATTAAATATATTTGTGGATTTTGAAATATTTTTAAAGTGAAACACAAAAACGCGTTTTATAAGTCTTTTTTATAGTCAGATTTCAAAAATATTGAACGAGTGATATCAGGTGAGCATAACAAATTGAAATCAAGAATAAAAATTTTTAGGCTTAGTAAAAGTATTAAATATATTTTTGTGGACTTTGAAATATTTTCAAAGTGAAACACAAAAACGCGTTTTATAAGTCTTTTTTATTGTCAGATTTCAAAAATATTGTACGAGTGATATCAGGTGAGCATAACAAACTGAAATTAAAAATAAAAAAAATTTAGGCTTAGTGAAAGTATTTTGTGGACTTTGAAATATTTTCAGAGTTGAAAACAAAAACGCGTTTTATAAATCTTTTTTATCGTCAGATTTCAAAAATATTGAACGAGTGATATCAGGTGAGCATAACAAATTGAAATCAAGAATAAAAACTTTTAGGCTTAGTAAAAGTATTAAATATATTTTTGTGGACTTTGAAATATTTTCAGAGTTGAAAACGAAAACGCGTTTTATAAGTCTTTTTTATTGTCAGATTTCAAAAATATTGTACGAGTGATATCAGGGTAGTGTAATAAACTCGACTTAAACATAAAAATTTTTAGGTCTAATAAAATTATTTTGTGGATTTGGAAATATTTTATAAGTTGAAAAAAAAAAAGCGTTTTATAAGTTAATTTTATCGTCAGATTTCAAAAATATTGAACGAGTGATATCAGGGTAGTGTAACAAACTGAAATCAATAATAAAAATTTTTAGGCCCATTAAAAATATTTTTTTTTTTTTTTTGTGGACTGAAAAATATTTCAAAGCTAGCATAAAAGTTATAACAACATACTTCGGCGGCGGTCATCTCAGGTCCGCTGCAGGGAGAGCTTACATGCGACACGTCCTTCCACCTCAACGACTCGACTGCAAAGGACGATTTGGCATAATAAAAGTATTTCTTTATCCAAAAGGTTCTAAAATGTACCGCTAGAGGGTGCTCTATTATTATATATATATGTGGGATTGGAGGTGGCAACACCAAAGAGAAGAAGAGGTTCCGACCAAGTATGACGTCACTAGATGCTGGCCTTCAAAAGCTTCTCCACTGCAAGAGATTGGGACATTGAGAGGACTTGCGCTCGGGGCTGATCGGATGCGAAACGACGGCAGCGAATCCTGGAGCAAGCTGACGAAGACGAAGTTACCCGAGAACGAGGGTAAACAGACCTGCTGCTTCTAAACAATATTATTTCTTTCCGAGTCATCAATTTGTCTTCGTTAATTTTAATTCACGTTTTAGTTTTGTATTTTTCTTAACCTTTATTAAGCTTCACAAGTGTTTTTAATTGTGTTTGAGAAGATCATGGGTGCTCGGCGATCCCAAAAGTAGTCAGCATAATATTTTTCATTTGAAATATTTTCAAAGTGAAACACAAAAACGCGTTTTATAAGTCTTTTTTATTGTCAGATTTCAAAAATATTGTACGAGTGATATCAGGTGAGCATAACAAACTGAAATCAAGAATAAAAATCTTTTAGGCTTAGTAAAAGTAATAAATATATTTTTGTGGACTTTGAAATATTTTCAAAGTGAAACACAAAAACGCGTTTTATATGTCTTTTTTATCGTCAGATTTCAAAAATATTGAACGAGTGATATCAGGTGAGCATAACAAATTGAAATCAAGAATAAAAACTTTTAGGCTTAGTAAAAGTATTAAATATATTTTTGTGGATTTTGAAATATTTTCAAAGTGAAACACAAAAACGCGTTTTATAAGTCTTTTTTATTGTCAGATTTCAAAAATATTGTACGAGTGATATCAGGGTAGTGTAATAAACTCGAATTAAACATAAAAATTTTTAGGTCTAATAAAAGTATTTTGTGGACTTTGAAATATTTTCAAAGTGAAAAAAAAAAAAACGCGTTTTATAAGTTTATTTTATCGTCAGATTTCAAAAATATTGAACGAGTGATATCAGGTGAGCTAACGATTATAAAAATAGCTAGTGAAATATCAATGAATAAAAACTAACTTTTTAGCGACTTTAGTAAAATGTATTATAAATATATTTTTGTGGACTTTGAAATATTTTCAAAGTGAAACACAAAAACGCGTTTTATAAGTCTTTTTTATCGTCAGATTTCAAAAATTTTGAACGAGTGATATCAGGTGAGCATAACAAATCGAAATCAAGAATAAAAACTTTTAGGCTTAGTAAAAGTATTAAATATATTTGTGCATTTTGAAATATTTTTAAAGTGAAACACAAAAACGCGTTTTATAAGTCTTTTTTATAGTCAGATTTCAAAAATATTGAGCGAGTGATATCAGGTGAACATAACCAATTGAAATCAAGAATAAAAACTTTTAGGCTTAGTAAAAGTATAAAATATATTTTTGTGGACTTTGAAATATTTTCAAAGTGAAACACAAAAACGCGTTTTATGTCTTTTTTATTGTCAGATTTCAAAAATATTGTACGAGTGATATCAGGTGAGCTTAACAAACTGAAATTAAGGATTAAAAAAAATGTAGGCTTAGTAAAAGTATTTTGTGGACTTTGATATATTTTCAGAGTTGAAAACAAAAAGGCGTTTTATAAATCTTTTTTATCGTCAGATTTCAAAAATATTGAACGAGTGATATCAGGTGAGCATAACAAATTGAAATCAAGAATAAAAACTTTTAGGCTTAGTAAAAGTATTATATATATATTTTTGTGGACTTTGAAATATTTTCAGAGTTGAAAACGAAAACGCGTTTTATAAGTCTTTTTTATTGTCAGATTTCAAAAATATTGTACGAGTGATATCAGGGTAGTGTAATAAACTCGACTTAAACATAAAAATTTTTAGGTCTAATAAAATTATTTTGTGGATTTGGAAATATTTTATAAGTTGAAAAAAAAAAAGCGTTTTATAAGTTAATTTTATCGTCAGATTTCAAAAATATTGAACGAGTGATATCAGGGTAGTGTAACAAACTGAAATCAATAATAAAAATTTTTAGGCCCATTAAAAATATTTTTTTTTTTTTTTTTGTGGACTGAAAAATATTTCAAAGCTAGCATAAAAGTTATAACAACATACTTCGGCGGCGGTCATCTCAGGTCCGCTGCAGGGAGAGCTTACATGCGACACGTCCTTCCACCTCAACGACTCGACTGCAAAGGACGATTTGGCATAATAAAAGTATTTCTTTATCCAAAAGGTTCTAAAATGTACCGCTAGAGGGTGCTCTATTATTATATATATATGTGGGATTGGAGGTGGCAACACCAAAGAGAAGAAGAGGTTCCGACCAAGTATGACGTCACTAGATGCTGGCCTTCAAAAGCTTCTCCACTGCAAGAGATTGGGACATTGAGAGGACTTGCGCTCGGGGCTGATCGGATGCGAAACGACGGCAGCGAATCCTGGAGCAAGCTGACGAAGTTACCCGAGAACGAGGGTAAACAGACCTGCTGCTTCTAAACAATATTATTTCTTTCCGAGTCATCAATTTGTCTTCGTTAATTTTAATTCACGTTTTAGTTTTGTATTTTTCTTAACCTTTATTAAGCTTCACAAGTGTTTTTAATTGTGTTTGAGAAGATCATGGGTGTTCGGCGATCCCAAAAGTGGTCAGCATAATATTTTTTTCATTTGAAATATTTTTCAAAGTGAAAACACAAAAAACGCGTTTTTATATGTCTCTTTTTTATCGTCAGATTTCAAAAAATATTGAACGAGTGATATCAGGTGAGCATAAACAAAATTGAAAATCAAGAATAAAAAAACTTTTAGGCTTAGTAAAAAGTATTATATATATATTTTTTTGTGGACTTTGAAATATTTTCAGAGTTGAAAACGAAAACGCGTATTATAAGTCTTTTTTATTGTCAGATTTCAAAAATATTGTACGAGTGATATCAGGTGAGCATAACAAACTGAATTTAAGAATAAAAAAAATGAACTGGATTAAATAAAAAAAAAAACGAGTTTTCCTTGCTTAACCGGCGACGTCACTCATTGAATTTGGCACCGATTAAAGTCATATATTCATTGTAAAAAATTCGTTAGAGCGGATTCCGATTTCCAGATGAGACACTTTTTGAAAATAGAAAAAGTTAGCTGTATATAAAAGTGCCGCGAAGTTTTTACGGTTGGTTGGTTTGGGCTGGCTGCGTCACTCGTAGAAAACTGCCGTTCTACATGATTTCCCGCCAAAATTCGTGTTGCAGTAATAAATTAACTTTTATAGTAAATTTCTTTCCTTTACCGGCCATGTTTATTGACAATGTATTAGGAATGTAAAATCACACTCGATTGACAACCATCTTGTTTCGGCTACGTTTACCCTAATCAATATATGCTAAGCTTGAAGAAATAGCATGTTACTTTAAGCTCCGCTAAAAGTGAGCATGCGCAATATGCTCGAAAACCAGTTAGCGGCTAACGTAACAGTTTAGCGGAAGGAGAAAACGTAGGGCAAAAACACAACATCTATAATAATAAAAATGAATGTTTTGTAAATCTGTCTGTCTGTATGTGTGCGGTCTCCAGACAAAACCTACTGCACGCAGAAACTCTGAAAAATTTGAATATATAAGCCCATGAGTCCGAAAAATGTGCACCTGAGAATCAGAATTTTAAAAATTTTAATTACTTTTTTTAATTATTAATTAAAAACCGTTTTTCAGGATGCCATGTTCGGCGAGTTTTCGCCAGCATGATACTGTGAAACAAAAATCGCATGCATTGGAAAAACATGAAAATGGCACGGAAATTTAGTCAGTTTTTGCGCCAATCTATATCAATAAAAAATGAATGTCTGAAAAATCTGCATGCGTGCGATGTCCAGAAAAAAAACTACTGGACGGAGAAACTCTGAAAATTCGAACATATGAGCCCATTTCCTTCGGTAATGTACACCTGAGGCTCAGAATTTTGAAATTTTTAATTACTTTTTTAAATTATTAATTAAAAAACCGATTTTAGATCGTCATGTTTTGGCGAACTTTGGCCTCATGAAAAAGATTTATGCTTGAAGTGAGTGGTAACCGCAAAAAGTAAAAAAACCGTTTTTTTACGTTGCCATGCTTGGCGAGTTTTCGCCCGAATGCTACTATAAAAACAAATCGTTTGCATTTGAGAAGCATGAAAATGGCACGAAAAATTTCATCAGGTTTTACGCCAAATCTATCTATCTCATAATAATAAAAAATGAATGTTTGTAAATCTGTCTGTGTGCGGTCTCCAGACAAAATCTACTGCACACAGAAACTCTGAAAAATTTGAATATATAAGCCAATGAATGCCGATAATGTGCACCTGAGAATCAGAATTTTAAAAATTTTAATCACTTTTTTTAAATTATTAATTAAAAAAACCGTTCTAAAACGGAAAATTTTCTTACCCTGTGTTACGAATTTTGGGAGCAACCCGCTGTTCTGGGGTTTAAAATAGTTTTAAAATTCGTATTCTATGCGTTAACTAGTTAAATTTTGCTTTTTTGTTGCATTGATATGTAATGTTCTGGAAATCTCGGGTTTCTATGGGTCGTAGGTCTTCGAAAAACCTAATTTTTGGGGACTTATTTTTTAGCGCCAAATTTGGCGATATTTCTTTATTTGGCGCGTTTTTTCCTAATGGGGCCTTTTCATGAATTTTAAAGCAAATTATATGTTTATTTTTCTTCAACTATATCTATTCCTTTTACAATACCTGGCCAATTTTTTAAAAAAATTACTTAAAAACTGTGGTTTAAAAAATTATTTTGTGAAAAATTGTTCTGCCATTCGAATACTATGCGAAACTCCCCTTCCGTTTTTTCAAATGGTAGAAATGTGTGACGTCACAGCAGTGAGTTTTTTTTTAGTGGTGCGTTTGTAAGTACGTACCTGAAACTCTGGAACCATTATCTGCACATTCTGTTATATAATTGCGGCCTAGAGTACTAATCTGGAGTTGCAGGTTACATATCAGATTTTGTAAATCGCATAATTTAAGGGGTTCACGGGCAACGCCGTGCGGGTCTGCTAGTTTATAAATAAATTAAACCCAGTGCGAACACTACATGTAAACAAACCTGGATTTTTAATTCGTTTATAACTATTTTTAGGTTTTACCTACTGTATATATGCCCACGTGTTTGTGTCCAGTGGTTCTTACTGCATTTGAAATAAAAAAAGTTATTTTATAGGGATTTCATTCATTCTAAAAATTAATCTCTTTAGAAAATTGATCTTATTTTCTTAAAGCTTACAAAGTACAGAAAAAAATCGAAAGATAAAAATACATTTGTAAATAAAAATAAATAATAATAAATTTATATTTTAATTATTAATTTGGTTAAAATTAAAAAAAATATTTTTTAATTTGTTTATAACTATTTTCTAAGGATGTCATTAATTTTATAAATTTACTTCGCTTAACATTTTATACGATACTAGCTGACCCGGCAAACTTTGTTTTGCCATATAAATTATTCCGAGGATTATTTTAGTAAAAAGAAATGACTAACTTATTGTAAGTGTGTGAGGATGTGGTATATGAGTGGAAGAGGGATGGAGCGCTGTGAACGATGCTGGAATATAAAAATAACACAATACCAAACATTTATATTTTTTAATTCATTGTAATTTATTCTTTAAATTTATATATATCGCTAATTACAATGATTTTACTAAAAAATAATATCAATCCCTTAACGCAATAGAGTGTACAATGTTTTTTGTTATCCCATCATTAGATAACACAAACAAATTGGATGCCCACTGTATGGTTTGCCCACTCGAGAGCATGCCACGTATAACTGTCCGTGTGAAAAACATGGTGTGCTCAAATCTAATCCACAAACAGACATAGTTTGGCCTTGAGACTTATTGATAGTCATTCCATAAAAAATTTTGCCCCCCTCTCCCAAAAAAAGGGGATGAAAATCTGAAACACTTTCAGGTTTTAAATATGCACTATAGTGCTATATATTAAAATCGTATCATAATTTATGCGTCGTCCCTATTTTTCGTCCTTATTCCATTAAGTTGGAAAGTGTATCATTATTCATGACTGTGCTGTATTTTTCTTTCTTGTTTCATAAAACCCATCTTTGGATTCGAAATCTATCTTAAAATCGCCTACTAAAACTATTTTACAATCTTCGCCAAGTATATCACAACTATACTTCGTTTTATATATTGTTTCCTACTTTAACGCCTCGACTCTCGCCAAGGTGGCGATGATTAAAAATATGCAGTTACCATGACGATTTTTTGCATTTATGTAGAAATCGTAATTTAGAATTAAAATGGCGATTTGGAACAACATGTAAGTACAGCATGCCGTTACATTTTTATTTATTTTGGATTGCCAATTAATGTACTTTTAATAATTAAGTGTCTTCAAATTCCTTAACTGGTGCGTTTATCGCTAGTTTGTTTACTTTAGTTATCATCTAGTTCTTTTGGGCGCGTTGAAACGGTACTTACGTATTATCCCGGCGGTCACTTCCGCCAAACTACTTTTTCGTAGATTTTAAATACGTTGCCAATCGTATTCCAAACCATCAACAATTTCATGTGCCCGGCATTTATCTTGGTGAAAAATTGCTTGTCTTGGCGGACCGCCGGGATAATACGTAAGTACCGTTGAAACTTGTGCATAACTCCCAGAGACCCATGACTGCAAAGCTCGCCAAAGTACGGGGAATTTTTAGGTTGGCGAGAGTGGGAACGTTGAAATAGGAATCAACTCTTTCCTGTACCATAAAACACATCTTTGGAATCGAAATCTATCTTAAAATCGCCTACTGAAACTGTTTTACAATCTTCGCCAGGCATATTCTTCCTGTAGGCATATTCCAACTATACCGCAAAGACATTTTAAATGCTGTTTGGAATGGGCATCATAATCCATGAGTGTACCGTGTTTTCCTTTCTTGTTCCACAGAGCACTTCTTCGGAATAGAAATCTATATTAAAATCGCCTAATAAAACTCTTTTACAATATATACGCCAGGCGTTTTTCTAACTATACGCGAAATATATTTATAATAAATTGTCACGTTTTGGCACCACATTTAGCGATAAATTATCAAAAATTGCAAACCTTGTGCGACTTTCAACATTTTATTAACTTCCCCCCCCCCCTCTCCACATTATCTGGCAAACACATTTGAAAAGTGATTCGACACGCTAATGTCTACACAGAAATCCTGATTGAAATGAATAGCACTCGGGGGCTAAACATTTTGGGGTGGACCGCCCTTATGACTTAGGGGTATGAGACATAGTTAAAAACCTATTCTATGACCTAACGAATATACATAGAAAATTTCATTAAAATTGGTCGAGTGGTTTCGGAGGAGTTAGGTGACTAACACTGGGACAGGAGAATTTTATATATTAGATTTTCTAAAGGCAATGCAATGCAAATACGGAAAATAAATAATTGAAGTGGAAAAAAATGCATAAAAAATCAATTTTCCTGCCACTAGACGGCAATACCACGAGAAATATAGAAAAATTAATTTAATAGAAGAACTCGAGATGCGCGTACGAAAGTTAATAAGTAAAGGGATCCAATACTATTTTCGTCATGATTTCGGGCTAAAACCATTAATAAGGTACCTTTTATACTAAAATTAGATCCTTTTGGCTATATTTATTCATATTATATTAGAAATATCGAATCGCTCTCGCTTGTCCGCCATCTTGTTTATGAATAAGGTTAACCGTAACCTGCATCCGCTAAACTTGAGAAACAGCGTGCTATGCTAACCTCCGCTAAACGTGAGCATGCGCAATATGGTCGAAAAGCAGTTTAGCGGCTAGCGTTACCGTAAGCGGAGGAAGAAATGTAACGCAAAAACTCCCTAATATCTATATTTCGAATGGTATCTTATTTGCTTAGGCTTGATGCCGCCGTCTACACGTATTTTTAATAACTCAAAGGCTGGCAGATAATATTCATCTAAAAATAAGTTTCAGTAACATTTTGGGATTCGTCCTGCAAGAAGGATCGGGTGACTACTCTTTCCTTTCAAGAAAGATATGTGAAAAATTTTTAATTTTTTTTTCTGGAATTCTTGCTTTAAAATGTGACAAATATGAATCCATTGTTTAGGCACAACTGCTTTGTCATTAAAAACTTATTAAACATCTATTTGAATTTAAGAAAAAAAATTCTTTCCGGTATACCTAAATATTCAATAATACTGAAAATTTTAATGCTTTTTAGATACAATTTAAAACAAATATGTTTTTGAAGTGGTCTTTATTTCGAAACCCACTTTCACGACTCGGTTGATTTGTGGAATCCTCCTGCTGTTAGAGAGATTTCATCTTAAACCTTTATAAGGCGAGTGTATGTGCAGAGTCGAAATTACTTAGAATTTTTCTGGCCCATTTTTTAGGATTCATTCATGTATTTTCCCTCTACTGCAATATCCCACGTGGAAATTGGAGAAACAAGTATTACACAAACATAGAAATTTTGCAGGAGAATACATTAATTATACACAAAATCAAAGTCGGAAAACTACCTGCTTCTTCTACACGGAATAAAACGCAAAAATATATAAATAAAAGCAATGATTTTTATGCACAATTTTCGAGTAATTATTCGAGCCTTCTTTGAAATTGCGAATGAAAGAAAAGCTCATAAGCCAAATATAATTTAGAATCTAGACGTATGGAAAAAATATACATAGAATATAACTGAACAAAAATCATAAAATTCACTAATGACAGTTGATTTCTGTATTTAATAGACCGTAAGTATTTTACCACGGCCTTATAAAGGGTTAACCAGGTCCCAATGAACACTCATAATATAGGGCCGTTATCATTTCGAGGCCGCTTTCATTACCCTTTAAAAAGTCACCCCCACTTCGAGTTATTGTTTTTTTAATTGCTTTTATTGGTCAAATGTGCTTGAAGAAGTTTTTAAAAAATTAAACAACTGGATTTTTATCAATTAAAGATTGCAGATTAAAAAAAAAATCTAATTTTTTTTTTCTGTAAAACTTTACTAAAATTATATATAAATAATAAAAGTTATGTCAAAAAAATAATAAAAAAGGGCACCGTGTTTTCCCGCTAAGAAATTTTTATTTTAATTTCCATAAGAAAATTTTTCAAGCGTGTTTTACTGTACATCTTTGATTAAAAAAACAGTTCAGTCGTTCACTTCAGTTGAAACTACGGCAGTGGCGCACCAAAGGGGGGGGATCGGGGATCACACTCCCCATGTGGAATTTTTTGCCATACAAAATGTATATTCTTCGCTCCCTTATCACACATATGTATACATATATATGTGAGTTGCAGTAGTCGTAACCCCCTCCCTTTAAAAATTTCTGGTTTACGCCACTGTATCACGGGATGCATTAACGCAAGATTGCGTAGCTTTGATTAAATCTTTAAACAACTTTTACAAACAGTCTGCTCAAAATCGCAGAATTCGGCAAAAATGAGCCGCTTTACCCTTTCGCAACACTCTAAAACTAGGCATATTTTATTGTAATACATTCTTACCTTTTTGCGTGAAACAATTAATTCCCGCTGTTTTCTGATGCAGACGTTATTTCGATTAAAAATTGCGATTCAAGATCATTCAATTATTTTTTCGATTACGAATGGCATTTCTGTCTACGTGTCTATTGCTTACATTGAATTTATGCGGCCCAATATCGGCTAGCACGATGTTTTCTTTCAATTTTTTTTTTTCTATTATCTTCTGAAGTAATTCGAATTTCGAAATTTAAATTAGCCGAGTGAGAACCCTGAATTTTTCACAATTTGTTTAGATACTTATCACGTGCTTGCATGTGGTCCGATTCCCGAGTCAATCGCTCTAAAACAGTTTTTTTAAAGCATTCCTATAGCTTACAACGATATTGATTTTTTTTAAATTTACATAGGTTCAGGGGTCCCCCCACCACGATGTTATCGGAGAGTATCAGTGACCGATAGTTCTCCCTCACGGATACTCAAATTCTTCGGATCAATAGCCGCGACTCTACCTTTTGGCGCTACCACGATGAGTGTCGATTAAAAAGAAGTAAGAATTTTTGTACCTCTTAGGTCAGTGCCTTCATTAGAACCGATCAACCAATCAAAACACATGGCTTTCTCTTTCCTTTTTCTTAAATGAAGGCATTGTCTTCAGAATTTTCGAGGGATCAGGGAACATCCATCAAGGGGAGTGCTTTTTCACAGAGAGGGAAAGTCAAGCTTGCCAAGGAAAAAGGGGCTTTTGTGTGAGTGCTTAACACTCCATAATACACTAAATAAAAATCTATCCATCTTCTACTCTATCGGAATGCAAGTTTTCGCCTTCATCCGACTTGCCGTAAAAGAACATTATTTCTGATGGCAAATCCTACTTTGGAACGATTTCGACAGCTTCGTGGTAGCATTTACAGATGTTTTGCAGGATTGTGACGTCATGAGTCGAGAAGGCTTGATTTATCCGGTACAGAAAGCTTTCCGATGACATCGTAGTAGATCGACAGAGCCCGATGCAAATGATTACACCGGCCCAGGAAACATACATAAACGACTGACCACTTACATTTTTTCCGGACACATTATACATATGTGAAAGTGACGAGCTCATGGGGAAATTTCCTAGCTCTCCGGTGGGCTTATCCGGGCCTGCATACAGTGCGTCCCAAAAGTTTATAGACTAGCGTTTTTTTGGATTTAAGAGTTAATCAAACAAGTAAGAACGACGAAAGAAACTATGCAAATATGTATTGACGCAATAGAAATAGTAAAATGCTTAAAGTACTTCAAACAGTCATAAATTTAATATAAAAATCTGGAGTGACTCCACTCGACTTTCCGAACTCTTACGATTAAGACCATTACCAAGCATTTCAATAAATTTTAATCGATGAATAATTCAAACATATATACCAAATTGAAGCTCAATCGAATGCGCCGTTTAAACGCTAGCGCACTTTCAAGAATTTCTCCCCATATGCCATAATGTAAAAGAAATCTTTGTCGTAGCCCTGTAGAAAAACTATAAGTCCTATACACATCAAAATCAATACCAGTCTCACGATGGTAGTTTATAACATATACATCCAATTTGAGCTCAATCGAATGTACTGATTAAACGCTACCGCACTTTCAAGAATTTCCTCCCATAGGCCATAACATAAAAGAAATCTTTGTCGTAGCCCTGTAGGAAAACTACGAGTCGTATCCACACCAAAATCCATACCGGTCTTGCGACGGTGATTTATAACATATATACCCAATTTGAGCTCAATCGAATGACTCGTTTAGGAGCTATCGTGTTAACTCTCTCTCTCTCTCGCACGATCACACACACACACACACACACACACACACACACACACACACACACACACACACACACACACACACACACACACACACACACACACATACATACATACATACATCTCGTAAAAGTAATCGTAAAGAATCTCGTAAAGAATTTTTTCATGATTACAATACTTTCCTTACATGGTACATGTTCGGGAAGTAAAAATGAAAACGAAATAATGCTGTCCCAAAAATATATAGAAAACCGGTGTTAAAAGTTGATTGAAGTACTGATCTCCAAATTTGCATGTTTCAAGGTCATGCCAATGGCATTTTGAGATAAAAGCGGAGCTGTATTTCTTTCTTCGACGGATTGTAAAGATGCCTCGAAACGTGCAGTTTTTCGAAACTCAAATTGCCCAAGTCTACCGTTTGGATGCTCGTGGAATGAAAGTTGTAGATATTGCAAGAAAACTTTGATGCAGTAGGGTTGGTATTTATCGAATCAAAAGGTGACAATTTGAAAGCAAAATCTCGCACTGGGCGACCAAAGAAAACAACTAAATGGCAAGACAGAGATATCTTCAGGCTAGCTTCAAACCAGAACTTGTCTGTACGGTCAATTTCTAGAGAAGTGACCATTCCAGTATCAAAATCCGCGGTGCATCGACGGCTGCAGGTAAGTAAATTGCTTGCTTATCGCAAAATGCTTCGTTCAGCAAACTTGACGAAAAGGCATAAAGACGCTCGTGTTCAGTGGGCTCGAAAGCATATTGTTGCGGAATTACTCTGCTACTCCTGGGGTTCGTCGTTCTAAAGTCCAGTTGGTGTAAAAAGTTCAAGTAAAAAGTCACTTGTCAGGATGGAACACAAACTTTATTGCTTCTAGAACTTCGTAGAACAATCAGCTGTACACAATTCACAAGCACAATCTAGCAGTAATGTGCTTTTAACAGTTCGCTTAGATCAGAAGCTCTCACAAATGTTGTATTTCTCACACAAAATAGAACACTTTCACTGGCAAGAATTCAGTGAAAATATACGAGAAAGAACACTAACAGTCTCTCAAGACTCAGCGATGAAGAATTTACACACAGCACTTAAATTCAAAGCTTCACAAACAGCGCGAAACACAGCTTCCTTCAATTAGCAAGCGTATTCACACTCTCAAAGCTTGATCAACACTGAACTGTCGGGGCGACGCGCGCTTCTATAAATAGCCGACGCAGGAGGTACAAGAGGTTTCCAGAAAAGTCAATTTCTCGAGGCTTCTAATTAAAGCGTGAATTTTGATTACGTCATAGAAGAGAAATGTTAGGTTATTATGCGTTTTAATGCAGGAAAAACAACTTCCAGTCCCCATTGGGAAAATCGCGCCAAATGACCAAAAAGTCGCCAAGCTTGGCGACTTTTGGAGAAATATCGCCAAATTTGGTGCCAAAAATAAGTCCCCAAATGTGAAGAGATCTAAGCTCTAGGACTAATATTTCTTGAGTTTTCTAGAACCTCCATTGAAAAACAATGGCAAACCGAAACCTCATTATCTCCGGTTCTAATTGGCCGATTTTGATGCAACAAAAAGCAAAATTTACCTATTTGAAGCGTAGAATACGAATTTTAAACCATTTTAAGCCACAGAGCAGCGGGTTGTCCCGAAAATTCGTAACAATATGAACTGGATAGATGAATGGTTGAGTGTTTTGTTCAGTGATGAAAAGAAGTTCCATTTAGATGGCCCCGATGGATGGGCATATTACTGGCACGATATTTGCAAAGAACCGAAACTTTTTTTCAGCAGACAGCAAGGATGGGGTTCACTCATGGTATGGGGAGCCTTTTCCTATAATGAAACTACCGATATTGTTTTTTTAAAAGGTCGTCAGTGTTCCGAAGATTACCAGAAAATGCTCAAAGTACAGTTATTCCCATTCGGATAGTTTCTAGGGGGAAGGGGGGAAAAATGGATAAATCACGAAGACAATTTCTCCATTCACGTCTCGAACTCCACAATGCCGTGGTTTAGACGAAACCAAGTAGCTGCTATGGACTGTCCAGCTCCAAGTCCTGACCTGAACCCAGTGGAGTACCTTTGGGGAATATTAGCTAGAGACGTATATTCCGATGGGCGTCAATTTGCAACAGTTCAAGATCTAAAGCTGCTAGTTGAAAGAAGTTGGCTTACTCTAAAGCCAGAATTTCCCCAAAATCTTATTTCAAGTATGCCTGATCGAGTTTAAGTGATTAGAAAAAAAAAATGGCTCAAAAATCTGAATGTTAACACTAAATTTTCATTTTTAGTTCTTATCGTAAAGTCTGTGATTGTGCGATATTATTTTTGTATAGCATTATTATTGTCTTGCTGTTAATTATAATTAAAAATGCTTTTTGAAATATTTATTCATCTTTTTCAATTGTAAAAAAAAAAAAAAAATGCTGTCTATAAACTTTTGGGACGCACTGTAGGACCGTTGTGAACCCCAACGTTAAAAAGCCCCATGTATAGAGAATTTTAAACATTCCATTATCCTACGATCCAATTTTTAAACTTAAGTAACTGAAAAATAAATTAAGTGTTCCTAACTGATGAATAAAATGAAATTTCTGAATTGCATTGGTTATATTTTTACAGGATATTGTTACGAGTTTTCGGGGCAACCCGCTGTTCTGGGGTTTAAAATAGTCAAAATTCGTATTCTACGCGCCAAATATTAAAAAATCGCGTTAAATTTTGCCCCTTGTTGCATCAAAATCTGTCAACTAGCACCGGAGATACCGAGGTTTCGGTTTTCGCATTCATTTCTATTGCAGTTTTTAGAAATCTCGAGAAATATTGGTCCTAGGCCTTCGGTAACTTCATTTTTGGGGACTTATTTTTGGCGCCAAATTTGACGATATTTCGCCAAAAGTCGCCAATCTTGGCGACATTTGGCACGATTTTCCCAATCGGGCTTGTAAAGACGGTTTTTCTGCATTAACATGCACAACAGCCTAATATTTCTCTTTTATGGCATAATCAAATTTCCGCTTTATGTGGAATCTTCGAGAAATAGACGCTTCTGAAAGCTTCTTGCAGCTTCTGCGTCACCTATAAATACAAGCATGACAGAGGCCACATTCAGTGTTCGCTGAGCTCCCGTTGAGTGAGTTTGCTGTGTTACGCTCTGTACTGACGCTATAGAAGCGGTGTTTCCGCTTGCTTTTCGAAGCTGATTTTTAAGTACTGTGTGTAAATTTTTCATTGCTGTGTCTTAAGGGATTGTGTACGATATCCCTTGCATATTTCCACTGAATTTGTCTGTGGAAGTGTTTTATTTTGTGTGAGAATTGCAGCATTTGTGAGAGCTTCGGTACTGAGTGGACTGTTATATAAACGAGCTACTGGCCGTTAGTGCCTGTGAGTTTTGTACTGCTGATTGTTCCACTAAGTTCTAGAAGCAATGAAGTTGTGTTCCATCCTGACCAGTGGACTCTTTACTAGAACTTTCTACACCAACTGGACTTGGTGTACTACTACGCACCCAGGACGGAACCACTACGGACCAACTACGCACCCAGGAAACAAGAAGAGGTTTCTGCAATATCGAAATTTTGCTGCAAAAGTTTGAGGAAGGGTACAAGATTAATTTATAAATCTGCTTAATCGTAATATTTATTCTATGAAAATTATTAATCGTTTAGGCAGCGGTTCCCAACCAGTGGGGCACGTCCCCCTTGGGAGGCACAGGGCATTTGCAGGGCGCGATAAAAACCGGCAAAGAGCAAGTGATAGTGCACGTTTTAAAAAATCATCTTATTTACTTTCATTTTTACTCCAAAACATATCTATTTTCATTCAAAATGTTTATATACAAAGGGCATTCCATAAAAACTGAGAGTTATTTTTTTACGTAGTGGCAACACCGTGAAACTAAAAAAATAGAAGTGCAGGCGATTTTTTTCAAACTGCTAACTGTACGTTTATACAAAATTCTAAACGAAGCAGACGATTTTATTTTCCTAGTTCCGTGCTTGTTTAAAGAACTGTTTTATTTGCCCTAGACAGAAATGGAGATGAGTGACTCAGAGTAATTAAAAAACGAAATGCGTTGTGCCATAAAATTTTGCTATCGTTTGGGCAAAACAGCTCCAGAAACAGTTAAGTTAATGAAAGAAGCTTACAAAGACAAATGTTTTGGTGAGTCTACGATTTTTAGATGGCATGGTGATTTCAAGAAAGGCCGTTTGTCTGCAGAGCTGGCTCCTAGGCCTGGGGGCGACCAAAAAGTGTTGTGAATGATCGAAATGTTAACACTGTGTTAACCCTTCAAGAAAATCGGTGAATGACATGTGAGGAGATAGCGGCATCAACAAACATTTCGTGAACGTCGATATTTCACATTCTACGCTACAATTTACAGCTTCGCTATGTTTGTTCCTCCTGATGGATCCCACATCACCTTACTAAAGAACAAACGAAAACAAGAATTCACCAATGTTGTGAATGAAAACAGATGCTTCAAAATGATCCAAATCTCCTAAAGACTGTAATAACAGATGATGAAACTTGGGTGCACTAATTATGATCCCCTTACCAAGTCCGCAACAAGTGTATGGAAACATACTGATTCCCCGCCTCCGAAAAAAATCCGACAAACCAAATCTGCTGGAAAGGTCATGATGATTATTTTCTTTGATCATAAAGGTGTAATCTATCAGCATGCTGTGCCTCCAAAAACTACTGTGAATGGTGACTATTGTGTTTCAGTTTTGAAAATTTTGCGACAACAACATATCGATAAAGCGTCATGAACTGGTAGGGAATTGGACATTACATCACGATAACGCTCGCCCGCATGTCGCTACTTCTGTTCAAGCAATATCTTATGCAATATTAAAATCATGCCACATCCTACTTACCGTCCGGATCTCGCACCATGCGATTTCTGGCTGTTTCCGACTTGCTGCCAAGGAGAAGCTCCGTGGCAGAAAATTGAACACAGACTCTGAAGTTATTTCAGCAGTGGAGGGTTCTTTGAAGCAGCTTCCAGAAAAGGGCTTCTCTACTTGTTCTGAAAAGTGGGTTGAACGATGGGACCATTGCATATCATCTGACGGAAGATATTTTGAAAAAGAATGATGTATTTTTTGCTGTAAATATATTTCTTGATTTTTTATGATTTTACTCTCAGTTTTTATGGAATGCCCTTTGTATATCCAAACTTTACCGATAATATTTTTTTAAAGGCGACTCAACGTTCATTTTTGAAGAATAAAAAGCTGTATGCTGAGGAATGTGAGGGTGGTGGGTGGGCACCATTGTAAGTAATTCTTTGTTGGGGGGGGGGGGGCACTGTGCTAAAAAGTTTGGGAACCGCTGGTGCAGGGAACTATGTATGATTCGTCTAAATTACAAGAAAGCAGTAGGGTGGGAAATAGGGAGGGGACTTGAGCAACTCTCCCCCCTTCCTTCGTCCTCTATACTGCTTTACCTGATGTACATTTTTGGAATAATCGAAAAAAAAAAAAACTGAGATAGTCTAACAGGTTATCTCCCCCCCCCCCAATACATTACAGTAGTGTCATTGATATTGTGCATGAAAAGCGGTCACTTCTTGATGGTCAGCTTTCGTTAGCAGATTTCAGACTCGTTCCTTAGCTGAGATTCGAACCAGCCGGCCGTAAATAATTAAGGAACACAACGTTTAAATTACGGTTGCAACAGCATCACAATCTAATTCAAAAAGGTAAAGACGTTTGGCCAATTGTACGTTGTTTTGCCTCCTTTCTCTCCCTTAAATTTATTAAATCTCTGTAAAAGTACAATTCGCTCTCGATTATAATTCTTCAAGTAAAACTGAAGAGACTAAATGGCCTCCATAGGCTATATAATTCCTAACACCCCCTTTCTCTACAAAATGTGTTTAGGAGGCGGGGGAGATACCACGGCCGAGTGCATAAGACGCTCAAAACGGAAGACGGCAAAAGTGTGAAGGTGTCAGATTCTGGCCTATCGCGCGGCTGTCGATCTAATGGTCTAGAATTTTGGTAGGTTTTCTCCTAATGAACATGAATATGCGTTAGAACCCCCTTAATCCTTTGAGGTGCAACCCTTTCCCATTGCAGCCAGACGACAGCTGGCTGTGCGGCACAGCCAGCTGCGTCAAAAAAAGGGTCTCTTGATATGTGACACGCGATGAACGTTTCGATCGTCCGCCATCTTGCTGGTAGTTAAGTCGAGCGATGGCAACGGCTGCCCCTTTTTTGCAGCATTGGGCAATCTATCCGGCTGTTCTCGCATTCTTCCATTTTTCAGCAGATGTCAGAGCTGTTAAAACTAATCGTGACCATTTTATTTTACGGGAAATGACGTGCTAAACGGTAAAGGATTCTCGTGGAGCTGTGTCACCCGCAACTATTTTTATAGAAATCAAATCTATTCTTCGTGACTGGCAACAGTCAAAATGTCAGAGTTTGGTGTTCCCAGAGCGGGAACACTGCGCGTTAAAGGGTCAAAATGTCAAGACACCCCTCTTCTAGCGATGGACGCGAGACGAAAAATAAGCGTCTCGCGTCTCGCAAAATAGCCTAAAAGCTATGTCTCGTCTCGCAAAAATCCCTATATCGTAATGTTAAAAATGTGTGTCTCAGAAAAGTTGTAAATCTCTGTCTCGTCTCGCAAAAAGTCGTCTCGCGTCCATCCCTACCCTCTTCCTTGGGTAGATACCCAGAGGCGTTGCTAAGCATGGTGTCACCCGGTGCGGACACATCCGGTGTCACTCCCCTCCCCTACACAGGACAGTCATAATTAGCTTTGCATAAGAATAAGCAAAATCGTTAACAGCATTGGGGGTAGGATATTTTTTTCTTTGTACACTACACAAAAATGTTTCATTTCTGCAAAAATATCATTCTGGTAATTGTAAGAAAGTTTTTTCAAACATTACTAAGCTATTATGTAATTTTCCACACAACCTATACGAGATATTGCACAAGGCACGCAAACAACTTTTTTTGGATGGAGTGTTTCCCCAGGAGGCCTATCAAAATCATGAGCACACCATCATTGTCAGACTAATAAAAATATTGCAATTTAATTCGACTAAATGTTAAAGTATCTTCATATTTGAAAGTTAACGTCTCATGTGACTTGTTGCATTGACACAAGTTGTTTCAATATTTACTACAAAACTGCTTTATTTAAGAGGTCATGTGCCTTTTAAAAATAATGAAAATCGATAAAATTTTGCATGACTATACATGCTCGTTAATTGCATGTAGAATTTATTTACTTGTACGCTATGTAGTATATCAATATGATAGCCTTTTTTATTTATGTTACTGACTTCAAAGATTTCGAAAGTTAATTACAAAAATTTTATTAATTAAAAGATTAAGATATTATTTTCCATATGTGGTTTATTGCACGCAGCCGTACATACATAAAAATCATCCTTCAGTTAAAGAAATATTCCATAGAAGCGTGATTATGTTCACACACGTATTTTAGATTTTGAGCTTTAAGAGTTCGTACCTTGAAAAACATGAATCACGGAAACAAGCGAACCTGGAAAAAAGCTCACCATATACATTATTCTTTCATTTCCAGTGAGTGAGGAAGCTGGTTGACTGATATATTTAATTCAGCTAAGTTTAATGATTTATTAACCCTTTCCCAATGCTGAAAAAAAGAGCAGCCGTTGCCATCGCTCTACTTAACTACCAGCAAGATGACGGACGATCGAAACGTCCATCGCGTGCCACAGATCTAGAGACCCCCTTTTTTTTTTGACGACAGCTGGTGGCACTGTGGTGTGGAGCAGTAGCGGATCCAGAAATTTTTTTTGGGGGAGGGGCTACATTTTTAAAAAAGCTTATTTCGCCCAATAAAAATGTACTATAAATCAAAATTTTAGTCTAAACCAATGTATTAGGCTTTTGGGAGGGGCTAAGTAATAAAATAGGATCATTTTAGCTATTTAAAGTGTATAATAAAGCAGAATGTTACCCTTGAGCAATCTCTTTTGGGGTGGGCTGAAGCCCCCTAGCTCCTCCCCTGGATCCGCTGGTGTGGAGTTTATATCCACCACCTAGATCTGTGGCACGCGATGAACGTTTCGATCGTCCGCCATCTTGGTGGTATTAAGTCGAGCGATGGCAACGGCTGCTCTTTTTTTTCAGCATTGTGCAATCTATCCAGCTGTTCTTGCATTCTTCCATTTTTCAGCAGATGTCAGTGCTGTTAAAAATAATCGTGACCATTTTTTGACGGGAAATGACGTGCTAAAAAGTAAAGGATTCTCGTGGAGTTATGTCGCCCGCAACTCTTTTTATAGAAATCAAATCTATTCTTCGGGACTGGCAACAGTCAAAACGTCGAAGTTTGGTGTTCTCAGAGCGGGAACACTGCGCGTTAAAGGATTAATGTTTTATTTGATGAATTAGGTTGTTTCATTTTACAGTGATTATAGTTCTACGCAAGAAATGAGTAGATAATTCTATCCGTCCAACTATAACCAAGGGTGTTTGAGAGGGTGCTTTAATACTCTCCTTTTACCACTTCGCACCCCTTCACTCAATAATGATCTCACATCTACCAAGGTGCTTATAGTATTGCGTAATTTTTATTGCAACTCAATTTCGTCGAGCTTCTCTTCTGAAACTTCTTGCCTATAAAGGTTCGAGTGGAAGCGCTAGCAATACTTCCTTTCATTTCGATATGTAAAGATAATAAGGTGTGTGTACACGGGGTAGCATTTACAGCCATTGTATTGCTGTACATTACTGAACTGACTTGAGCAAGGCCTTGCCTTTACTGCACACCCAGTTTAGTCAAGCACCTCATTCACAACCCTTGTCCAAGATCCACTGCTACCCTCCCCCCAGCAAGAGAAAGTGTTCTTAGTTATATCCCTGGTTAAAAGTGGAAAAAAAAATACAGATGAAATGGCAACACGTAAGTTGAGAACAACCTGCATATAGTCTTGTTTTATGAGGAAAATGTTGAAAATTTTAAACAGGAAAAACAAAAGTTGAGATGAAATAACACATTTTCTTTCTACAGGTGCACAGAGCGTGTGTCTTTCATTATAATTATTCTTATTTCTAATCTCAGAAGTCTTTCTTCATCACAACTGACCAAATCAGATCTTTTTTTTTCAAATTAACCCTTTAACGCGCAGTGTTCCCGCTCTGGGAACACTGCGCTTTAAAGTCACGATTCTTTTTAACAGCACTGATATGTGCTGAAAAATGGAAGAATGCGAGAAATGCTGGATAGATTGCCCAATGCGGAAAAAAGGACAGCCGTTGCCATCGCTTGACTTAACTACCAGCAAGAGGGCGGACGATCGAAACGTTCATTGCGTGCCACAGATCTAGAGACCCCTTTTTGACGACAGCTGGCTGTGTTTCGCACAGCCAGCTGTCGTCAAAAAAGGGGTCTCTGGATCTGTGGCAAGCGATGAACGTTTCGATCGTCCGCCCTCTTGCTGGTAGTTAAGTCGAGCGATGGCCACGGCTGTCCTTTTTTAAGCATTGGGAAAGGGTTGCGCCTCAAAGGGTTAATTGAAAATTTTAAAAGCAAATTTTTTTCTTTTTTTTTTTTTGATGTCACCCCCTTTGCTGGTGTCAACCGGTGCGGTCCACATCCCACGCAACGCCACTGCAGATATCCCTTGCGCAGCTTTGTCATGACAGAAAGGTTTAGGGGGAGGACACTATGTGAATTTCTACCCAAGACTTCCTACGATCATAACAGGCGAAATTGTTGACCAACGGTTGCAAAATGCAGTTTTATTAAAATGTATTTAGCTGAATTACGAAAAATTCCAAATAGGTCCAAGCGTTTAGAATCCCCAATCGTGCACCCACATTCATTTTCCACTAGAACATATCAGAACTTGAAAGGTGGCGCTTACAGTTTGCAAATATTTTCTACACATCCAATCACTGCTAGTTTTTAAACTTTCTTTATAGTTGTAAAAAAATCCTCCCCTCTCATTTGACATTTCATCTTAAAGCATCTAGAATATTTTCTTTTTTAAAGGAAGGAATGTAGAGAACTAAATTCTGCAGAAGCAGTATGGAAACTCTGTCAAAAGTAGGTAAACAAATACCGCGTGGAAATATAGAGGCGCCCCTTAATACCTGCCTACATTTTTAATTCTCCAATAACATTTCCGATACATTAAGGAATATATCTCTAATACACTAAAGCACACACACCCCCTTATTCTATTAAAAAAAGTATATTCCGTTAGCCCGCCAGCTTCATGAAAATTTTTCAAGCACAGAAAAGTTGGAGAAGAGTACGGGCAGATTATCCTACAGCCTAATAGATAATCTAGCACCATCGGTTTACGGTGTTGAGAAATATTGTGTTAGAAACTGGAACTTTATAAAATAATAAATGACTTTACGTTGATTCCACTTACATAAGCCCTTTCACCCATTCATGCATTTTTTAACAATTTCAGCAATTTGCATTATTCTGCATGTGGACGTATATAAAACCCAAGACGACACTTTAAGCAATCGCTAGTCAGCAAACTAAAGAAATTTTTATTTCCAGACTTACCAGTCGGATGAGGACAAGTCCTAGCACAATTTCGTGAGGAATTACAGTACCATTTCGCGTCGACATCATGCTTCAATAATCACATATTTTAAATGTATTTTAACTTCCTCTTGGGAAAAAAAATAAACCTCAACATAACACTACGAGCGCTGTGTTAAGGTAACTTTGAAATAACAACCTTACGTATCAACAAGAATTTGTGTTCTATTACAGTTCACAACACTCTTGATTTTTGCAAAACTTTAGACTCAATTCTTGGCCGACGATTCACCACGATTTCATCTGTGGATCGACAATGAAAACTCAAGAAGATTCGTTTGTTGTTGTTATTGTGAACACGTATATCGGATTTGTGTGCTTGGTTCGAAGTCCGCTTGTAAATCCCCGTCAGTAGGACAACACAAGGGGGGGGATGACCTCCGTTGGGGTCTTTCTAAGCGGTCCTAACCCGTATTTACGATAAGTTTTCGGAGAAAACTACGGAAAACTCCGAACGGTTAGGTCGACGGACGTGCAATGGGACCCGCGCGAACCCGGGATCTTTACACTTCGCCCGTCTACCATTTCCAGTGACATAACCACTGTGCCATGGTGAGACTTAAATTCGTATTGAATTGTATTATAGGGTGCCTTCGTAAACGACAAACTCTTTGCACGAGTTTTCGTAAGAAAAGTGGAATGCGTGTGTTTAGTGCTGACAGTGGTTTTCAGTTTCTTTGGACTTTACGAACAACTTCAGTTTATTTAGTTTCGTCACCTAGGAGACGTGTTTGTTTACAATTTGTGAACGCGTTATCTTTGCTAGGAGAGTTTTTAGTACATACTCAATATAAAATCTAGAGGATTTTTAAAAGAAAGATTGAATTGCTCAGATCAAAATTTAGAAATTTCAACTAATGAAGTTGAAATTTCTAAATTGTGATCTGAGCAATTCAATTATGGGCACTCTTTCTTTTAAAAATCCTCTAGATTTTATATTATTTGAACTTTTTTGGTTTGGTTGGTTGGTTTGGGGACATGTGCTTCATCCTAACAGGACGGCTTCGTCCCAGTTATTTGAACTTCATTTTTTCAAAAGTATTATCAACAGAAGTTCAAATTTCGCTAATTACGGTTTAAATCAATTTCAATCTCAACACTAAAACATGCATTTTTGAATTTACTAAAATGAAAAATACAAGAAAATGACTACCTTTGAAAAATTATGTACCTCCGTAACAGTTTCTAACGTATGCATGAATTTCCTCCTCGAAAAAATAATATTTGCAGCTTCAGTAAACGTAAAATACTTTTCATAACAACATACTTTCCATAACAATGGACGCCATTTCTAAACAAAAACAACGAGCAGCAAGTAATCTTCTCAACAAACTCAATGAACCTAATCCGTGCACAGTTTACTTCGTTTGAAACTAATCGCACTCAGTTTTGTATACGAACGCTCTCATTTATAAACTGAATGCACTCAGTTTCTTTTACGAACACCTTAGATGGAAACTCGTTGCACGAGTGTAACTGGTTTGGCGTTTACGAATGCGACCATATATACACACACAAGAGGCTCGCCGCTTGACTTATAAGCCACGTTCGATAAATTCACCAGATGTTGTACACGGTTATTTTGGTTGTGCCGGCAAAAACGAAAGATGCATAAAACGAGCACCCGCTTAGAACCTATGTTAACCCATTTGTGTCCAGTTATTTTTGTGATTTTCTTCGATTTTTGCTAATACCAGCAATAATAGATAACTTTCTGATGCCAACTTTTTGAACACTGGGTGATTTCTTTCAAAATCATTATATATAAAAATTGAAATGTCAGCATCCTACTTGGTCATGCTGAAATATTTTGTGGAGTTAAGGTTCAATACTCCTGAATAAAGGCTAGGAAAAATAAATAGCGTTTTCGACTGATGGCGAAAATGCCGTCCCAAAGAAGGGCCTAGGCGTGCCTAGTTTGCCTTAAGGGTTGGATAATCCGCAACTGCTCGCAAGAGAATGCGGAAGCTGCTGAAAATCTTAACACTTTGCCGTACGGCGACACCACAGTGGTGTACGAGTATTTTCAATTTATTTGATTACTAGACCAGTTTCTGACGTTTTGCTAACAGATTTCCAAGGCCAAAAAACAGTAGGCACGGAGGTCTTCAAGGAGGGTAAACACAATGCTGTGAAAATGGGCCAAGCTGAATTTACCAATGACTGATATATATATATAAGTCTTTTGCTGCCATCTGTCTTTAATAAGTGCAACTAATTCCACTTTTGCTGGTATCTGTGGAGTTCTGTTAATAATTTGTTAGAGTACATATTTTCGGGACTTGGGTCTGATATTGTACATATTTTCTAGAAAAAATTAATTATTTTTACTACTGATGTGGAAAATTTATTCATCATCAGAGGTATTAGCACAAATTACTAAATATATATTACTGATAGCTTGACACTAACTAGCTGCTTTAGTGAATATAAATTTTCACGCTGTCTAAATGCTCACAACATGCTCAGTCCGCTGGAAAAGGACATTTCAAATTGAAAAATAAATTAAACTACTAAATTAAAAATAAAAACGCAAATTATTTCATAGAAATACTATGCTAAAACCTGCCAGATGGTACAGCAGCGCCATCTATCGACCGAATCGGTGTTATGTCCGTTGCCGCGGAGGGAACAGCATTACCGATGGAACGCCTTCTGAATCAAAATCCATGACAGAAGGTCAGAAAGTAGTCTATTGCACAAAAACCTTTGCGTCCACCCAAACCCGGCGCCAAGCAAAGGAATTTTTACAAGACATGCGGACGGCAAAATGTTAACCCATTCGTGCCTGGATATTTTTGCGACTTTCTTCGATTTTTGCTAACACGAGCAGTAATTGATAAATTTACTGATGTCAACTTTTTGAACAAGGGATGATTTCATTTAAAATCATTATGTATAAAAATTGAAATGTCGACATCCTACTTGGCCATATTAAAATATTTTGTGGAATTGAGGTTCAATACTCGCGAATAAAGGCTAGGAAAAATAAATAACGTTTTCGACTGATAGTGAAAATGCCGTCCTAGAAAAGGGACGCTAGGAATAAATGGGTTAATAAATAAGCTAAAATGGACAAAAAGAAAAGCTATGGAAACATTTTTTTAAAATTGGATTTTCATCAAGAAAGTGAATTCAAGTGTTTAACGCAAATGGAGAATTGTAAAAGAAAAGTGTACAAAACAATAAAAAACAAAGGCCAGTTTAACAGGGTTTATTTATTCATTTATTGGTTAAAGTGTAGTTCACATTTTCCTTTTTTTCTCGTTTGGATATATTTTGTGATTTATTTTATAATTCCTGATTCACAATAAAATGAATCATATGGATACATTTTGATCCGCTTTGTCAAAATGTATCCATTTCATTCACTTTATAATGCCTTCAATCTTCTGTCGCTTTTCAATATGTTTGATTTAGACAACATCCCAGATAGCACAAACTTGTCCAGAACACGCCTAGAAGACGTCATATAGACAAGCTGACATGTCCATTAAACATCCAGGAATCCAATTCTCGTCCATTTTACGTCAGTATGGCACTATAGGATGCCCATATGACGTCTTATAGACATGCATATAGACGTAATTCATCCTACTTGGCCATATTAAAATACTTTGTGGAACGTGCTTGTCTATTTATGGACTTAGTATGGGCAAGTCTTGGACATCAATGTCTATATATGGACCTACTTAGGTCAAGTCTTGGTCAAGGCAATATGGATTATCTGGGATACGTCTATAAAAAGACTTTTAAGTATTCATGGAAATTCTATATCTAGTTTTGGTCTATTCATGGACATTGTCTGGATTTTCCAGATTATGTCCATTTATAGATGTCTTCTGGATGTCCATTTATAGACATGGACTAAATATGGGCGAGATGGATGAGAAATGAATATAAAATGGACAAGTGTGCTATCTGGGATGCTGCATAAAGTCTTTTTCTTCGTCAGCGATTCGTCGTTATTTTCACTTAAAATTCGGATAATTCAAACCCTTTTTTTTTTCTTCCTGAGAATCAACAATTTCGAATCAACGAGCGTCTACTGCACACGAATAAGTTTCTGTTCTGTTTTAAGACACCGAGATCCAACGTTGAACATGATACTCCGAAAACTTTGACTAGCTTGTTAGGAAAGTTTTTCGGTCTTTTGGTGTTCGTTACGGTTGTCTTGTCATCCGATTGAGGTGGCCACGCTGTCACTCGAGTCTCTCCTGTCGCTAAAATCGTCGTCTGGATCTATTTTCTTCCGACGGGCCTCCAGGACTGAACTCAGCTCCTTGGATCGCAAAGTTTTAAACTGCAACGGAAAAAAGACAGAACAGAAAAGTGTAATCAATCAAGCATGTGTGTCATAAGCGTGCTAGTCTCTACAGTTGCTTAACCCTCCGTTAGGCGGGTGGACTGCGATCGCAGCGTATGTCAAATTTCCTATGTTAGTATTCGAGCATAAGTCAAATTTCCTAAGTCAATTTCATATTTAAAATGTAGTTCCCCGTAAAAATGAATGATGGCTTGTACAATAATAGCTTTCTCATATTTCTCTCTAGTTTTGCGTTTTTTCAAAAACTACTCAGTTTTTGACAAAGCTAAAATAGGAAATTTAGCCATTACTCGAATACTCTTTTACCTGGTATGTGTGCCTGGTCTACTATCGTAGTCCACGCACCTAACGAAGGGTTAAAAAAAAAGATCATCATCCACAGACACTGGCGTAGCCACGGGGTCATAACCCCCCATGAGGAATTTTTTGCCATACAAAATGTATATTCTTCACTCCATTATCACACACACGTATACATATATATGAGTTGTAGTAGTCGTAACCCCCCCCCCCCCCCATGAAAAATTTCTGGCTACGCCCGTGTCCACAGAAAAAACAAACAAAACAAACAAAAACAAAAAAGAACAGATATAGTGGAATTCCGCAGAAATAACACATTTTATAGGCATATCTTTCTTGAATTAGAACTCAAGCTAATGTTGGTTTTTTTTTTTTTTTTTTTTTTTTTTTCAGGTAAAGTTAAGTCTAGAGCTCCTTTGATACAGACTAAATCATTCCCGCTTTGTTTGTTTCCAACCACGTTATTCGAGCGAAACGAAACATATTGTTATTGTTATGGGTCACGTTCAATTATCTACACGTGAGATCTAGGCTGAGGAGGGGGGGGTGCAAGGGGGTCCTGACCCGTATTTATGCTAAGTTTCCGAGAAAACCACGGAAAACGGTTAGGTCGGCGGACGCGATCTGCATTTGAAACAGGCACTTTCCGTCTCCCAGTTTAGAGCGCTATGCACTCAGCCACCGCTGGGGCGAAACAAAACTATGAGGCGATAAATACTTGGCGCGGTTATCGTCTGAAATGGCGAGTAAATGGATTTCGTCTATAATTGTATCGGCATAGCAATTAGCTTTTTTTTCTTTCACTGCGGTATTGACTGTTGACATTTTGTCGGGAAAAAACCCCTCTGTTCGTGATTAGAAACAAAACACTTGTAGTGAGCCAGCTCGATATATAGTAGTCTTAGTTAAGTCTAATTTTATGAGAGGAGATTGTCTTATAAGCGGCACAGCCGCCTCTGTGCGGCACAGCCAGCTGTCGTCAAAAATGGGTCTCTAGATCTGTTGCACGCGATGAACGTTTCGATCATCCGCCATCTTGCTGGAAGTTAAGTCGAGCGATGGCAACGGCTGCCCTTTTTTCAGCATTGGGAAAGGGTTGCGCCTCAAAGGGTTAATCGACACTCATCGTGCTAGCACCAAAAGAAGAATCAGAGCTATTTATTCGAAGTATTTGACTCTCCGAGAGCAAGAAATATCCGTCACTGCTATTCCACGACACCATGGTGGTAGAGCCCCTGGATGCCGCTACGCGCTTAGCCGAGAGGGCATTAGAGACAACAACAACAGTAACACATCTGCCGGTAATGCATGTAGCTACAAAAACCTTAACCATGCTCGAGATAACTTACTCCACATATATTCTTTTGAATGATGACTTGATTGAATAGTCTAAGTCCTTCTTCAACTCCGAGCTCCTTCTCCAGCTCCACCTTGCTCATGTGAAACAGCTGTTCTCCTCCCACGTTTTGAAACTTCTGCTGTGTCCTGCAAAACAATAATCATCGTTTATCAAAAGTTAAAAATTCATTGTGATTGTTTGTAAGAGGGTGGGTTCAAGTCAGGGAAAGATGCTATAGTTTAGTGTTGAACCCAGGGACCGATTTGCAGGAACGGGGTTCAAGGGGAAAGGCTTCATTAGAGCCCCCTTTCTTACGCAAGCTTTCTTATACCCTAAAAAACAACTTTCATATCATAACATACAAAGATGGACGTTATCGCAGCATAAATTTAATCAAGATGCAAAGTGAAATGCAATATTTCGGTAATAATATTATCGTGCAGGATAATAATATTTCACTTATATTAGTTAATTTTCAATCATCATTTTATTCTGTATTTTTCAATATGCGACAATGTACCGTTGCCAAACTTCCCTCGCGATACTGAGTGTAACCCCAAATATGCTTTAACCCTTTCACGCGCAGTGTTCCCGCTCTGGGAACACCAAACTCGGACGTTTTGACTGTTGCCAGTCACGAAGAATAGATTGGATTTCTATAAAAATAGTTGCGGGTGACATAGCTCCAAGAAAATCCTTTACTTTTTACCACGTCATATCCCGTAAAAAGAATTGTAACGATTATTTTTAACAGCACTGACATCTGCTGAAAAATGGAAGAATGCGAGAACATCTGGATTGATTGTCCCATGCTGAAAAAAAGGGCAGCCGTTGCCATCGCTCGACTTAACTACCAGCAAGATGGCGGACGATCGAAACGTTCATCGCGTGCCACAGATCTAGAGACCCTTTTTGACGACAGCTGGCTGTGGTGGCACAGCCAGCTGTCGTCAAAAAGGGCCTCTAGATCTGTGGCACGCAATGAACGTTTCGATCGTCCGCCATCTTGCTGGTAGTTAAGTCGAGCGATGGCAACGGCTGCCCTTTTTCAGCATTGAGAAAGGGTTGCGCCTCAAAGGGTTAACACTATTATTGAGAGACACTGTATAGAACTTTAAGTGTTATTTCCATACTTTAAATCCGGTATGGGCAATCTTTGAAAAGTTGCGGGCCAAACTTCAGGATGTTCGTGAAGTCGCGGGCCGTATAATTGGGATTATATGGGATTTTCCAATGGCTTAAATGGGCTTTATACGGGGTTTTGATATGTTCCGAGGGACGGATCAAAAGCCGTGGTGGGCTACATCCGGCCCGCGGGCAGGTTGCCCATATATGCTTCAAATGAAGTGTGAGTTGTTGAAAACTTCTTTATACTCATTGTATCTTGCTCGAGACATTTCTAAACTGCCATATGTCGTATAGTATTGAAATTCTTTTGAGCGTTCTTCTAAAAGAATTATAAATAGTACGCCTATTATCTTCTAAGGAGAACATTATTTTGTAATTCTTAACAAATATACGTATATCAATTTTCTTTTGTCTGAAAAAGACAAATGTGTATCTGAAATATGCTTTAAAAGATGAATGATCATAAAGAGTAGAGCATCGAATATCTTTTGGGTGTTCTTGCAAAAGAATTATAAGAAATACATGCACCATTTTCAAAAATGGAACATGGTACAGTAGACAGCAATAGCACAGATAAATATCAAGGCGGTCTATACAGATTAACAGAAATTAGCGCACGCTGAGCCCAAAAACAGACTAACGAAAATAGTTCAAGCTTTTCAACTTTGTTGGGAAGTGTTAAAAAGTGCCAATGTTGCTTTTGCAGCAATAATGTATGTCAAGTGTATAAGCAGTTAAAAGAATACGTTTCAAAGCTGTTTACAGCAGTACCCAGTCATCGAAAATTCTAAAGTTTTGCGGATCACTTAATAAGGGCATGACAATTTGTTTCAGTGGGGGAAAAGAAAAAGAGTTGGAGAAGATGGAGTATTGATTTGAAAATCTTAGTAAAAATGCACAGTTATTTCGACATCAAGTATCTGCGGAGTGGCTAAATGTGCGAATCTTAATAACGCGCCATCTAGTACTGATATTTATAACTTTTTTTTTTTTTTTTGGCTGAATCAAATTCACATGTCTATTGAAGGATCAGAAAATTTTACACAAAATGCTTCAAAAATAATGGTTTTTTTTTTTGTGAAACATAAACAGTATTCAGGACAACCGAAAAAGTTTGAAGGCACCGAATTGAAAACATCATTGGCTGAAGATTCGGGCCAAAATCTTCGTGCCTACTTGCAGAACAGCTGAGAGGGGGCACGGCAGATCTACTTCGAATTACTTAAATGCAACGGAAGATATTTTAGAAAGTGAACATGTACACCTGGTAATTTCTCCAAGAATAAAATTAAAAACTGGCAGTTCTCAATGCAGGGTAATACCAACGCCACCTAGAGAGGAAAGCCGCGGCGCTTACTTGTGACGTCACACCGAGTAGGTAAAGCGAAGCGTTTCCATTGGGTTTCTCCTCTCTCCCGTGCCGCGGGAGAGAGGAGAACCCAATTTAAACGCTTCGCTTTACCTACTCGGTGTGACGTCACAAGTAAGCGCCGCGGCTTTCCTCTCTAGGGGGCGTTGGTAATACTACCAACCTCGCTGCAAAACCTTTGCTGTTTAACCAGAACTGGACCTCCTCGACCGATGAATAAGGTGTGACGTATGCTACAGCGTGGATTTTCTTGGCATTGATGCTGACTCTCCTTTTCAGCTCTTCGTGTAAGCGCTCTTGCAGAGTGGCCAGTATGTTGATCGGCTTAGCGATCAGATTTTTATGGGAATCTGCAAAAGGAAAGAGATATTCATTAACTCGAGCGGGATCAGACAGGGGAATTGATTTACTCTAACAAAATTAAATTGATAAAATCTAAATTGTGTTAAATTTCACTATAAAGGAAGTTGTTTAAGATACTCTGAAAAAAAAAACGTTTAGTCAAAAATCGATTTTAGACTCATGTTTACAGCATCATCGGTTCTACCCAGCTCTGATTACATTATTGCTTAGCTCTGATTACATTAATGCTTTTTCAGACTTAAAAAAAAGGCTTAGATAGTGTAATCATCAGAATAAAATATAGCTATTCAAAGCTGAGAAAAATACTATTCAAAAAGTCAAACCTTCACGTAAATTGAAAAAAAAAACTGTTTGTGAAAGCTATTACAATTAGCTGCCCGGGATGTGTAGTGGCTAGAGAACTGTTTTACCCCACTAAAGATGTGGGTTCGATTTATGGTATGGGCTTGGATGTTATTTCGTCCGTCCCTTCATAAGAAGCACGGATTGGATGTAGAACGATCATCGACGTATTCTGAAAGAGCTAAACAAATGTCGCCTGGAAGATGGCGCTGTGAGACGTAATCATTGAGTTTATGTAGTGCTCATACGTGCGTTAGTACTAGATTGTATCATGGTTCGTCGCTAGAGGGCGCTTATGAAGCTAATCATTAAAAGTGCGCCGAGTATTTTCTTTTAAGAGGCTGGCGCTATTTCGTCCGTGTACCAGTAGTCGATGATCTCTCCTATATCCAAGTCAGTGATAAGAAGCAGTGTTGGTCCACCTATTAGGTGTGTCCATAATAAAATGGTCAGCTATTCCGTCCTTAGTATTGGCCAATGCCTCTAAAAGGTACCCCCCCCCCCATCCGAAAAAAAAAGTTTTTACTTTTATAGCCTGCCTTTTCCACTAATAGTTTATAGTAATAAACAAACAAACAAACAACTACAACAACAACAAAAAAAAAGATATTTGACCTTCATTGGCATCTTTTATATTTTCCATCAAGTAAGATCCATTCAGTGAAGTAATAGAATCTGAAATGAAATTTAAAATGTACGGCTTAGAAATCTAGTATGAAAAATAAATAGTTTTACAGAGTAAATTAATACGTTAGAAAATAAGAGAAAACGAATTAGTAAATAAATACTCCACATTTTAAGAGAACAAAGAAAAATGAACCATGCGAAACGGCATCGATTATAAAATTTTCTTTGATCACAGCGTCTTTTCTGCGCCAAGTGTGGCGATGCACAGTAGCGCCAAACTTGGCGAGGTCTAAAATATAACCTCAAAAAAGTCCTCGTGTCCAAAAAATCGTGAGACCTGTAAAACAAATTTAAATGTTATTTCCTTCCCTTGAATGAAAAATAAGCTGGCATAAAAATCCATATACTTTTTGCATTATGCTGAAAATGGATTAGTGTCTCTAAGTACTACATGCACGATTTTCAAGAGATACAATTATTTTTAATCCTTAAAGATACATGGGTCATTTTCAAAATTCGGTGCCATTTGCTGTCCGCGAGTAAAATATTTTTTTCACAAGTAATAAGAAAATTTAAATGATTGTTTTTTTTTTTACCATGGTTATTTATCAGACAGTTTGCAGTACCGAAACAATAGATTAAAAAACATACTATTTCATAATTTAGAAAAAATGAAATGAGTAGAGAATCTAGATAAATAAAATTAGACTTTTGTCTGTACATTTCTTGGAATTCAAAAATTTTGCGATTTCTATCCGTTTCAAGCCCCTGGGAATCCGGTGCGACCCTCAAAAAAAAGTTTGTCTGTCTTTGTCGTCATTCTGTCCGTGACGCTTTTTTTTTCAAGCATCACGAAAAACGACTGAAGCGAATAATATGAAATTGGGTGTCATGATAGGTGGTCACTCAACTTAAAACATAGGCGTCGAATTAAAAAAAAAATATTGATTGGATTTTGAGATTTTGCGAAAATCGTTTCAAACTGCGTAAATTTGTGTTTGACAGTCAAGTAAAAACGACTGAAACGATTGAAATGAAATTGGGTATCATGATTGGTGGTCACTCAACTTAAAACATAGGTGTCAAATTTTTAAACAATCTGGATTAGATTTTGAGATTTTGTGAAAATCGTTTCAAACTGCGTAAATTTGTGTTCGCACATTACGTAATAACTGCAAAGGTGAAAAAATGATATTTGGTGAAATGATAGGTGGTCACTCACCTTAAACTATAAGCATCTAATTAAAAAAAATTCTATCAGATTTCGAGATTTTGCGAAACTCGTTTAAAACTGAGTGAATCTTTGTTCAAGCATCACGTAAAAACGACTGAAGCGAATGATATGAAATTTGGTGTCATGATAGGTAGTCACTCAACTTAAAACATAGGCGTCGAATTTTTAAAAAATCTTGATTGGATTTTGAGATTGTGCGAAAATCCTTTCATACTGCGTAAATTTGTGTTCGAGCATCACGTAATAACGACTAATACGAATGATACGAAATGTGGTGATATGATAGGTAGTTGCTAATCTTAATTTATAGGCGTCGAATTTTTAAAATATTTTGATTACATTTTGAGATTTTGTGAAAATCGTTTTAAAGTGCTGAAATTTTGTTCCAGCATCACGAAATAAAGACTGCAGGGAATGAAACGAAATTGGGTGACATGATAGGTTGTCACTCAACTTAAATTCTAGGCTTCCAATTTTTCAAAAATATTGATTAGATTTTGAGATTATGGGAAAGTTATATCAATTTGCGTCAATATTCGTTCGCGCATCATATAATTACGACTAAAGCGTATGAAATGATATTACTTAGTTACTGTCTAACCTGTAATGTTTCAACAATATATAAAAATTATAACTTCGCTTTCTTTACTTTGGCAACATACTACATCCATTTTGTGTACTCCTACAATGCTGACGAAAGTTCTTGCTTTTTGGAAATTAGCGGTCAGTACTAACCCGTCAACGACGGGTACTTCAGCTAGTACTGAAATATAGCGGTTCTAATCATAGAATATAAAACGTGTTATGCAGAATGACTGCCCCAAAACCAAAATTTCTGCTCTGACATGTTTTGACATTGTGAAATAGAGTTTAAATTGGAGTATGAAAATGTTTTTCTTTAAGGTTCTAAGAAAATACCAAGACTTTTGAAAATAACATGACATTGATATCATGTCTGTTACCGTACATAATTTTCAGATTTTTAAACAAACAAAACTGCAATTTGATAATGGCAACACCTGTTTACCATTAGAATGTGGTCAACAAAGAAAGCATACATCTTGAGTTTTTGGCATTTGACTGAAAAAGAGCAAAAATCTGTTTGTGATAACTATTTTTATTGCATGTCATGTCTGTTACCGTAATAGTTGTATAAAATATATTTATTAATTTGTTAATTGAATTTATTAATTTAGATCATTAGATTTTTAGTCTAAATTAATATCTATTTCATGTTCTTGGGGAATTATTTAGACTCAATGAATTTTCGTTCTTTGAAGTGAAATGTCTGTTACTATAATAAGTAACAGACTGCCATGTCTGTTACTATAATAAGTAACAGACATGCAAACAAAAACTTCAGGCAAAAAAAATAAAAAATATTTTTAAATGGAAAAGTCTATAGTATAAGGACAACAGGACTCTATGTAACATATCACTTTGTATTATTTTGTGCTAGTGAAACAGACATGACAAATTTCATTAAGTCTGATAATGAAAAAATCTAAAAAAAATTAAAGAAAAGAAAAAATGCATGAATATAATACCCGAATAATGTTCAGAAACAAGGTATGTTTGATAATTTGGAAAAAAAAAGCTACTTATTTTTTGAAATTATATTTTTGCTTCTTAAATTTCCAAATGGCATCCAATTTTGAAAATGCTTTAAAAAATGACTGCCCATAGCGCGTAATGTTTTGCTTGGAATGTTTGGGAATGTTTTTTGGAATGTTTTTTGGGATTCTTTTGTTAAATAACCGTAAACGCTATATCGGTGATTCGCACGAAACAATACAAAACTAATTTCGTTTTCCAGATTTTTTTTTTCTACAAATTTTTTTTTTATACAGCTGAAGATTTTTATAAGAAACATAATTTATTGGATATTCATGATTTTTTTTGAGATTTTCAGCTCCTTGAAAAATATTTTTGTCATTTCGGTCTGTGATCCACTGATAATTTCTGTAACAATAATTTAGTATGCTTAATTTCTGTCACACCAGGGATACAGAAAATACCAAAGTAAAGAAAGCAAAGGGCGAAAATTTGTTTTTCATTACCCAGCAAGCACACACAGGTTCTCGGAACGTCAATTAACGTTCAGAAGACGTTTTCTGAACGTTTATAGACGTTCAGAGAACCTGTGTGTGTTTGCTGGGTATACATCAAATATTACAATTCGGGTCAAAAGAAGTAAAAAGAAAATAATTACACTGCTGTAGTGAAAATAAAATTTAAGTGACTTGAATTACAGTAAGTATTCATTTATTTATTCATTTTTTGTTAAGTATTATTTAACAATTTTCCAAAAAATATACGTTGTAGTTCACTGAGTTATATGCTAGCTGAAACAAACTTTTTTTTTGTTATAAAAATATAATATACGAGTTTTACATTAAAAAAGCGAGACAGAAATTATTCAAAATCATCAACCTTATTTTGTCCCGTTTCGTGAGATTCACCCATATACACTATTTTCAATAGGGTTTACATATGGTACAGTACATAGCAGTGGCATTTATGACTTTCGTAGCAATCGAAACATACTGTTACAAAATTGCAATGTTGTTTTCCCGCATAAATCTGTGCTGTTGGAAAGAGAGCTATACAGGCACACCTGTAAAAGAAATGAGTGTGTGACCCCTCGACCTTGGCGATGACTTAGGCTATTTGAGGATAAATTTGGCGAGTTTAGCGACCAAAAGAAAGTTTTCAAAAGTGGTGGAATTTTGCATGTGTCTCAACTAGGAAAGAAATTACGAGAAAGATCGAGAAATATAACGTCACAACTTGCTTGGAAAATCCATCAGAATCTCTTTCGTTGCTAGTTAGTTGAAACGGACTGTGGATCTAGAGAGCAGAGCTATACAATAGCCATTGCGATTTGAATAGTGTTATTGCTGTAATAGCTAATGATTGATTGTTGCAAGCGTTATTAAAATCTGTTTTGTTGTTGTTGTTGTTGTGTGTGTGTATAAGAGAGAGAGATATTAGTGTTTCGACGCGACGAATAAAATGTTTTATTCGATTTTCAAGGTTTCTCGACTATTTTGATTTTCGGGGATTTTTTTTATTTATTTTATTTATTTTCGTAACAATATTTACGGCAATTTGAACACGGGATGATATACAGGAAGGCAGGCAGACAAACCAAAATCATTAACGCATTTCAACTTTGTTGGAGCCCCACCAGTGGCATAGTGCATAGCCCACTGAACTGCGAGACGGAAGGTGCTTGATTCGAAACCAGGTCGCGTTCGCCGACCTAATCATTCGGGGTTTTCCGTGGTTTCCTCCGAAACTTAGCGCAAATACGGGTTAGGGCCCCTTAGAAAGACGGCCACGGAGGTTACCCCACCCTTCGGCCTAGATCCCACGCGTAGCTAATCGGCCGTAATCCCACAAACAAACAAATAACTTCGTTGGAAAGTATTAAAAATGACGGGGAATAACAAAGAACAATATTTTCTGCTGAAGGAAAACATTTCGATTTGAGTAACGTGAAGATCTAACCCACTACATTGCAGCAGATATTAAATAGATGAATGATTGTGTAACTGTCTGCTCAGAAACTGCTCAACTTTAGTAGAGGACAAGCGTATCCGCATGACACCCAGCTTTAATTAATTTCTGTAAGCCATCAGACAGTCATCGTCACTAGCATGAATTTTAACCATGCTACATGCTTCCAGGATACCGACTGCTATATGTACCTCATATCATAAGTACTTTACAGGTGTTGGGTGTACGGTAGCAGAAGGTTTTCTTAATCAATAAAACAGAGATTGAACGACATTATGAAATCTCTCCAAATCTACATATTTTGATAACATATCAAAGATTCCCTACAGTGTAAATCGATGAAGAAATTGTTCCGTATTTATGTGTGGAATTGAATGCGTTTGCTTTTATACATACCGGCACCGGCAAAAATCCGAGAATCATTTCAGAAACCATTTAAGAAAAATAAATAAAATATGTGATAAAATATGCAAGTTTTCACAAATAAGATTAGAGGGAGATAATATTTCCCTTTTTTAATGACAAAAAATTCGTAGTTCGAAAAGTTACCGATAGATGGCGCTGATATATACAGCATGAAGCAAGTTTATGCAAATCGGGATGTCTATAAAACAGGTAGATGATGCTTACAAAACAACACACCTAAGTAAAAAAATTAATCTTCTACTAATCCTATTCGAACAACTGCAACTAGTTCTATCATTAGCTCTTAGGTGTTACTGTTTTTGCTTGAAGATTTTTACATTGATTTACTTTTCAAATTTAACAGGAAGACATGGCCCACGCATAGATTATGATACACTTTCTAGCATACTGAAGAAGAAGATGCGCTTTCCAGCATAATAAAACTAGAAAGACATTAGGCCGACATTTCAATCATGATACACTTTCTAACAAATGAGCCAAGAAAGACAAATGGGGTTCACGCATGCATTATAAAGCATTTTCCAATATAATCAAAAAATAATGAAGAGTGAACAAATGCGTTAACCTGAAGGAATTTCAGATTTAAAAAAAAGTTTTTTTTTAAAAGTTTTCACGAACTTTAAATGCTCCCGGTATAATGTATACCAGTCGGTTGGATATTGAACAGGCTTATTAACAACATCTCTTTAACAATCTCACTATGCGGTGGTGATGAAGTTACTCCTGAAGTTTACTGGCATAAAACGTTTTCAGACATTTCTTGACAACCTCCTCTTTAACAAAGGTTGTCCCGACCCGAGAGTTTTGCAGTGATCGGAATAAGTGGCAATTGGAAGCTGCCAAGTCCAATGAATACGGAGGACGTAGCAAAACATCATAACCAAGTTTTAACCCTTAGGAGGCATTGCAAGAGGAAATCGGGCCCCAAAAAATGTTTCCATCACCATCTCTGAATTTAACGATTTTTTTCTCGTGTTGCTTTACCCAAGGAAAGAACAAATCTGAAATATTTTTGATTTACCTCCTTTAGTTTTGGAGTTATGGGGGGTCAAAGTACCCTAGAGGAGTGACGTAGAAATAATTTAGGGCCATTCTCCCCACTTCATTGTTTCGACTGTGACTGTCTCTGAAGTGCAGCGAATTTTTTTCTTTTTACCTGATAATATACCTTGGATATTAACATCTCAATTTGAAAATAGAGTATTTGGAGGGCCCAAGTAACAGCCCTCCAAATACCTCCAATTTCATAAAAAATACAGTTTTTAAGAATGCTTTGAATCTTGGCTCTGACGTGATACCGAAAAAAAATTTCCACAGTGCAGTTATATAGCTTCATATAAAGTGAATCCAATGTTAAAAATTTTGAAGGCCCCCCGGGCTCCTCGTTACGAGATCCCAAACATGGTCCTTAACGCTAATTTATGCAAATTCGATGGATTGGTACAGCTGGCACCGACTTCCCACAGGAGAACTTTTGGCATGGAGATGTAATATCAATCTAGTAGTTTCATATTATGAAAAAACATTTTTTGAAGGTACAACTGTTTCTAAGAAAAATCCCCAAAAGTACCTTCCTATTTGGGACATTCCACTGACACGCATGGGGTATTTCGGCGTTACTTTTAGAAGCTCAATCGACTATAGCAATATTGAAAATTAAACTTGTCCGGCATATATCAGAAATATATCTTCCATATATCACAAACAATTCTTTTACAGGGGCACTCATAAGAACTGCATTTCTCTGTGTGGGAATCTCTGTAACTACGGAACCGATTCGGAAACATTTGCACTGATAGAAAGCTACACTTTACCTGAGTATTATAGGCTACCTTTCATGCATGTAGCATAAATAGTTCTTTTACAGGGACATTCAAAAGAATTCTAGTACATTACGTTCTATGGACATTTCTGTAACTACTGAACTGATTCTAAAGATTTTTCCACTGAAAGTTACACTATTCCTGAGTAACATAAGCTAAAATTCATGCATTTTAGCTTATGTTACTCAGGATACTCAAAATAATTCGTAAATAATGTCGTAACTGCCTCTATTCGCCAAATGAGGGGAAAAATAATATTATCTAAAATTTATTAACTCTTGATATACCATGTCTTATACTTCATTTCAAATAAACAAAATGTGTATAAAAAAAGTTGTCACAAATCTACATCATTTATTTCTGACTTGTATACCATTTTACAAGAAAATCGGCTAACATCATCTCGAACAAAAAGTTAAAAAATAATTCTGTGGTTATTTACTTACTTTTATTATAAAGTTTATTGTATGGCTGATTGTGAGCTGTTTTGATAACTTTTACATTCGCAACGGTAAATGGCGTAACTGAAGTAAATTCAATTGAACCAAAATTATCAAGTCTGCAGTAACTATTTCTGCTCCATCTTGATGTGGCGTGGTCAAGTAAAAGCATCTGAGCCAGGTACTGCATGAAAATTCATCGTAGCAACCTCATCTTGTTCTGATAAATAAATAACCCTTCCGATGTCAAACAACTTTTCATATTCCACTGCATAGTATAAAAGTTCAGCTCAGTATTAGCTACTTCATACTTTTTTTAACCAGAGGAAATTATATTTTAAACTTAAAAAGCTGTTTAATAAAAATGTTTTATTTATAAAATATGCATAAAACTTTTTTTATTTCCCAGCAGGTTTGACTTTTTCGTGCAGGTGTGATTTAAATTTTGTTAACATTCTTGCATCTGCGACAGTTAAAAGGATTTTTTTTATATCAGGAGAAAACGTTTTTTTATTCATTACATACTAGCTTCTACCAGCGACTTCGTCAGCGTCGGCTTCCGAATTAGGTTCTGAAAGAAATGAAGCATGGATGAATAACAAAAAGGAAATTGATGACACTTGCGCTATACACAAAAATGACTCGATAAAATATTATTTACATTGGGTTTATTTTAAATAAAGTTTAAGACATGGTATATGCAGAGTTAATAAATTTAAATAGTAATTTTTTCCCTTATTTGGGGAATGGAAACAGTAATGACATTATTTACGAATTATTTTGAGTCTCTTGTAAATGCATGAATTTTAGCTTATGTTACTCAGGAATAGTGTAGCTTTCAGTGGAAAAATCTTTAGAATTAGTTCAGTAGTTACAGAAATGTCCATAGAACGTAATGTACTAGAATTCTTTTGAATGTCCTTGTAAAAGAACTATTTATGCTACATGCATGAAAGGTAGCCTGTAATACTCAGGAAAAGTGAAGCTTTCTATCAGTGAAAAAGTTTCCGAATCGGTTCAGTATTTACAGAGATTCCCACACAGCATAATGTAATTCTTATGAATGCCCCTGTAAAAGAACGGTTTGTGATATATGGAAGATATATTCTGATATATGAGGGTAAGTTTAATTTTCAATATTGCTACAGTCAATTAAACTTCTAAAAGTAAAGCCGAAATGTCCCAAATAGGGAGGCACTATTTGGGATTTTTCTTGGAAACAGTTGTACCTTCAAAAATGTTTTTTCATAATATGAAAATAATAGGTTGATACTACATCTCCATGCCAATAGTTCTCCTGTGGGAAGTCGGAGGCAGCTGTACCATTATTTCGAAATTGCATAAATTAGCGTTAAAGACAATGTTTGGGACCCCGTACCGAGGGGCCCTTGAGGCCTTCAAAAATTTTTAACATTGGATTCACTTTATATTAAGATATATAACTGCACTGTGCAAAATTTTTTTCTGTATCACGTCAGAGCCAAGATTTAAAGCGTTCTTAAAAACTGTATTTTTTATGAAATTGGGGGTACCTCTTCATTCCTCTGGGGTACTTTGACCATCCATATCTCCAAAAGTAAAAGAGGTAAATTAAAAATATTTCAGATTTGTTTTTTCTTTCGGTAAAGCAACACAAGAAAAAAAATTCATTAAATTCTGAGATGGTGATATAAACCCCCTGCCTGATATGCCCTTGCAATGCTTCTTAAATGCAAGAATCTTAAACACATTCGCTGCCAATCACGCGATAGCTACGCGTGTAAGCTAAATTTCCTATCAATTTTGTGAATAAGTAATTAATTTTTCAGAAAGCACGCAATTTGAAAGAAATATGTGAAATTTTATTATTCACGACAGGAGTAATTTATAATTAAAACCTATAATTTACATGTGAATTTGACATAAGAAATCTGGCCTGTTCTCTAATCCCTCAGTGGACGTGTTTTGAAAATAGGATGCAGATATGCATTACTATGTATTTAAGAGTTAAGAACTAGACGTGTGTACAGGGTTCCACATTCTCATGCTAAACTTATGAAGCGGGCAGCTCGGGGCCATCGTGATTCTAACGGGCCTGCTTGTGCATTCCGAATGAGGCCTACTTACCTTTCCTCATTGGTTAGATTCGGCCGTTAGATGACGAATCTAAGCGCTGGAACCAATCAATGAACATCCGTAGGCCTCTTTGGATGACTCATCGGAGTGCAGAAGCAGGCACGGTAGAATCACGATGGCCACGGGCGGCTCTATCTTTTATTTAACCCACGAAATAATGATTGGAGCAACATGCATTTGGTACCAAAACTAAAGAGATTTTTTTACTGCAAGATAGTAACATGTAACTCCAAACTCCTGTACGATGGAGCTACCTCCTTTTAGAAGCAAGCCTCCAATTATTTTTTTAATTTGTGAATACAATCTCTTTTATAAAATACTTGAAAAATTTACCAGACAGCGCTCAATCAACAATCGTGGTAAACTTCAACAGTTTTTGAGGACTTTAAGGCTGTTTTAGGAAATCGTGCAACTTTTGAACAGATTTTTAAAGAACTCAATTGCGATAGACATGCCATAACTTTAGAAAAGCCTTTTTGCAAGTTGTACTGTGAACTATTCCCTACTAGCAATTTTGCTCGGGATACTTCTGGCCACGTAGCCACGTTCATCGCGTGGAATTGAACATCATCACGTTCATCGCGTGCAATCAATTTTGAGCTGGCTGTGCCCGCGTCAAAAAAGGGTCTCTAGATCTGTGGCACGCGATGAACGTTTCGATCGTCCGCCATCTTGCTGGTAGTTAAGTCGAGCGATGGCAACGACTGCCCTTTTTTCAGCATTGGGAAAGGGTTAACTCACGCGACAAGCGAAAATCAAGTGACCTCGGTTCGAAGGAAAGCACAGCAGTTGCCTTTCTACTCCTATTGAATTCTGTGAAATTATCCCTCGCCAGTTCAAGTTTTCTGCGGTCCTTCAAGGGGGATGTCATAACCCTATGTGGAGGGAGGGGGCGAGCATATGGAAAATAAAAGATTATAAAAAAAAAATATTAATTTACTGAAAGGAAGCAACACACAAAACACATTTTTGACATAACAAAAAAATAAAATACTTGTTTACTCTGATATAATACAGGGTGTCTCCGAATTCAGGGGCAAAACTTTAAGGCATATAAAGAAGCATTTTTTGTATAGCAATATGGGGTCGTTAATGAAAAGTACCACGTTGTTTCAGCAGGATGGGGATCCACCTATTTCTGCAATGGGCATGATTAGAAGTGCATTTGCATTTTCCCGCCTACATTTTTAATGACTCGTCGGAAATCAAAAGTAAAACGGAAAAAGAGAAAAGGCTGAGGTAATCACGCATATTATTGCGCATATGCTTGGAGCCCCATCTTGCTAAAAGACCATGGTACTTTTCATTTAAGGTCCCAAACTGCTATAAAAAAAATGCTTCTTTGTATGTATTTTGTCTACTCTTAAATTTTAATCCATGAACTCGGAGACATCTTGTGTACTTATAAATGATGATAATTCTCGCAGATGTCCTCGAGTATGCCAGATGTGACGAAGAAGCATCGATTCCGGTTTCAGGATGCGATGCAGCGGTTCGGTGTTGCGAAATATTAATAAATGTAATACTCATCTTTATAATTTGTACGATTTATAATTAAGGGTGTATTATGTAGCTTTAGAGTCAAATTACATTATTATCGCATTCAATACATTATTATTGTATATTGGGGGAGGAGGGCGCGATGAAAATTATTGATTGAAAATTGGGTCGCAAATATGGAAAGTATGAGAAACATTGTCTTAAAGCATCAAGATGGCAACTAGGTTGTGAGAAATTTTGAGATTCGAGTACCACGAATGAGTGAGTGATTCGAGTATAATGTAGGAAAATGGATCGAAATACAAAGGTAGAAATCATAATAGAAAAAGAAATGTCCTCAAATAAACCGACATTAGACATATTTTTCGATTAGTGTCTGTTATTAATTTTACATTAATTAATGTTTCGTTTTAGCCAGAGCCTTATTATCGCATGGGCAAATAGGGACTTTGCCCAGGGCCCGCAACACGAAAGGGCCCCGAATATCAAATGTTGTTCTGAAATATTCTTTTTTATATCAGAATTTTATAAAAAATAAAACAAATTTCATAGATGCGGGCCCCCAAATTCATCAATGTCCGGGGCCCCTGTTGGTCATAATCAGGCAGGTTTTTAGCAGTGTAAAAAGAAATATTGTGGCAGCAAAGTACACTTTAATTCGTTTCACCGAAAACTATACCCAATACATGGCAATTTTGTCCACTTAAACTCTGTATACCATCTTCAAACTTTGAATAGTACAATGATACATTCTCTTCTAAGCATAACAGTTGCCACAGTAACAGAATTTATTGATGCCACTTTGACCTGATTGTTTTAAAAATCGATATAATAAAAATCAGACTTTTGTCTGTACATTACATGGAATTCAAATACTTTGCGATTTATATCTGTTTCAAGCACCTAGGAATCCAGTAAGACTGTTAAGAAAAAAAAGTTTGACATTATGTCTTCGATGCCTCTTTTTTTGTTCCAGCGTCACAAAATAAAGACTAAAGGGAATGAAATGAAATTTGGTAACATGATAGGTGGTTGCTCAACTTAAACTATAAGCTTCGAATTTTTAAAATATTTTGATTAAATTTTGAGATTTTGCGAAAATCGTTTTAAAATGTGTAAATGTTTGCTCTAGTATCACGAAATAAAGACTAAAAGAATAAAATGAAATTTGGTGCCGTGATAGGTGGTCACCCAGTTTACTTCTTAGTGTTTAATTTTTTTTAAAAGTTTAATTATGTTCTGAGATTTTGCGAAAATCTTTTCAAAATCAAATGTGCAAACATTGGTTGCGCATCACGTACTATCGACTAAAGCATATGAAATGAAATTTGGTGACTTGATAGGTGGTCACTCAACTTAAACCGTAGGTGTAGAATAAAAAAAAATTTTAAAAAAATTAGATTTTGAGATTTTGCGAAAGTTTATTCAAAATGTGAAAATATTTGTCAATTACGTATAATTACTGAAGCGAATTAAACAAATTTTAGTATTGTCACAGGTGGTCACTTCAACCATATACGTCAGAGTACTTTAAATTTTTTTTAATACATTTTGAGATTTTGTGAAAAATGAGTACACGTTTGTTCCATTACTGAAAAACAGCAATGGAAATAAAAAAGTATTTTGGAACATGTTGGACGCAAGTTAATTTAAACTCCAGATGCCAAAACCGTTTTAAATATTTCATAGATTTTGGGATTTTGTGAAAATAGTATAAGTATTTTTTCTCGCATCACTTTAAAAAAGGGATCAATGAGAATACAATGAAATTTAGCAACGACTAAATGTAACAAATGTCGGAATTTTTTGGAAAATTTGAATAAATTAAAAAAAGTTTTTAAAAATGTTTATTCGCTTTTTTTAGATTTTGTGAGAATTGTGCAAATATTTTTTGAGGCATATTGATGAAATATCTACAGTGAATCAAACAAACTTCAGTTACAGGTTAGGAATGACCGCTTGAAATGAAAAGCTTATTTATTCAGAATAAAATTTTAATCATTAAAAAAAATCTAACGTAAATTTTACTCATCAATTTTGTCACTCTCTAACATGTAATCTTTTAACAATACACAGAATTTATAATTTTGCTGTGTATACTATTGAAAATGTACTAATTCCATTCTTAGTACTCCTTCAACGCTGACGAAAATTCAGGCTTTTTGGAAATTTGCATTACATACTGATCCGTCAACGACCGGTATTGCAGCTAGTATATCATAAAATGGATAAATCTTAATGTATTTTTAATATAGTACCTTGATGTAATAAGTGACTGTGATACGAATTTTGTTACAAAAATTACAAATTATCTTAGTGACTGTTTACAGTTATTTTTTACTTACCGAACATCTATCATGTAAGGAAAGTATAGTAATCATGAAAAAATTCGACTTCGAGATTTTGGTGTATTGACACGTTTTGGGGTCTTCTGAATTCCTTTATGCTATTTTTACGAGATGTATGTATGTATGTATGTGTGTGTGTGTGTGTGTATGTGAGCGAACACGATAGCTCCTAAACGGGGCATTCGATTGAGCTCAAATTGGGTATATAGGTTATAAACCACCGTCACAAGACCGGTATTGATTTTGGTGTTTATAGGACTTACAGTTTTTCTACAGGGCTGCGACAAAGATTTCTTTTACATTATGGCCTATGGGAGGAAATTCTTGAAAGTGCGCTAGCGTTTAAACGGTACATTTGATTGAGCTCAAATTGGGAATATATATTATAAACCACCATCGTAAAACCGGTATTGATTTTAATGTGTATAGGACTCATAGTTTTTATACGGGCTACGACAAAGAATTCTTTTACATTATGGCCTATGGGGTAAAATTCTTGAAAGTGCGCTAGCGTTAAAACGGTAGATTCGATTGAGCTCAAATTGGGTATATATGTTATAAACCACCATCGTAAGACCGGTATTGATTTTGATGTGTATAGAACTTATAGTTTTTCTACGGGAATACGACAAAGAATTCTTTTACATTATGGCCTATGGGGGAAAATTCTTGAAAGTGCGCAAGCTTTTAAACGGCGCATTCGATGGAGCTTCAATTTGGTATATATGTTTGAATGATTCATCGATTAAAATTTATTTAAATGCTTGGTCATGATCTTAATCGTAAGTGTTCGGAAAATCGAGTGGAGTCACTCCAGATTTTTAAATTTTATTTAGAAAGAATATCATGTTGGACAGACTCTTGTAATATTAATGTGATGCTTGTTTACTTGTCCTGTGAGCAAATCCACAGAATTAGACTGGCTTGGAATTCTCCACAGATGTGTAAAACGGCACAGAGAAGGTCACAGAAATTACAACATCATATAGTTCTACAAAGCAAAGTCTATCCCTCCCCCCCCCCCTCCCTAAGTTCAGGCTAGTTATCGAGATGCAAATTTTTCGTTACGTGCGAAACAAATTTCTAGTTTCGAATATTAGAGTAAGTGGCCAAAGTATTTGGGAAACGAGACCCAAAATCTTGTTCCATCCAGTTTAAACGGACTTTTCTGATAAGTTTGTTCCCAAAAAGTTGTTTAACTTGCTTTTTCCTCTGGTATCATTATTTTTGTTTTCGATAAGTGACAATACTGCATCATCGAGTGCGTATTAAGTGTGCGAGTGACTGGTGGGGTGGCGAGTGGGGCGAGTGGCTCAGTGGGGTAACGTACCCCCACTGAGAATATCTGGGAGCTCACTAAGTGGACAGTCGCTACAGAACTGATCACCACCAAGCGATGGACACCCTGGATATATGCGTAATATAACAAAACACTCAAAATAACTGGTGTTTAAATCATAGAATAATAAAAATCTTCGTAAAAATAGAACACATAAAGGTTACTTAAACGTTTCTTAAAGGTTACATAACTTAAACGTCACATAAAGGTCACTTAAACTTTTTGTTCTTCAAGCCACTGAAGAAGAACAAAAAGCTTTTGTTCGATACAACTGTATTACCATTTAAGAAACCTTTATGGTGTTATTTTACAAAGTTTTTTTTATTATTTTATCTGCGAAATGTGTCGTTTTTATGATATAAATAGAATTAACAAATAGTAAAATACCTTCAAAACCTAAAACCAATTTTGTTGATTAAAAACAAATTAAACTAGAAAATACAAAAGCATGAGCAGTGTCCTTAATAACTTGGCAACCTACTGTATGCACCGGTAGGATTAATTCCAGTTATATATGTTAGAAAAATGTGAAACGTTTCTTAAAGGTTACATAAAGGTTACTTAAACTTTTTGTTCTTCCGTGGTAAGCCAATGAAGAATAACAAAAAGCTTAAGCTTCTCCCGTGCAAAGAGCGGGCACTCGAGTAGTTAGGAATAAAATAACTTCACAATAAACAACTTTATTTTTATTTTTTTTCGGTTACAGGATGTTAGCACATACAAAAATGTACCTTGAATCAGCAAATATTAAAACAGTTCAAAATAGTTTTGTCAGTTAGCTCTCATAGACAACGTACTGGAAGACCATTCAGAAATGGACATGTCAATGAGTAATGGAACAAAAAAAGCATCCCGTGTGAATCAATGAAACTTCATACTCTTTAAATATATACAATTGTAATCATTTTAAAAATTTGTAACTAAAACAAGAACATATAACATCTAAACAGTATAAACATGCATAAAATCAAAAGTTTGACTCGATTTATTATTTAAAAAATGTTTTATGTACAATAATCAGTGTAAATCTAAAAATATTCAACCAAGATAAAACGTATACTGCTCAAATAGATACATTAAAAAGAAACTCTAATTGGCAAAGTGTAACTCATACCATCATAACAATAATCTAAAATAGCTCAACAATGAATAGATTTTTGAAGATTTTAACTGAGAAATTTTAAAATGATATTAAAATTTGAAGTCATAATTCTTACAAATTATTACTCAATATTGATTGCAACAAATAAAATTGAAGATTTTCTTCTTTTGTTTTCAGAACACATTGCATATATGCCACAAGGGACAAGTAAATTGTTTGTTGTCTGAATTTAAAAAATACCGCAATTTTTTTGTGAAATGAACTAACTCTAAGCGAATGATGATGGGTTTCCTAAAATCCAGATTCGAAATTCTTCAGAAAGATAGCGGCATAATTTTTAATACATGATTTTCATGATATCAGTTTTAAAGAAAAAATTGATACTCTAAAAATGAAATTTAATACCTGTGACAGGACTATAAAACATCATAAAGAGTTATATAAACTAATATAACATCATTATCGGCAAGTTAACTAGCTTGACACTTCAAAAATAAAATTTCCTAATTATTTCTGCTTTTCTTGAAAAATATTTCATGAAATTTAATTAACACTGTTTTAGAAAAAAACATTTAAACTGATTATTGCATAAAACCCAGTAGCAAAACATTCTTGTGTAATTTCAATGAGGTTCAAATTTCATTTGAACTTGATTAACGAGGCAAGCAAGTTCCATGGATAACTTGTGAATTTTATTGCAGCAAAATTTGAACATATAACATTAATGTCTTCTGTTATATTTTACAGGTGGATTTACAGACTGACGATACTCAATATACGGAAAATCATCTTAACATAGGCTGAACTTTCAGCTGTCGTCATAGAATGAAGTACAGCAGAGACATAAAATGTACCTGTTGTCAAGATTACTGACAGCCATTTTTTATATGATCCAAAGTATGTATTGGTATCCTTGAGCTTTGACAGAGCCAGAAATGTGCAGAATCCATTCTTATATATTGGCTGTCTGGGCCGGGCCCTCTATAATGTGAACATAATTTGGCAATAGGTAATGTTATCATTTGCAATTAAATACAGGAATGGTCTAAAATATAGCTGCTGACAAGATTTCAGACATCATTCTTTGGAGGATCCAAAGTGTGCAATTGCTGGTTTTGAACTTTGACAGAACCAGAAATGAGCAGAATTCTTCTTCATCATTGTCTGCACATAGGATTTCTGGGTTCTCTACAATGACAGCATAGCTTTGAAGGGTTTGCTTGGTGCAGTATGTCCTCTTTGGACCTTGTGCCACTAAACTCCGACCAACGATTGAAGGGTTTGCAAAAGAAATTAAATTTTCTTTACAATCTCAATTTCTTTTCCTTTTTAACAAAATCGAATAATCTACCGTGGCTGGTTTCAATAAAGATAATGATACTAATAACCCTTTTTTCAGCCTCTTTTTTAAAATACTTTCAGAAGTTTTTTTACTTATTATTATTATTATTATTATTATTATTATTATTATTTTTGAGAAAAAGTTAAAACAAATGTACAAAAGGAGCCTATTAGAATATTATTCTATATATGCTGTCTCCACGGACTTTTAACAAATTTAAAAATATTTATCCTGAACATTAAAAAAAACATAAAAATAGATAATTTATTTAATAAATCTCTTTCAAAAATTTGTTTAACACAATGCATTTATAAACATATAAAAGGCAACAAAATTTTTATTCCTGAGTAAGAAATAAGTGTACATATATACATGTAGTACCAGTAAGTTCAAACTGATAAAAATCTGAATAGCTTAAGTAGAAATAGAAAAAATGGATTTTTACATACGTTGTTTAAAAAGCACAATTATACTTTTCCTCTCTCAGCAGATTATTTTAAAAATTGATAAAAATTGTTCACAAAATGTAAATTTGGTCATGAATAAATTTTTGGTTACTGCTCTTAAATTTTTATTTAAATGTATAACTAAGTATTTGTCAAAAAACCAACAAAGTTATTTTAGGTTGTCAACAACATCTAGAGATATTAAACGTGAATACAGGGCAAAAGACATTTTAAAGATATTTTTTCGAGATATTTCTAAAGTAACAGCTTGAATTATCTTGAAACATTTCTAAAATGTTGACTTAACAGTAAAAACCTTAAATTAAAGAGATTATGCTATTTAAGTAAATATGGTTTAAATATGTTAACATGCAAAAATAAATTCATTTATGTGTGAAAAATATAGCCTTATGTAGAAATTTCAGATTAGTTTACACCAATTAGATACAGAACCCGATTACACATTTCAACACATATTTTTCTCTTTTACTTCTCTAGACATTGTAACGAACTAAAATAAAATGTTGCAGTAATTTTAAGTAGATAAAAATTAAGAATTATATTTACATAAATAGAACACACACATATAAAAATATTTTTAAAGGATGAACTAATATATTACTTCAATTTCATAGAAAATAAAGCTTGAAAATGTAGAACCTGAGTATAAGAAATATGTACTTCAAGTGTACAAAATATTTACAAAATTTCAAATATTTAAAAAAAAAACCATGCATTATAGCTCTAGCGAAAATATTTAAATTTTAATTATCCAAAGCACCTTAAATTATGTACAAAGCACAGAAAAAGTACTGAGAAAAACAATACAAAATCCAGTTATAATCAGAAGATTCTTGAATACAAGCACAAATACATGAGCAAGTACATTTCTAAGGCACTTAACATTTAGACAAATACAAAAAAAAAATTAGGAATACAAAGTGGCGTATACTACTAACATAAGCTTTTTAGCATCTAAGCGAATGCACGTATTTGCATAGCTTGTTGTTTCGAAGCAAAAAAGGAAGAAAAAAAAATTATGGACGCACACATAAAAATTAAGAGTTTTCAAAATAATCGGAACGCATTTGTTAAAGCCACACCAGTTCAAAATTACAACTATCTTACAAAGAAAAACCGTGGCTCACATCAAACGTAACATTAGTGACAATTTACATTAGTGAGAAGAACGCTTTTCGATTGCCTTAAACGCTTTGCAGTCTGTCTCCGGAGCTGAGACAAAAAAAAAAAAAAAAAAAAAACATCTTTTAATGCCTTTAAGATTCATATTCCAAATTCTCACATTCGCTAAAAAAAAAAGTGGATTAGCACTTCTATGTCCCCCCCTGTAAGGTTTTTATCAGCAACAAAACTCGAAAGTTCCGCATCGTTTTTAGTTTCAACTATACAAACTGTTCGAAAATATACACACTGCTGCTCTACAAGTCCAATAATGTTCTAATAATGCACACTGGCACAAGGGGGGTGGGGGGGGGATGTGAATCTAAGAGCAAAAGGGTTAAAAAAGAAAGGCACACAAGAACGAAGTCTGTTCTATGAGGGAGGTTGTGTTAGGCATCTGCAGGCGTTCTTGACTATATAAGCTTCTATGAGGCACGACCTGGTGTGTGACGCTTTTTTTTTTTTTTGCAGGGGATTGTGGTTCTCTCGCCTCAAAAGTAACGGAATTCACCTTTCTTTCCTTGCCTCTCTCGCCTCACCCAGTCCGCCGGGGCGGGCTGGATCGGAATTGCGGCTGCCGGGCGGTGGGGCGAGGATGGTTCTTTGTGTCCATTTTCACTTGCGGGTTTGCTGACCGTAGATTCATTCTAAAGTGAGAAAGAAAAAAAAATAATAAATAATCTGAAACACTTGATTTTAAACACGCACCAAAGTGCTAGATATTAAAAATCATAATCCATGCATTGTCCCTATTTTTTCCTTTTTCTTTCTTATTCCATTAAGGGGGAAAGTGTATCATTGTTCATGAGTGTGCCGTATTTTTCTTCCTTGTTCCATAAAACACACTTTTGGAGTCGAAATTTATTTTAAATTGGCCTAATAAAACTATTTTACAATCTTGGCCCAGTATATACTAAATATACTACTTCACATTTGTAAATACTATTTGGAATGTGTATCATAATCCATGAGTAAGCCGTGTTTGTCTTTCTTGTTCCATGAAACTCTTTCCAGAATTGGAATCCATATTCATATCGCCCACTAAAAGTATTTTATAATCTCCGTCAGGTATATTCTAACTATACTTCTCCTTTGTAATAAACTGTGGGGTTGGTCAGTTTCTTGCCAAATGTGGAAGAAAATGCTCCATACAGTGGTGAACACAGAATTTTACTTCGGGGGGGGGATGTATATCAAATTGTAAGCTAAATAAAGGGTCAGATTTTAGGATGGGGGGGGGGGTTACAGCTCCTCGTGGATACGCGCCTGGCTCCATAAAAATGCTTTTTATTATTACAGATTACTAAAAACCATTAAAGTTACATATACGACTGATTCTTTACTATTGGGCTTTCTTATTTTTTAATAAAATTATATTAAAGTTCTAGGACTATTAAAAACAAGCGAATAAATCAACTTACAGGAGAATAGAAAGGCTCCTTTGTACCATTCGTTCTGGTGCTGTAAATAGGATTGTGAAAGTTATCCTCTTCAGCAACTGGTCCAACTATGGTGTGGGGTACATGTGCTACTTGACCTCTCGAGTTCTTTGCTTTCCACCATTTTCGACTATCATCTAAAACCTTGAAAAAATTAAATAAAGTGTTCTTTTAAATCAGATCTCAATTTTTAAGTAAATAGATAATTCCATGTTTATTCAATATGCATGGAAATTTCAACGTATAATCCCCCCCCCCTTAAAAAAAAAAACTCTGTTATTTAATTCACGATTCAACCAGCGTTTGTTCTAAAATTTCTTTGTTCTGGGTGTAAGCATATTAACTTTCTGGTGACTAATTACGGATCCTGTTTAATCCTTTAACGCGCAGTGTTCCCGCTCTGGGAACACCAAACTCTGACGTTTTGACTGTTGCCAGTCACGAAGAATAGATGAATAGATTTGATTTCTATAAAAATAGTGGCGGGTGACATAGCTCCACGAGAATCCTTTACTTTTTAGCACGTCATTTCCCGTAACAAAAATGGTCACGATTATTTTTAACAGCACTGACATTTGCTGAAAAATGGAAGAATGCGAGAACAGCTGAATAGATTGCCCAATGCTGAAAAAAGGACAGCCGTTGCCATCGCTCGACTTAACGACCAGCAAGATGGCGGACGGTCGAAACGTTCATCGCGTGCCACAGATCGAGCGACCCTTTTTTTGACGGCAGCTGGCTGTGCTGGCACAGCCAGCCGTTACACAGCCGCCACACATCCCTTACCGTTCCCTAAAAATTAAGCACCGTGTATATAAATGGTGCGCGTTAGCATTTACTAATTCGAAAGCAGTACATTTATTTTATAGGACTAATAATATTTAGTGCATACAAAACTATCAATTTTTCACCATAGCGCCACGTATAAGCCGCGGTTCATCTGCGTGAAATAACGACAACACTAACACTCTTGATAAATGTGATTGTGACATCACTGTGACGTCACCTTCACGGTCGAATGTTCTTCCGCAAGGCGTCACCACGTGACTTTGTCCTGAACCCACTTGAATTTTCGAGAGTAGAGTGGTGACGTTTTAGTGACATTATCAGTACAACATCGCAGTCGATCCGTCTGGGTAACGTCACAGCGAAGTTACAATCAAATAGTCATAGACAATTGCCGTCTAGTTGACGTCACATATTGGTCGCAGTGTGATTGCCAAGTCAATGAGACTTTACGTGCTTGAAAAATAGGATTAATTTTTGAATCAACTTTATATGTTACATACCTCTAGAAATTCTCCTCGAATTACGGTGAGCTCTTTGTCATTGTTGGCTGTTCTCGGATACATAACTTGGACAACTTTAGCACCTTTCGACACCAAATCTTCAAGGAATTGCTTCTGATGGCGGTCGAACTGAATTTGGGGATCTGCGTGGTCAATGGAATCGGCGCTGAAATCCGACCTCACGTCTCTGTCCCGCATGTCTTGGAATTCTCTGTCAGAGACTGGAGTAACGGCGCCGTTTCTGAAAAGATAAAATTATACTTTGAATATTACAACACAGATTTTTATTTTTTCAATAACTTAACTCTATTCTTTACCTCTAAATAGAGACCCTCTCTGAAAGACGTAATTTTTAGGATATAAAGGTGTCGTTTACCACTGACTAACTTCGACAATGTTGTTGCGTCGGTGTGATTTGACGCACTGGCGATCGCCAGGGGGGGACCTGTAGAGACTTCTAGGGTTCACGCGTATCAGTACTGGGCCCGAGCAAAACTCTGCATTAGTATCGACAGCGCGCGATGGGACTCGACCGGTACTTTCTTCTTAGTCACTGTACCATTTCAGTGCTAAACACTGTGCCTAGAGGGACATGTAAAGAGGAAACGGGCACCAAAGAAAACATTCTGCAAAGAAACGTCTATACTGAAAAAATGTATTGTTGATTCAACAAAATTTTGGTTGGCTCTATTTCGAAGAAATACATTTGAATCAACAAAATTTTTGTCAATTCAACGAAATATTTTGTTAATTTAACAAAAATTTTGTTAAAACGAACAAACTTATTCGGTTGAAATGGCTCCAGCCAAATTTTGTTCAATTCAATAAAACTTTTTTTTTTCGTGCAGTGGCAATTTTTTATTATTCAAAAAGAGACGATTTAATGATTCAAAAAGAGACTAAACCTATTCAGGGAATTTGTACAAAGACGTCTGGGAGCAACCCTGATTCAATATTGTTCATGGAACTTTTCACAAAGACGTCTAGAAGCAACTCTGATTCAGTTACTGTTCACGGAACTTTGCACAAAGACGCCTAGGAGAAACTCTGATTCAATTACTGTTCACAGAACTTTGAAAAAAGACGTCCAGGAGCAACTCTGATTCAGTTATTGTTCATGGAACTTTGCACAAAGACGCCTAGGAGCAACCTAGATTCATTGTTCATGGAATTTTGCACAAACAACAGTAATTCAATGCTATCCAATGAAAGTACAGGGTGGCCATAATTAAACTGCAAGTGTTCAAGGGGTGCTGGAGAGAAAACTACCAGGAATATTCCAGTGAAACTTGGTATCTACACGTTTCAGAACATGCGCAAGTCAAATATGAAAAAAAAATAAAAAATAAAATAAAATAAAAAAAATCACCATTTTCAATCGATAGATGGCGCTATACCGTGTTTCAATGCTTATGGACGTCATATATGCAAATTTTAAGCCCATCGAACAGTGTAAAAACAAGACCACATGGAGTAATGGTCAATCATAAGACTCTGAATAAGAAGGAACGTGCATTATTAGTGAAGATATTCTATCAGAATGGTAGCCATTATTCAGTTACTCTGAAAGAATACCGGCGTATGAAACGATTCAGAAGAGGTCCAATGAGTGTCAACGAGAATGAATAATGGTTTAATTGTTTTCCAAAGCGTCTTTATGAATTGTTTAATTTGTGATCTTAATTTACGTTAATTTTTGATTACATGTTACTGTAAAAATTTAATTACTGAAGCGAATTGTATGGAATTTTGATAAACTGTAAATGATATTTTTATTGTTTACATGTCTCTTAGAATGTCACTATGCTCTGTCTATCGGTTTTGGAAGTTGTATATGCCACCGGTGAGCTTTGAAATGCGGTACAGCGCCATCTATCGGGTGAAAATGACGATTTTTTTTATTTTGCATATTTGGCTTGCGCATGTTCTGAAACGTGTAGATACCAAATTTCACTGGAATATTCTCGGCAGTTTTCTCTCCAGCACCCCTTGAACACTTGCAGTTTAATTATGGCCACCCTGTATTTACTGAAATGTATTCTTTACCTGTCGAAAGGGTCCCTCCTCGGAGGTGTATCGTGCTGACTGTCGTAATACCTGCTCTCGAAGCTGGAATGTGGCACGTCAGAAGAATGGACGGGAGTGATGGGCCGCTCTTTGTCGCTGCGATCGTTGTAGTAGTATTCGCTGCCGTATCGACTTTCCTTCTCCTCCCGAGACGAGGCTCTGAAGTCTTGGTGTCTCATTTCAGCCTAGAAAGAAAATTAATGTGTAAAAAAAAAGTGTCATTCATTTTAAAAGATGCAGTACGTCCCAAAGCGAAGCTCCCTATTTCAGAAATGAGGGCTCAGTGCTTCTGCGAGACATTTAGGGGGGCTATGACAGGGAGCTGCTATGGACACAGGAGATATCTAGAGCCCACGGACTTGGACAGCTTGTGTGCCCGCGCACAGCCAGCTGTCGTCAAAAAAGGGGTCCCTTGATCTGTGGCACGCGATGAACGTTTCGATCGTCCGCCATCTTGCTGGTAGTTAAGTCGAGCGAAGGCAACGGCTGCCCTTTTTTCAGCATTGGGAAAGAGTTGCGCCTCAAAGGGTTAAGGGCAAACGGTACGCGTCGATACAGTGACACTCTCATTAAAACGATGATGTCTATAGCGATAAACCTGCATATAACGATATTTTCTTTGATCCCGACAAAGTTCCTAGTTACTCCATATATTTTAAACCTGTCTGTAGCGATATTCCCTTTTTACACGCACCTGCCGATAGCATAGCGATAATTTTAACGCCAGCAAACCATTTTGTAGTACGTATAAATAGTTACGCTTATTTAAAGGGTCTTTAGATCTGTGGCACGCGATGAACGTTTCGATCGTCCGCCCTCTTGCTGGTAGTTAAGTCGAGCGATGGCAACGGCTGCCCTTTTTTCAGCACTGGGCAATCTATCCAGCTGTTCTCGCATTCTTCCATTTTTCAGCAGATGTTAGTGCTGTTAAAAATAATCGTGACCATTTTTTACGGGAAAGGACGTGCTAAAAATTAAAGGATTCTCACGGAGCAATGTCACCCGCAACTATTTTTATAGAAATCAAATCTATTCTTCGTGACTGGCAATAGTCAAAACGTCAGAGTCGGTGTTCCCAGTGGTGGAACACTGCGCATTAAAGGGTTAAAGGACGATCGACGCGTTCTAAAAGAGCTAAAATTTACCAGTAATTTACCAGTAAGGAGAAACGAAATTTACCGAGAAGAAACGAAAGAAACGTTTTAAGAAACGAAAAGAAACCGAGAAGAAACGTTTTAAGAAACGAAATTTACCAGTAAGATGGCTCTGTGAGTTGTAATCATTAAGTTTATCTTTTGCGCATGCGTACGTTAGTAATACATTGTATTCTGATTCGTCGCTAGAGGGCGCTTATGTAGCTAATCATTAAAAGCGGTTCGAGTATTTTCCTTTAACCCATTTGTGCCTGGATATTTTTGCGACTTTCTTCGATTTTTACTGATAACAGAAATAATAGATAAATTTCTGATGTCAACTTCTTGAACAAGGGATGATTTCTTTTAAAATCATTATGCATAAAAATTGAAATATCAACATACTACTGGGTCATGTTAAAATATTTTGTAGAGTTGAGGCTCAATACTCATGAATAAAGGCTAGGAAAAATACATAACGTTATCGACTAATAGCGAAAATGCCGTCCCAAAAAAGGGACGCTAGGCATAAATGGGTTAAGAAACAGACCCTATTTCGCCCGTCTACCGCTGGGCGATGATTATTCCATATCCAAGTCCGTGCTAGCATCTTTGCGACAGTGGCTGATCCAGAAAAGTATGAGAGGGGCGACATATATTATACCGGTCAACACGATTTTTGGATCTGACTTCTAAATGTTCAATTTTAGTTTCTCCTGCGCCAAAACTAAGGAAAATAACATCTTTTTTCATGAAGGTTTGCTTTTGTAGAAATTAAAGCAATTTTTCAATTTTTTCGCAAAAATCACCGATTTTTATATATTTTTTTTTATAATACCACTCTAAATTATGGCCAGAAAAGTTTTTGCTCTGGATATAAAAGTTTTTTTTATTCAAGATTTTATAAACAATAACATATAACAGTGATAAACAATAACATATAAATTTAAAATAAGAAGAAATTAAGGTCTAAAAGTGAATATTTTTCGTATTTCTTTTATGTTCGTATGAGCAAAAAATAATACAAACAAATAATAATATTACAAATAATACTACAAGCAATACTACAGAGTTACAAATAATAATACAGTTTACTTTCGGGTGAATCAAAGTGCTGCCATCTTTCGCTTATGAAATAAATTAAAATATACTTAATCGACGTAAATCAGACAAAAGCAAACTTTACGAACTAAAAATGAAAATTTAAGTGTTTTTGAATGTCTAGAATCAGAATTTAAGCATGAGAACAGAACCTCCCCCCTCACCGCCCATTTTTTTTTTTTTTTTTTTTTTTTTTTTTTTGATCGGTGTTCTTAAGCATTTTATTAGAGAAGCTTCATTCGTCTTATTTTTTTCCTTGTTCAATTTTAATTTCGAATCCTCGATTAATATGTTCGCTACCGTCCATTGAAAAGACGCAACGGAGAAGATTTTCCTGCTTTGACAAGTGTTGCTTCCCAGTACAGGTCTGTCAAGAATGCTCATGGGCTTCGACGGAGTCAACAGCCTGACTAGTCAGGAGTCGGGTCTTTTCAGTGATGGGAGAGAACAGGTTGAAAACGTGGGTTCAACAGTGCGTTGAAACTTTGAAGAACTCGATAGATCTTTTAGGTTTAAGCGAGCTTGGGGAGGCTAATATCCGCTCCCTTCCTTTTGGATCTTCCGCTGCTTGCGACAAAGAAAAACAAACAGATGAAAGGAAATCGGACACCAGAGTGTTTTTTAAAAACCCCTGACCACATAGGTTCTGAAAGTATTAGGGGGTGGGATTCTTATCCGAATATCTGGAAGTTGGTGACGCCCATGTTTGCGTTTTGGGTGTTATTTTAACCAAATAACTTTGTTGAATCAAAAAATTTTATCAATTAATTCAAAGAGCTATTTTGTCGATCCAGCTCATTTATACAACTTTACGCCTTTTTAAAAAAAAGTAAAATTATCCAACTTTTGAAGAGATTTTTCAGGAATTCAGTTGCGCTAGAGACTCGAAAAAATTCAGAATGTTTTTTTACAAGTTGTACCGCCAACCGTTACAGACAGAGAACATATAAGTGTGACGAAACACTCAGGAAAAAAATGCTAAACATACGGAATTTTGCAATATTTTCCTAAACAGGTTAACACCTCGGTCCATTTTTGAAGGCAATTTCTGTGCTTATAAATTCTTTCTAAAAGTTGCATGAGACGTAGTTATAAATTGACCGCTAACATTAGTTTATAGTGTAGTTAGTGGAGAAGAATTAACAATTTTCCATAATATTTAACATCATCAATTTTAAAAAAAACTGTTCTAAAGTCTTGTGACTCTTATCACTTTTCAAAAGAAACACCCTTCCCAGCAAACACACACAGGTTCTCTGAACGTCTATTAACGTTCAGAAGACGTTTTCTGAACGTTAATAGACGTTCTGAGAACCTGTGTGTGTTTGCTGGGTTAAGTGTGTTCCTCCTGAAGAGCTATCGTCGTCACAGGACTTTTTAACAGCTTTAAAAACAAACCTATGATGTTAACCCTTTGAGGAGCAACCCTTTCCCAATGCTGAAAAAAGGGCAGCTGCTGCCATCGCTCGACTTAACTACCAGCAAGATGGCGGACGATCGAAACCTTCATCACGTGCCACAGATCTAGAGACCCTTTTTTGACGCAGCTGGCTGTGCCGGCACAGCCAGCTGCGTCAAAAGTTCCCTGTCTAGGGAAATATTGCAAAACTCTGTATGTTTAGTTCTATTTTTTTTCTGAGTGTTTCGTAATTCCTATATGCTCACTGTTTGTAACAATTCACTGTACAACTTGTAAAGGGACATTCTACAGGTTTCCGAGTTTCTAGTGCAATTATTAAAAAAAAAGATCTACAAAAGTTGCATAATTTCCAAAAAGAACACCCTTACAAGAACATTTGGTACTTACGTATTATCCCGGCGGTCCGCCAAGACGAGCGATTTTACGCCAAGGTAAATGTCGAGACACATGAAATCATTGATGGTTCAGAATAGCGCGTTCAGAATACGATTGGCAACAGTTTGCTAGCATATTCGACGCAAAAACAGTTTTGCAGAAATGACCGCCAGGATAATACGTAAGTGCCGAACATTTTTTTCTCCGCTCATAAACAAGTTTTCTCCGCGCAATATTTTTAACAACTCACTAGAGATGAGACGGGCTCAGCCCGAGCCCGAAAGCCCGAGCCCGAGCCCAGGCCCGAACCTCTGGCTCGGGCTCTGTAATTCACAATCGTGTTCGGGCTCGGGCTCGTGAAAAATTTCTCCTTTATTGAACATACTGCTTGAAATAGATTTTAAAAAATGATTCATGAGGAAAATAAAAGTACTTATAAAAAATAAGTAAATAAATAAACAAATAAAAATAGTGGCACGGGCGCCTAGAAGGTGCGTGAAGCTCTTTTGGTATTTTAGTACGGCGGTTTATATTCCTTAGTCATGAGATCCGACATTTTTTGATAAAGGATGGATACAAAGAATTAGAAAGTGTATTGGGAGTTTGCAACTATATTTGTCTTTAATTTGCACAAACGGCAAAATTTATTGTATTCTATCAATGAAGTAGCATTTTTTTATCGTTAGCTGAAATTTCGGGCTCGGGCGGGCTGGGGCTCTGACTTAAACAATATTACTCGGGCTCGGGCGGGCTCGGATTAAAAGTCCTCGGGCTCGGGCTTCAAAAAATGAGCCCGAACTCATCTCTACAACTCACCTCTTCGCTCCTCCGGTTCTCTTCTCGGCGGAGTTTTTGAGCAAGAGCAGCGGCCGCTGCAGCAGTAGCTTCAGCCCTCTCCCTCTCTTCCGAGAAAGGATTTTCGGGAGCCCAACCGTCAGAGAACACGGGGTGGTAACTGCCTTCGAAACCCTTCCACTGGTCCCTAGGGTAAGTACACAGAAGCACATGCATTGATTTAATTCATCCCGAAAAAATACTATGCAGAGAAATAATATATTGACCCTTTGGGGCCCAACCCTTTCCCAATGCTGAAAAAAGGGCAGCCGTTGCCATCGCTCGACTTAGCGACCAGCAAGATGGCGGACGATCGAAACGTTCATCGCGTGCACACAGATCTAGAGACCCTCTTTTTGACGACAGCTGGCTGTGCCGCACAGCCTGTGGCACGCGATGAACGTTTCGATCGTCCGCCATCTTGCGGGTAGTTAATTCGAGCGATGGCAACGGCTGCCCTTTTTTCAGCATTGGGAAAGGGTTGCGCCTCAAAGGGTTAACCTGACTTCGTCAGGAGGATTAGAAACTATAAATCGTTTTCGGAGGATTAGAAACAATAGCAAGAACAGAGCACTTTATAAAATAGAACTTTCGTGTATCACAGGGGCGGAAATCATCGAAATAAGTCTTGAAATTTACCTCGGCGTGATCCACGAATCCCCGAGACTGTGCCACAAGTCACTCTCTTTCGATGTGCAGCAGTTCATGAGGAGGTCGATGGCATCCCTGGTCAGAAGAGGGGCCACGACCCTGGACGCTAGCGTGGAGCTGTAATTGGAATCCTTAGCTGCATCTACGATCAGGGCGAGGGGCGTGAAAAGAAAGTGGACAAGCTCTGGGGCGTTAGGGTCGTGAATGTGACTCTTTAACTTGGCCTGCAAAAAATAAATTACGCACGCATTATTAACAGAAGACAGGATCACGTGAAAGTAAAACATTTATTCCTCAAAGATTCAAAAATTCCATTCCATGGCAGTGGCGTAACTATATCTACGAGGGCCTTGGCAGATTCATCGAGTGAGGCCTTGCTTCAATGTATCAGATGGGGGAGGGGGCGTCCCTTTTTTTCCTATGCGTCTCCCCCCCGTTCACAGCTACCTTGAAATCTTCCATGGGCGCCGGCAGAATATTTCCCAGGGGGGGCAAAGACTACTTCAAAGTATGGTTACATGTTGGAAAGAGCAAAAAAGCAAGGGAAAACACTGCGTACAAAAATACAGGGGGGGCTCTTGCCCTATGCTGCCGGCGCCCATGCTTGATTCATTTTTGTTTAATTTTTTGTTACTTCAGCAGATAATTTAAATTAATTGAATGCTAAAAATTTTACAAAATGCTGTAATAATAGATGTTACGTGCTTCCTGCCGGCTCGAGCTTGGGGCACGTTGCAGCCGGGGGACCGTGGTATCTTGCCCATCCTGCCACCGCATTGTTACGCCACTGTCACGTGATACTCATTTTTTTAAGGATACAGTTACTGCTCTTCCTGCTTTAAATAGTCTGCATATATACAGGGTGAACATAATTAAACTTCCCCTTTAACCCTTTAACGAGCAGTGGTCCCGCTCTGGGATCACCAAACTCTGATGTTTTGACTGTTGCCAGTCACGAAGAATAGATTGGATTTTTATAAAAATAGTTGCGGGGGACATAGCTCCACGAGAAACCTTTACTTTTTAGCACGTCATTTCTCGTAAAAAAATTGTCACGATTATTTTTAACCGCACTGGCATCTGCTGGAAAATGGAAGAATGCGAAAACAGCTGCATCGATTGCCCAATGCTGAAAAAAGGGCAGCCGTTGCCATCGCTCGACTTAACAATCAGCAAGATGGCGGACGATCGAAACGTTCATCGCGTGCCACAGATCTAGAGACCCCTTTTTGACGCAGCTGGTTGTGCGCGAGCACAGCCAGAATTGCACAGAATTTCAGAAATAAAGTTCCCTGATTTTTCTCTGATCGTCGCACACCCAGTGAAGTGACGATCAAAATTATTGTGACAGTAGAGAATTTCAGAGTGGAATAAGGATACAAGGGTCACTATGCCACGAAATTCCACCCTCTTAGTGAAAAAGGCAATCACCAATCGGCCACAAGGGGTAACGAATCATTACTTTTCAATATGATTCGTTACTGAATCGCCCAAATACAGAAGTTTTGACCAAAAATGAGTGCATGGTATTTGCATTCAAGATGTCTGATTAATTCACATGTCTAAATGAATCGTATGTCTGGTTTCTTGTATGATCCGTATCTTGGTAGGAGTCCGAATACCTGTGGTTTTGGACACATATAGTGCCTACATCACTCAAATCGTGGGTTTGTAAAGTATCTGCAAAAGTTGAATATTAAATGATCCGTGAGTCAGATGCTGATCTAAAAACAGTGTCTTTCACTAGACAAAAACAAAAAGTTCCCTGATTTTTGGATATTTTTATCAAATTCCATGATATTTCCCAGATGGATAAAGTACCCTGAATTTTCCATGATTTCCCTGATCTGTCGCCACCCTGTATAAATATCATTCTGTAGAGCTGAAATGGGTGAGAACATTTTTATTATAACAGCTTTTCATGCAGATTTATGTGGCTGCAGAGAGCTTCACTAAAAGTCCGCTCTCTCGACGGTGTTTACACTTTTAATATCAGGTTGTAACGAAAGTTTTCCGCCAGATTTGCATGGGTCAGCTCATGAGGTACCGAGCGATTGACCATATATATCAAGTATATGCGATGCTTAGCGCGACTAATGGACATGGCACTAAAGTCTAACTCTTTTAACTAGCTCTCGAGTGGATGAACATTTTTCCACAAATTCTCGTTGGCGGGCCTCATCAGCATCAGTAAGCTGGCCAGAGCGCCCTGCTTCTTAAATGTCCTAGTCCTCGTTTTTGAACTTTTGGTACCAAATCTTCACAGTGTCGTATGATACAACAGTTGTACCTTAAGCTGTACACATGATTCAGTGTCATTAACTTTGGCACACATTCTGTAGCTGACTTTTTGCAACAGAACTGAGAGTAAATGATGGTTCAATCTGGTAGTGTGGTAGTTCCATTTCAGACACCTTTTACTTAATCATAACGATATTGTTTTACAGATTTCACAACACAGTGCTCTAAAACAAGTCTTTTTTTTTTTCAAATAACAAAAATCGTTTAACAAAATATTGGCAAAGACACCAACGTGAACTGTTTGTGCAGACAATACTTGACAGTGGCGGAAAACTTTCGTTACAACCTAATACTTAGGATTGCATGGTTTATAAACTAATCACCTATACTTTGTCACCTACTAATAGCATCACCTACTTTAATCACCTTCTAATGCTACTACCTACTTTGACATGTGGACTATTCACAAGAAGCGCTCGAGAAAGAGTTTTTTAAAAATTTAGTTAAAAAAATATCCACTAGATGGCACTTTTAATGGAAAATAGGTGAACGCAGCTTAAAAAGTGATCCAAATGAGTTAACAGATGTTCAGTAGCTGCTGCATAAATGTTGAAATTTTCGAGTTAGTCAATTCCACTGTTATTATCATTATCATTTTTTTTTTTTTTTCATGCAAAGTGCCACCAAGTGAATATGTTTTGGACCACTTTTTTTTTGTCTTTAAGTACATCTCGTGCACAGTTCATATGCCAAAGTTAGTGACAATCTGCTAATATATTAGGAAGTTAGATAAGTTTAATTATAACCACTCTGTAGAATTTGACATCATACTTTTATGATTATGGACTACATATGCTTTTTAAAAGAGAAAATTCTTTCATGGACACTTTAATATGGAAGTGAAAAAAAAATGGATTGGGAATAAAAGTTGTAATTTTATATGTATATATATATATATACATATAAATAACTTACTAATAAATTGAAAGATAATTTGAACTTCTGAAGAATGTCAACAAATTCTCTTTCTGTAGGTGCTTTGGCTCGGATGCTCAACATTCCATCTAAAGAAAATAAACGAAATATAATTACCAATAAATCTTTCATGCTTAAATATACTTTAAACAACATGATGGCATGAATTAGAATGAACAATATCGTCTCATAAACAAGACCGACAGAAAAGAGAAGTAGAACAAGAATATCTTATAAATAAAAATGAAATTCTGTTTGTTTGTTTGTTTGTTTGTTTGTTTGTTTGTTTGTTTATTTGTTTGTTTGTGGATTTGAGTTGTATACAAATCCACAAAAATGGACCTATCAGCCTGAAATTTTGCACAGATATGTGAAATAATATAGAATAAATCATAGTCCACTTTAAAACTTTGAAAGTCCACCCGTTCCCGGAATTTAAGAGATTTTTTATGTTCTCCACGCAAAAAGCTTTCCGTAATTGTAACCCCTGTAGTTAAAAAAGTATGAAATAAGGATCGTGGTTGCCATGTGTGGCGATTTTGCCGAATAAGATGTTTTAAATTCTCAAAGTAAAAATAAAAGAATAATAATGATTTTTTTTGTTAGTTTATATTCGTAAGGTTATATTTTTTTTAATTATAATATCGTGTGCATGGGAAATCGGAGCAGGAATGAAATGTTTTATACGCAAAACAATAAGAATTGAAGATTTCCGAGGCTAATATGTTAAAATTTTTTAGTTTGGCGAAAAAATAAAATGGCTCAAATGCCGAGAAAGTGAGTTCTAGCGGTTTGCACAGTTTCCGGCTTGGCGAATTTACTGAGAGCTTAAGGAAACGGATTTTTGAAAACAAGTACAAAGGTTTTATTAGAATACAGCGTTAAATTTTAATGATCCTTGCGAAAATAATGCAGTTATTAAGGGATTTCAAGCGATCTATCTTCAGCATTCTCGCGATTTTGAGGAGGATTCTAACGCTTGGCGCTATTTATCGTAATTTAATCGTCTGCTATTTGGGTTATGAATACACCTGCGTATAAGTTTTTGAAATTTTTATTCAGTTGGAATTGTGCATTTTTCAGAGCAGCTTTTCTGTATCTATATTACATCCAGAAAAAAGGATGTTAGAAATATCAATTTTAATTTTGTTTAATCACACTCATGAATAATGATACACTTTCCAACTTAATGAAAGAAGGAACGAAAATAGGGAAGACCCATGGATTATAACTCTTTTTATATATAGCACTTTAGTGCGTATTTAAAAATCTGAAAGTGTGTCAGATTTTCTATGATTCTAGCGCTTGGCGCAATTTAATGAGAGGGTATTTTTAAAAACAAGCGTAGGTTATCTTATAAATAAAAATGAAATTCTGTTTGTCAATTTGTTGATTTGGGTAGTATACAATTCCACAAAAATGGACCTGTCAGCCTGAAATTTTACACAGATATGTAAAATAATATAGAATAAATGATAGTCCACTTTAAAACTTTAAAACTCCACTTAAAAACGTTTTCCTCCTGAAGGGTTCCCTTAATTTCCGTTCCCGGAATTTAAGAGATTTTTTCTGTTCTCCACACAGAAAGCTTTACGTAATATTAACCCCTGTAGTGAAAATAGTGTGTGAAATAAGCATCTTGGTTGCCATGTGTGGCGATTTTGCCGAATAAAATGTTTTAAATTCTTAAAGTAAAAATAAAAGAATAATAATGATTTTTTTAGTTTATTTTTTTAGGTTATTTTTTTTAATTATAATATCGTGTGCGCATAAGAAATGAGAGCAGGAATGAAATGTTTTATACGCAAAACAATGAGGATCGAAGATATCCGAGACTAATATGTAATTTTTTTTAGTTTGGCGAAAAATAAAATGGCTGATAGGCCGATTTTTAGAGTGTGAGTTCTAGCGGTTTGCACAGTTTTAGGCTTTTTGGCTCAATTTACTGAGAGCTTAAGGGAATAGCATTTTTGAAAACAAGTGTATAGGTTTTCTTAGAATACAGCATTAAATTTTAACTATCCGTGCAGGAATAATGCAGTTATTAGGGCATTTCAAGCGATGTAGCTTCAGAATTCTCGCCAATTGAGTATATTGATTTAACTTGGGGGAAATCCGCCAAATTTCAGAAAATTGAAATCTTCGCATTTAGTACATCGAGGTAACGATGAATAAAACATGTTATAGTGGATAATTTAAAAAATGCGGCTGTATTAAGGGATTCCACTTTTCAAATAAATAAATGCCTGGCGGTCGAACCATTTCCCATTTTGATTGCTGCTAAGTCAATGCTTCGAATGATTCCCTGAAAAAACTCTTGCAAAATGGCGTATGCTGGCACTTTGGCGAGGCTTAGATTTGAAACTGGATTTTACTTGAGACTGGTATATACGTATAATAAGACTGGTTATAGATAAAAATGAATGTTGGTATGTGTGTAGGAGGTTGAAAAACTCCAGCACCGTTTCACCGATCACCATGAAATTTGGTTCACCTAAGTCTTTTATCATGGAGAAGGTTTTTATGCTATCCGTTTTCCTCTAACTTTTCACTAGGTGGCGCAGCAGAACGTCGAATTCTATTCCGTTTAGCCGTTTGCTATGCGAATATCGTCCAACAAATTTCGATGAAATTTGGTACACGCGAATATTAGAACACGGAGAATATTTTTCACTATCCATTTGCTGTAACTTACCGCTAAATAGCGCTGCAACGCATCAACTTCTATACCGTTCGACTGATCGGCATAAAATTTTTTATACTTACACATTTGAGAACGAAGAATATATTCTAACTGCGTTACTTTTGATGTTACTCACCACTAGATGGCACTGCAATGCATTATTATTTTAACTCGCCACTAGATGACGCTGCAGCAGGCCAAATTTTTGACCATTCAAACGGTGACTATGAAAATCAGTATACATAGCTATTTGAACAATGAGAATATTTTGGCGTTATCCATTTTGCTATAACTCGCCACATGACGGCGCTGTAGCAAATCATTACTTTAATTAACCACTAGATGGCCCTGCAGTGTATCACTTCTTGACTGTGCGAATAATCGCTATGAAAATAGGTATACATAGATATTTGAACACGGGGAAGAGTTTGGCACGATCCATTTTTCTATAACTTGACACTAGATGTCGCGTCAACACATGAACGTCAAGACTATTCAGCCGATCGTCATGAAAATTCGTATACATCGATATCTGAATGCGAAGAATATTTTTGCCGTATCCGTTTTGCTAAAACTCGCCACTAGATTGTGCTACGCCGCATCGCCTTCTGCACCGTAAAAACGATTGCCTTGAAATTCAGTATGCATGATTATTGAACACAATATAACGCGATATCCATTTTGCTATATCTCTTTATTACAATAAATAGTAATCACAACAAATATTAATATCAAAAAGTCCATTCATTCCCGTGCGAAGAACGGGTACTTCAGCTAGTTTAACATAAAAATTTCAGATATAAGAAGTTGATATACAGGGTGGCGTATAATTAGCGTTGCCAGGCGTCCGGATAAAGCCGGACATAGTTAGGCTTTTTGATTGCGTGTCCGGCCAAACTGAACGGTGTCAGGCTTTTGTTAGGCTTTTTACTGGTGACTTTGGCTGATTAGTAATAAAGTACTTGAACTGAATTGGCATTCCATGTTATTTATATTTCATTAGAATTTAACAAGATTCATGGTAATAATCAAAAAAGCTTGATTTTACATACAATTTTTTTATTGTACCTATTAATACTGAGACAAAATCCTCAATATTCTAGGCTGCCCGGACTTTTTACCCAAATGTCCGGCCAAACTGGATGATCTGTCCGGCTATCTGGTTTGGCGACCTGGCAACCCTACCTATAATGATTGTGACAAACCTTACGGGAAGGTGGGGCACACGATAAGGTATGAGATTCCACACAGCAATTTGCTGTCCAAATCGCAGAGTTTTCGCTTATCTATTAATAATTAATAATAATAACTAATAATAAATAAGTGTTGAAGAGGGACACTTCAACACTTGGGAAAAGTGTTGAAGTGCGTTTTGTGAGATGATAAATGCTCTTTTTCAACCGTTGCTGAAGCAGCTTACAGAGCATTTGGAGTAGAGATGAGTTCGGGCTCATTTTTTGGAGCCCGAGCCCGAAGACTTTTAATCCGAGCCCGAGCAATATTATTTAAGTCGGAGCCCGAGCCCGAAATTTCAGCTAAAGATAAATAAAATTCAAAGTAATTCTTTGATAGAATACAATAAATTTTGCCGTTTGCGCAAATTAAAGACAAATATATAGTTGCAAATTTTTTATGCACTTTCTAATTCTTTATAACTATGTTTATGAAATAATGTCGGATCCCATGACTAACTAAGCAATATAAGCCGCCGTTCTGAAATACCCAAAGACCTTCACGCGCCTTCTAGGCACCCGTGCCGCTATTTTTACTTTCCGAACATGTACCCTGTAAGGAAAGTATTGTAATCATGAAAAAATTCGAATTCGAGATTTTGGTGTATTGACACGTTTTGAGGTCTTCTGAATTCATTTATGCTATTTTTACGAGATGTGTGTATGTATGTGTGTGTGTGTGTATGTGAGTGAACACGATAGCTCCTGAACAGGGCATGCGATTGAGCTCAAATTGGGTATACATGTTATAAACCACCATTGTAAGACCGGTATTGATTTTGATGTTTATAGGACTTATAGTTTTTCTACAGGGCTACGACAAAGATTTCTTTTACATTATGGCCTATGGGGAGACATTCTTGAAAGTGCGCTAGCGTTTAAACGGTACATTCGATCGAGCTTCAATTTGGTATATATGTTTGAATGATTCATCGATTAAAATTTATTTAAATGCTTGGTAATGATCTTAATCGTAAGTGTTCGGAAAGTCGAGTGGAGTCACTCCAGATTTTTTTTTTTATAAGTACTTTTATTTTCCATATGAATCACTTTCTAAAAATCTGTTTTCACGGAGTATGTTCAATAAACTAGAAATTTTTCACAAGCCCGAGCCCGAACGCAATTGTGAATTACAGAGCCCGAGCCCGGTTCGGGCCCGGGCTCGGGCTCGGGCTGAGCCCGTCTCATCTCTAATTTGGAGCCCAACTAAAAGTGCAAACGCAGAACGCTCCTTTCCTAATTGTAATGTCATCGTTACAGAGAAAAGAACGACTCTATAGCAGTTAAATGTTGATTCTGTGTTATCGTTATGGCAACGCTACTAGTGGGCGATCAATCTAGGCTAGTGCTACCTTGGTCGGTGGACTTTCTAAGGGGTTCTAACGCGTCAGTCAAATGTTGAAATTACAAAAATGTAGCTTTCAATTATATAATATTGAATATAAAGTTTAGGTATATATATATATAAAACAAAGTTTTATGCGTAGTTTATGCAAATTTTAGAGAAATTTAAAAATTTTGTAATTTTTTTCTGCGAAAATTATGTACCTTCAACCATATAATAAAACAGTCCCTTATTATAGTCTACGTTTTCATTCGAACTTAATAAAAATTACACAGTGTACAAAATAATAATAAGCACATACCACCCATGTCTTTTTTCTTGCTTTTTCGATTTTTTTGACGTCTCTCAAGCTCCTTGAATGCCGCGGCTGCGTGCTGCAATCTTGCAATGAATCGTTCTATGTCATCGAAGCAATGGTTCAGAATGGCCTGAAAATAATGTGCCCATAATGTTAATTTAGAATTATCCAAAGGGAAGTACACGATGAAGCAATACTATAAGTTATTTTGCATATTGTGAAAAACACGTTTAGAAGATATTTTAACTAAATCCATTGCTTATCGAATACTTAACAAAAATCAAGTTGATGAACGTTAAATAAAATCAAATACGTGATTGAACATTCATTAACTTGATCGTTTTTAATTTAGATGGTCAATGTACGGTGCAGACTTCGTGCCGATTACAATCGACAGTAATCGATGACTAAAATAATATTTTACAAATTTTACAAAATGGCTATGATAAAATTGCATTATTACAGAATTCTTTTGATATTTGATTTGTTTAACATCAAGATTACTGTTATATTACTAAATTAACATTCACTAGTCATAATCTTTTTGAAAATTGTTCGTAATCATAATCGTAATCCATATCATTTCTTGTAATCGATTACAGATGATTGTGTAATCGCACGAAGTCTGGTACGGTGGTACCTTGGGATATGAGTTTAATTTGTTCCTTGACCGAGCTCGTCAGTCAAACTATTTGTATCTTAAATCCATTTCCTCATCACAAAAACTACTGAAATGAGTCAGTCTTAACTAGATTCAAATAAACCCTTAGAATGCGTGCATATTTCATAAATATAAATGAATTATTTATTTGCAGAGCCATTTTGTAGTCAATTTTTCTTTCATTTCTCTTTTGTTTAATAATTTAACATATCACTTTTACTTGTAGATAGCTCGTATGCTCAATTCCGGTTCGTATCTGAAGTAATGATGGACACGAATCAATAAAACTATTCGAATTAATCGATTATTAAATGGATTCGAGATAATCGATTTTGAAAAATCCATTCGAACGCTGAGCACACGACATTTGAGATCTCCAATAGAAATCGCAAATACTTATTCGATTAGGGAATTCGCGAATACTGTTTGAAGAGTGAAACCCGAATACTATTCGAATAGAAATCGCGAATATTCACTATTCCAATAATCTATTACTTATTCTATTCGAATAGTAGTAATCGATTATAGAAATCAGTGTAATGTCACATCACTAACTCATGTCCAAAAATTGACCTAATGAAACTAGTACAAATTTTCAAAAAAGTACAAAATTATTTCAAAAAAACTCGTACATTTGGTCACTTGTTTCATTATTGTAATTTTTCATTTCAGATTTTGTAAGTTTATCAGATCTTAGGATGTACAAATCATGTACTTCCCATACAGCACGCATAAGTTCTCTGAACGTCTATAAGCGTTCAGAGAACGTTTTCTGAACGTTAATAGACGTTCAGAGAGCCTATGTGTGCTGTATGGGATGTACAAATCATGTACTCCATATACAGCACGCATAGGTTCTCTGAACGTCTATTAGCGTTCAGAAAACGTTCTCGACTTTAGACGCTCAGAGAACCTATGCGTGCTGCATGGGCTACTAAAAACGCTTTTGAATAAATCAAATGGCTTTTATTTTGAATAAATAAACGCTTTTGAATAGAATAGAACATAATAGAATAGAACATAATAAATAGGTTGGTCACTCACCACATCTCTTTCGTACTTCTCACTACTTGTTGAACTAGTTTCATCATTAGAGTCTCTTCCATAACCATTGTCTTTGTCTAGTCTGTTATGCATATTATCTCCTTTTGAATTATAATTAGACGTGGACACCCTCTGAATAATGCCATCTGTTGTAGCAGAAAAATAAGTAAATAAAAACTATTATTTACCGTAATTTTACTTTTTTTTTAAAGCTTCTGCACACCCAAGCAGCACAACAAGTTCTCTGAACGTCTATTAACGTGCAGAGAACGTTCATAGAACATAGTTATGCTACCTGTGCGGTAGCTGTACAATAAAGCATAAGATTTTTACTCATATGCAGGTTCAAGCGTCTTTACCAGAGAGTAGAAACATATTAGAGAGCGCACCGCCATTTAAAACTCGTTGGAAATGTGAAACAAGGATGAACCATGCAGTGGCGGCCCGTGGTCAAAACTGTTAGTGCAGCCGGAAGCATATATGAACCCCCCCCCCCTTTCCTCCGGACAGGGTTGGAAAATCTTTGTTACTGAATTCGAAAGCGGGCGGGTTAAGCCCTCACCGAGGGGGGAAAAAAAGAAATTACATAAAAAAATGTAAGAGATCCTATTTTACTTCCATAAAATGGACATAAATTTCAACCAACCGCTCCTATCCTCCAAATTGCATTAATCCGTGTCTGATTCGAAGTTTCCTTAGAATTTTCTTTTGTAACGATAACTTGAGAAGAAAAGGAAAAAAAAAAAAAAAAAAAAAAAAAAAGAAAACTTACTTATTTTTTATAAGTCAAATCAATCCTCTTTTCTTTTAAACTTGCGAATTAGTCAGTGATGTCCTCATAAAAGGGCGTTGTTTTAATTCAGATATGATTAATTTTAAAAGCTCTTTAAAATTTCCCAAGTTTAAAGAATTTTCTCGCTCGCCATGTCCTCTCAATGCCAGTTCTTGCTTACTTAAAAACAATACTGCTTGGATGGGTCATTGTCCATTCATAAGCGTCTATTCAGGCTTACCTTCTTGATACATTCAGCAATATAGAGTCGAGAGTTTTCCGAACATATATTCTCCTTACCCCCTCCCTCACTCCTCGTCCGAGCCAATCAGTGAGTCGAGTTCTCAAGTTCAGCCGCTGTTAAAAAATCGTTCATCGGCTGTATCAGCCGCATACTCCCTATGCCGGAGAGGCTGCTTACGTAGTCGTTGTCATGGCAACGGTGCTGACAATTTTCTTTTCAGCGCTCTGGGCTGAACCAAAGATTTTCGCAATTGAATTGCGGGAAGATTAAAGTGCTTTTTTTTCTGAATGAGCGATCCGGCCACAATACGTTTTTTTTTTCGTTTGGTTTTTTTGGAGATTTTTTTAATTTACCGTAGGAATTCCACAATTCTAATCTGAATTTAGGAAAATGAGTAGAATAAATTATTTTAAAGTATGTGCTGATAATTTCAAGTGCAGCCCGGCTGTACTTGCTGTATCCCACGAGCCGCCACTGGAACCATGTGACTATGGTGGCACGAAAATGCACAGAAAGGTTAGATTTGCTATATCGCTATATTTAGCGAGTGGTAAGTGTAAACCACAAGACAAATGTACTCTCAACATACGTATTACAAAACCCCTTAATGCAAAAAAACTATCGTCATTGTTTACTTCAATGTTACAAGTTTACGTACAATGTTGTTGACTTCATCCATGTTGCTTATAAAATATTTTTCATCCATGAATGCAGGTATCTTTGGACCCAAACTACTACTATTATTCATTAAAGGTACAATTAATGGTTTATGACTTCAAAATTACAATTTGAAACATTTTCTCGTAAAAAATAGCGTTTAATAAAGGATGGTAGCATAACTGTCGCCATGGGCATTAGAGGGTTAAGGATCATGATTTCAGTGGATGATCTTGGATCACCATTCTTCTGGGTTTAATACGACGGAACTACAATCGCAGAATCTGCGCAGACGGGTTGCGCAGTCGTTAATCCATCAAGCGACGTACGGCGGAGCGTCAAGTCAAAATGCTGCATGAATGTCTCGTTAACCCTTTAACGCGCAGTGGTCCCGCTCTGGGATCACCCAACTCTGACGTTTTGACTGTTGCCAGTCACGAAGAATAGATTGGATTTTTATAAAAATAGTTGCGGGGGACATAGCTCCACGAGAATCCTTTACTTTTTAGCACGTCCTTTCCCGTAAAAAAATTGTCACGATTATTTTTAACCGCACTGGCATCTGCTGGAAAATGGAAGAATGCGAGAACAGCTGGATCGATTGCGCAATGCTGAAAAAAGGGCAGACGTTGCCATCGCTCGACTTAACTACCAGCAAGATGGCGGACGATCGAAACGTTCATCGCGTGCCACAGATCTAGAGACCCCTTTTTGACGCAGCCGGCTGTGCTCGCGCACAGCCAGCTGCGTCAAAAAGGGGTCTCTAGATCTGTGGCACGCGATGAACGTTTCGATCGTCCGCCATCTTGCTGGTAGTTAAGTCGAGCGATGGCAACGGCTGCCCTTTTTTCAGCATTGGGGAAAGGGTTGCGCCTCAAAGGGTTAATCGAAATTACCTCCTTTAGGTGGCGATGCAGCCGCAGCAGCTACGGCATTGAACAGGTTTACTTGCTCCCTAACACTCACACCATTAACTGGTGGCTCAGGGGGCGGATTCAATGGAGGTGGTGGAAGATGGCGGCCATTTTCTTTTGGACTGAAAAAGAAAAGAAAAGCCAAGTTAATTGTCATTCTATAAAAATGCAGATGGCTTTTACAAATAAGTAAAAATCGCTTCAGACATTGTAAAAAATTTCGATTTTCTCTTGTTCCAGTACATTTCTACGTTTCTATTCTGTCATTTAATTCTTTTAATGACAGTAGTTCGAAATAGGGTTTAGAATGGTGAAGTTCGAAAAAAAAAACCCACGTGATTTTGGTACACAAATAAAAATAAACTAATTATGTAATTCACTTCAAAATTTTTAGAATGGCTCTTTACAAGCTTTATTATAGACTGTAATAAACGATAACCTGTATCAATAGCGAAAATTTCAGAAAAAATTCTTAAAAATCGAATAAACATAAACTTATATTTTGTAATGTTCTTAGTGAAATACGTAGTCAGAATAATTTAAGCGAGGTGAAAGAAAAATCAATATGAATGAAACAATTAAAAGAATTCTGTTCTCTTTTAGACTGGTCAAAGTCTCAGGAACTTGGCTAATTTAACTATCTCCAACAAGTCTGAATCAATAATACTGTACTGTATTTTCAGACACTCCTTCCAAGGAAAATAAAGTAAAATAAAAAAAGTGTAATAAATACCTGGGTTTCCACTTGCCATTTAAAAACATCTTCATTTCGTTTACTACCTCCTGAGCCTATAAGATGAAAATAACTCAAGTCAGTTTTGTGTAATTATCTAACATGCATAGATATAAATATGCATGCATGGCCGATCATGCAATAAAAATATTCAAAATGATAAGAAAAGTAGTTAAAACATACAAGCAAAAACGTTACATATTTTGTGGCGAATTAGGTTCCGAAAGGTTAAATGACTTATATGCTTAAAATTACTCAAAACATTAAGAAAAAAAAAAAAAAAAAAAAAAAAAAAAAAAAAAAAAAAAACTTTTCTATTTATTTAAAGCAGCTGAAAATCTGTACGTTTGCGTGGTATACAAATATACACGTTAACCCTTTGAGGCGCAACCCTTTCCCAATTCTGAAAAAAGGGCAGGCGTTGCCATCGCTTGACTTAACTACCAGCAAGATGGCGGACGATCGAAACGTTCATCGCGTGCCACAGATCGCGTGCCAGCTGCGTCAAAAAAGGTCTCTAGATCTGTGGCACGCGATGAACGTTTCGATCGTCCGCCATCTTGCTGGTAGTTAAGTCGAGCGATGGCAACGCCTGCCCTTTTTTCAGAATTGGGCAATCTATCCAGCTGTTCTCGCGTTCTTCCATTTTTCAGCAGATGTCAGTGCTGTTAAAAAGAATCGTGACCATTTTTTCACGGGAAATGACGTGCTAAAAAGTAAAGGATTCTCGTGGAGCTATGTCACCCGCAACTATTTTTATAGAAATCCAATCTATTCTTCGTGACTGGCAGCAGTCAAAACGTCAGAATTGGGTGCTCCCAGAGCGGGATCACTGCGCCTTAAAGGGTTAAATGACTTATATGCTTAAAATTACTCAAAACATTAAGAAAAAAAAAAAACTTTTCTATTTATATAAATCAGCTGAAAATCTGTACGTTTGCGTGGTATACAAATGTACACGTTAAACCAAGCTAACAAGTGCGAAAATAAGTGTTCCAAATACAACAGCAACAAGTATACACGGCTAGACCTTTTACCCTACAGTTCAGCACAGATATCTAAAAAGAAGAATCTTATAATATTTTATGTTCATTGCATTTTATGATGTTTGTAGGATATTTCACTTAACATTTATAGTAAGGTTGGAAGCTCGATTGGCAATAAATTTTCAAAAATTTTTTTAGTAAGCTGCTTACCCTCCTTGTACTCAAAGATAGAATAATTCCTATCTTTGAGATTGTAATTTTTTTTTTATCAATGATATTTATGATACATGATTACACGATTATGATATATAATTCTTAATTATATTTATGATATTAAGACTCCCTTCAGAAATTTTGTCTTTTAAAATAATTTTCTTGTTTCTTTCAAATGAATTTTTATGATTACTACTTTATTTATTTATTTACTTTTATGGCTTTAAAAAAATAAATAACATAGACATCCGTTTTCTAAAATACCTCAAATTTGACTCTAGAAGATATACAAAAATGCTTTATGTGAAACTGAAATAAACTATTTAAAAAATCTTTAAGATGCTAAAATCTTTCAAATTAAAAGGAATTATAAGAAATTGCTGTTAGTGTAGACATTTTTCTAACGCTGAAATCGTATGAGTAAATGATCTCTGTATTTTTACTTTAAAAATATTTAAGTGGAAAATAAACTTAAAAAAAAAATCCTTTAATTCTGTTACTTTATACAGTAAGAAAATTACATATCTTTGATAAGTTCTTACGTATATGAAACATGGTTCTTTAACTGTAAGCAAGATACCACATTTAGTCATAAAATGGTACTAAATTAGCTGTAACTTTTCAATGAAAAAATGTTTCTCTAAGATACTTGAAAAAGGCACTAAGCGTTTATAGGCATTGGCCACTACTAGGACTAGCCACTTTATTATGAAGACAACTGTGGCACCCACGCCCAATGCCGGGAATCGAACCAGGACCCTGTGTGTGGTATACCACTACAAAACCCGGGCGGCAGTGGTACTATATTAGCTGCAACTTTTCTAAAGAGAATCGCTCCTGCAGTATTTAAAGTTTAGCCTTATCAATATAACCAAATCATGGAGTAACGTTTCTCCACAGTAACGTTGCAGCTAACTCAGCATCATTTTATGGCGAAATGTTAATTATTACTTCTACTAGAAGAAAAAGCCCGCTGTGGAGGCAATAATGGGCGCTAGAAAAAAACATTTGACGAAAATATGCCTACACTCAGTATAATTCATCAGGGTGTCTACCAAATTTCTGAAAGTCAATTTCCTGACTTTTTCCTGACCTTTTGGGAGGTCCCGAGAAAAAAGTTCCTAACCAATGCTTTTTACTTTAGGAAATTGCACAATGCCCCCTCCCTTGTCTTTATATTTGCATATTTTGTACAACTTCTTGAAATCAATTTTAACTGAAGTATACAGGATTAAGATTTCATCCATTGAGAAACAGAAGTAGTCGCACTTTCTGATATAATTAAGTAACTGTTCTAGGAAATACGGTCCTAAGCCATAAGTTATCAAGTAAGCTAATTTGTCTTTTACCCTCCCGTTACGACTGATGAGCCCCCATTTTTCCCTCCTTATACAAACACATCGCTTGATGCTTTCTCTATCCGAAAAATGCGTGCTCACGGGAAAAAAAAATTGATTATTTTGGTGAATTTTCCGGACCCATTATCCAATTTCCCGGTTTTTTCCAGACTTTCCGGATTTTCCGGAGCGGTAGACACCCTGTTCATCTTCATCCACTTTAAAATAAATAACTGCATATTCAGTTTTTATTATATACCCAAAACGAATTTCACGCTGTACTGGAAGTGTGCGGAAACTTTTCTCATTCGAACGATTTCGTTTTGTGTACTCAGCACCTCTTATATGAATGCTTCAGCAAACGATCATTTTAATGGGAAAAAAAAAATTAAAAACATATTGTGTGACGCCATTTTCCCTTGAAAAAAAGGTCATTTTTTCACGCAAATGATTCATTTTTTTTTTCTTACTCTCGGAAATAAAATGGAGCTGAAAAGATCGAAAAATCGCCTAAAAATGAGGGGACGGGTGGATTTTCAGATTTGTAAAGTAGCTCAGATTGTTTTCTATATTTTTATACATGATTATGAAAAATTTTGAAGTGGGATCGTACATACGGTGCGAATTTTATGACAGTGTTAGACCATAACTTTTTAATCTGTTTCGATTAATGACGGTAGAAGTTTTGTTTTGAAGTGGTCGGACCGGAACTGTTAGAGAGTGAGTGAGTCAGGGATCACAGCGTAACTATATAGTAGGATTAACAGTGTATTTTTTAAAAAAGGCTTACACTCTAAAAAATATCGGAAGAAATACTGGAAACTTTCCGTAAAAAATTACGGGAATTCTCCGTTTATATTTGAATACAGGAAAATTTCCGTACATCAAGTATCAGCGCCTCTCTGGAACAGAATTTATACTACTGGAGTTTACAGGAATAAAATTCTGTAAATATACGGACTCAGTACTGGTTTCCCAGTTGCCAGTATTTTTTCCGTATTTTCACGGGAAATTATTTTTACAGTGTACCTTTAAGTCGTTGAAATGAACTATAAATCTAATTGTACTTACAGACACCCTGGCGCACTGGAATATGTGCATTTCTGGGGGATTGTGGTTCTTGTTCTTGGGATCGTCCTTGACTATAAACACTACGATGTTGTTGTACAACTCTCTGGGATCGTTGCTGGTGTAGGATGTAGGCTCGCTGATCAAACTCATAGGAAACCTCTCAACAACGTCCTGGAGTGCCAGAAAAAAAAAAAAAAAAACAGAAACACGACAACGGTTATGAGTGTATGCTTAATGAATAGTATGTGTTTAGTCACTAGGACGATATTTCTAGAGACTGCAAAGCTTATAATATGAAAGTTACATGCAGCAGCTGTTGTTACGAAAAGATTACAAAATAAAGAAGGTTCTGCTCTTTGAGTCCATAATTTGCTGAAATTCCGAACTTTAGAAAAGTTGTCTTACTCATTTGATTACTCGGGAGAACTTCTTTACGTATTTTATAGAAAAACGGGATCACTTTTAAAATATCAGACCACTTCAGGGCGATATTTCAAAAGTTCGGAGTTTTAGCAAATATGAGACTTGTACGAGTACGAATCCTGGTATTACAATAAATTAACAGCAACACAACATATAATATTTGTGTTAAAGTATTAATAAACACTAAAGAATATTACATTACTGCTATCTCCAACACCCGGTATCGATAGAAATATTTATCAAAATGGTAACGCAGCAAAAGAATAACAAAAAGTGTGTTACCGAGAATTTTAATTCATTTTTACACCCAAAGAAACATAAAAAGTCTTTTGAAGCTGTTCTTTTACAGTGAAAATTAGTCTAAATCGGTCGCACTCTTTCAAAAAATTTTCAAACAGCAAAAATATTTGAACTTTCAGCACAGACTGATTTTAAGTAGCAAAAGAATTTTCGGAAAAAAAAAAAATATTTGAAAATATTTATTTACTTTAAAATTTATCAGGATTAAAAATTAAAAATTCAGGTAATCCGGTTGTTGAAACTACCGCGAGAAATATAAACGCAGTTGAACGACGAATTGAATAAACGAACATGCCGAAATCTTAATTCAATTTGCACGAAATATTTATCAAAATTGTTACATTGTACTTTATACAATCCACACTATCTTAAGAAATCTTCTAATAAACCGTTTCTATTTCTGAAATTCATAATCTAATGTTGCAATTATGTAGCTGGCACAATTAAAAGATTATGCTGATGTCTAAAAATAAAATCAGTTCCTTCGGAATCTGAAATAAGTACTCAATTTAAATATTTAAATCCACAATGCATCGGCAGAGGGATCTAAAACCTCGTGTAAAATATCAAACTCTTCCTATCATTTCGACGGGCTATTTAGAATCGTAAAAATTGCGATTTCACTTTGATAGGACGCAAATTTTGGTGAGTGAGTTATCAATATCACGCACAATTTTTAATTAACTTAATAGTTTACCCAGTTAGTTTTTTTAACGGTGTAATATAACTTGTGGCGAGGTTTTTTCCTGGCTTGCCAAATTATGAGTGACTGTCAAGATGATATTTCTGTACTTACAACAAAAAAAGAATTCAAAAATCTCAGTCACGAAAGATATATCTATACTTTATTTACGAAAAAGAATTCGACAAGTTCTGGTTGAATAGGATAAATGATTATGTTTATAAGCAGGTCTGACGTTTCAAACGTTGATACAGTGAAACCCCGATCTATCGTTCCCGTATTCATCGTTTAATTGCTATGGTTCCTACAGAAATTGTATTTGAATAACTTAAACAGACATATAAGGCCCAGAAAAATATTGTAAATATTGAAAATTTACTGCTTTAAAAATGACGAAAACCCCCACATAAAATTATGGATTTTTAAAAATAAGTATCACTTAATTTTCATCTTCGATTGATTTGTTTTACGATTTGGTACAAATTAGTATTTGTTGGTGCACAGTCATTGCGTGTAAGCATAAACATTTGCTGTATTTTCGTATTTTGACTTGAACCCCCGCATTCATCGTTTTTTCCTACACAACCCGTGAAAAACGATGAATCGGGGTTCTACTGTATTTGATGTTAAAAGACAAAAAAAAAAAAAACATGAAGCTGACATCTTGAGAAATAAAGACTTACTCCATTCTCATTATCGATGATGACTACCCACTTTTTTTCTAGCCTCATTTGCATTTTTTGCGTCCAGATGCCGCTAGACTTTTCCATCTGCAAAAGTCTCCGCAAGCCATCTTTAGGAGTTGAAATGCCTGGAAAGGAAATTTAATAGGAGAATTAAAATGAACTTCAATGCAAAAGACAGCATACGCAATACAGCAGACCCTTTTTACATCACGGATTCATTCATATAACCAAATAAAACTTTTACGGGAGAATTAAAATGAATATTATATATATATATATATGTAATGCATAAAAAGGTAATTTGGGTTTTACTAGTTTGGGTGTGTTCAAACCGGCACTTTCACTGTAAGTTTTGCTTTCCTGTCATGCTTGCCACGCGCGCTCTGGAGCTATGTTTTATTTATTTTGTTATTTGCCAGACATCAGGCCGTCGATTCTGAGTTCTTTAGATGTACACGTGTCCCCACGCCCTTGTAGCCCCGGATGCGGGTCATGTTGGTAAATGTGTGTGGTTCGGTCAGAGATAAGAGAGAGGCGTAGTTATGTCTTCGCAGACCACGTGGTGTGGTAAGCGTAAATACTCCCGCATATCGTCGGATTTCTGCCACTGGAACTGCTTCATGAGTCCACGCTGATTCTTGTAACCGTCTCCCCTCCCCTCTTCTCATTCTAAATTGTAACTTAAATGTAATGTTCAATAAACCATATTACCTGCCTTAACTCTGAAGCTTTACTTGAAATATCTGACGTCTCAAATATATATATATATATATATATATATTACAAACACAGAATCAGTGGTGGCTCGTGAGTTATTTAAATGGAAGTTCACATAACAAATTTCGAAAATTGAATAGGCAGATACGACGCAAATTACAAATTAAAATAGATTTGCGTTTCCAGCAGTTGAAGGAAAACAATGCACGCAACTGAAAGAAAAAAAACTAATATTTTGTCTTGCATTTCGACACCAAGATAAGTTTTAGCAAAGATGTTGTCTTAATTCATTTTATTTCAGTTATTTTTCAAAGGATAATATTGAAAATTGTCATTGCTTTATCCCCGAAACACGTCTTTGACTCCCATCTCATTTACATTAGTTTGTAAAAAAATAGTGCTGTGAAAAATGATAGAAGTAAAGAAAATAATTAATAAGAAAATGAAATAAAAATTAATTAATAGGTCCTAAAAATTGGATAAGGGAGTTCAGAAATGTCTCTTTCTATGATCTATGATTTATAGGGACCCATAGACTCATAAATTCTAGTTCCACCAATTATTTTCCAGATGTCAGTGGCGTATATTTTTTTTGAGTGAAGGCAATTCCTAAGACCCTACTACAGTTAAACCTCGGTTGAAAGTCACCTGGACGTCCTAAGACGTCTCTTCGCATATTTACATCCTCTTTCAGAAGTGAAGACCTTTTTTTAATACGGCTTTTCACATATTGTACTCCGCCTATTGCGTCGCTGTTTTTTTCAACCATTCCGCTTAAGACGTCACTTTTTAAGAGTTCAATATACAAACTCGGTCTCAAATTTCTTTGTCAAGGTTGCCTGCCAAAATCATTTAATTTTTCCTCTTTGAGAACGACTCTCAGCATTTTTCTTTACAAAGATGGTTGTCTTATCAACAAATTTTAGGGATTCCTCCAGGACTATTCTTTGTTACCATTTCCGTAAGATAGCAGATAAAATAGGACTGATTGCATAGGCGCACCCACGGAGGGGGCTATGGGGGCTCAAGCCCCCCCTAAAGGTGGAAAGTTAGAATTGAAAAGCATTAAAAATTGGAAATTGTCACAAATGATTTATTTGTTTTCGTTTTTAAAATTGCCTTCAAATTATTTCTAAAATACCTTTTACCAAAAGAAGATGATAGTTCTTAATTCGAGATGATAGTTCTTAAAAAAAAGATGATAGTTCTTAGTAAAAACTTACAGTTAGTATATGAAACGCAATTAAACTCTGCTACAACATCACTGAAATGAGCAGATAATTATTTGACACTATAATGATTTACATTGCTCGTGAGCTTGTGTTCTATGGGCAAGTAGTCTAGTACCGAATATTTTGACGTTAAAAGAGAGTTATAACTATAATCGAGGTCACTATAACCGAGTTCAGCAGTATTTGAAGCCCAGCCCCCCCTAAACTAAAATCCTGGGTGCGCCACTGACTGATTGGATAGTTAAATTATAAGTAGTACTACGTACCGACTGTACATATAATTTTCTTAATTTGCCATCCATTTTATGAATTTAAATACTGATTCTACTAATTTATATAAATTAAGTTAATTATAGGCATACTGGTAACATAAACGCTTAGAATTTGGTTTTGCATTTAACATAAACTCCGCTTAAGAAGTCACTCCGTCTATGTTAAGTCATTTTTATGTGGCTCCGAGACTGGCGTACTAATTAAGTTTGACTATAAGATTTATATGCGATGCGGCAGTGTGCCAGATTTCGCCATTTTCATTTCAAAATTCATTTTAGTGATCATGCTACAATAATTCATAAACAGTTCTTGAAGGTAGAAACGTTCTTGTTTTATATTTCGTCTCGCGCATTTTCATTGCTTGTTAACCCTTTGAGACGCAGCCCATTCCCAATGCTGAAAAAAGGGCAGCCGTTGACGACAGCTGACTGTGCGCACAGCCAGCTGCATCAAAAAGTGTCTCTAGATCTGTGGCACGCGATGAACGTTTCGATCGTCCGCCATCATGCTGATAGTTAAGGCGAGCGATGGTAACGGCTGCTCTTTTTTTCAGCATTGGGCCATCGATCCAGCTGCTCTCGCATTCTTCTATTTTTCAGCAGATGTCAGTGCTGTTAAAAAGAATCGTGGCCATTTTTTTACGGGAAATGACGTGCTAAAAATTAAAAGATTGTCGTGGAGCTATGTCACCCGCAACTATTTTTATAGAAATAAAATCTATTCTTCGTGACTGGCAACAGTCAAAGCGTCAGAGTTGGGTGTTCCCAGAGCGGGAACACTGCGCGTTAAAGGGTTAAATAGCATATCATTAACTGCTGGGTTCCTTTAAGATAATGTAAAACCAATTTTTGGATGGCAAAAATTGTCTGGGGACGAACTGCAAGAAAGGAAATCTTGACTTACCATATTCAGATCCGACGGAAAACGTTGCTAGGTGTTCCAACAGGTAAGTGGGGTAGTTATCGTTGGGTTCACTGTTAGGATCTGGAAAAAAAAGATTAAAAAATCAAAACGCCCGATTAGAAGAAGGTATCGAACACAGCAAAATGTCCAGCTCAGTACACACAGCAACCGCTGAAGCAGGAATGATTTTTTTTTTGGAAATGGGGGGGATTAAAGAGCCAAAACCACCACACCTATCGTGAAATGCAAAAAAATAAATAAAACAGGGGCTGGATGAGCGTCACCATCCTGTGGATATATGGTTGCGAGGAGATGGTGAAAAAAAAAAGAAGGGTACAGAGATTTGGGGCATTGTTCAAAGTTATGAGTGGATGATCACATTGTATCCACACAGGTTCAATGGATGACACTCACACACTTTCATACGCTGATGTAAGTTTTCTTTTTTTTTGAAGTTATAACACAGACACACTCAGTCGTATGACATATTGAGCGAGTGACGCGTGTGTTAGAAAAGGGGGGTGAATAACCGCTGTTCATAAATTTGCATAGTAATGCCCAGGCTGAGCAGGACACTGATGGTTTAAAATATTTTACTTTTCTTGATTTATGCAAGCAAACACACGGGTAAATGTGAATTTAGTCTTTTTCTCTGTGGTTCCACATTAATCCTCCCTACATCATATTTACTTTTAGCGAAAAATTTTCCGTATTTGTTTGATAATTCTTTTAAGCGGTCATTTTCAGTGTTAACGAACTGGAAGTTTTTGGATATTTCATTCAGGGGTTACACTTGGTTTGACAGACATACTGCTGTTTTCAGTTTTACTTTCATTACCTGGACTAGTTGTTACTTAACTAAAATTTGACATTGATAAGGATACAGGCTTAGATTGATATACACATGATAGTACAGCATTATTTCGCAAAACTTTATAACTCACACAATCAATAATCAAAGAAAACAATTTACATTGTGGAAGTCCTAAAATTAAGTATGGCAAATCAAAATCAATTACAAAAAAAAAAAAAAACCTTCTTCACTCATTTTCCCTAATGTCAGATTCAATTTACACTTCTCATTCAGCATAATGGTATCTTGTGCTTGTCTAAAAAAATAGAAGTCTTTCGTACTTACACATTTAATTGCTCAATACAATTCTTAGATATAAGAGGTATATTTGACATTATGTCGACAGTACATGGAACCTCATTCTCAACAATGTGGTTGAAATTCTTTTGTCTTTTTGAGAGATGTGTCCAAGCAGGCGCGTAGCCTGGAAAATTTTTCGGGGGGGGGGATATGAACTTATATGTGTATAAATAGACGGAATTTCATCACTAATCCAAAAATTTCGGCTGGCTACGCCCCTGTGTCCAAGACCAAAAAGAGGGAAAATCCAAAATTCCTCACAAAAAAGAGGAACATTACTATTTACTTGGATTAACATTACTTGGATTTTTACTAAGAAAATGGTATTAATAACTTAGAAACAGGTTACTCCTTATATACATAATACTCATTCTAACAATGTCATTCCTTCACGTTTTTGATACCTATTACAATTCAAAACCTCATGTGGTCTCGACTAAATTTTGCGACATAAACGAAATAAGTTCGAAATTTATGAGTCTAAAATTAGGTCACTGTTCTCTTATAGAAAAGCAATATTACATAAGTATTGTCTACATCTTGGTGAAATAATATATTGCTTTCAAATTTTTACGTTTTCAATATATCTCCACAATATAATCAGATAAGAGCCAATCAATATTGGAAAATGTTTCCCAATAAAATTCTAACATTTGGCTAGTACATAAATGCAACAGAAATACATCTACAATAATAAAAATGAATGTTTGTAAATCTGTCTGTCTGTATGTGTGTGGTCTCCAGACAAACCTACTGCACGCAGAACTCTGAAAATTTGAATATATAAGCCCATGAGTCCGATAATGTGCACCTGAGAATCATAATTTTAAAATTTTAATCACTTTTTTAATTATTAATTAAAAACTGTTCTAAAACGGAGATTTTCTTACCCTGTGTTACGAATTTTGGGAGCAACCCGCTGTTCTGGGGTTTAAAACAGTTTAAAATTCGTATTCTACGCGTTAAATAGTTAAATTTTGCTTTTTGTTGCATCAATATGGAATGTTCTGGAAATCTCGGGTTCTATGGGTCGTAGGTCTTCGAAAACCTAATTTTTGGGGACTTATTTTTGGTGCCGATTTTGGGGATATTTCGCCAAAACTCGCCAAGTTTGACGATTTTTCTGTCATTTGGCGCGTTTTTCCTAATGGGACCTTTTCATGAAATTTTTTATGGTACTTTTTATGGTATTTAATACGTTTAATGACCTAACATTTCCTAATTTTAAGAAATTAAAATCGAAAATTTGGATTTTACAAGATAATTTGCTTAATTGGATGAAATATTTAATAACGCAATTTTAATGCAAATTACACGATATTTCTGGGGGAAATATGTGACGGCCACGGCAGTGAGTTGTCTTTAGTGGTGCGTTTGTAAGTACGTACCTGAAACTCTGGAACCATTATCTTTACATTCTGTCATACAATTGCGGCCTAGAGTACTAATCTGGAGTTGCAGTTTACATGTCAGATTTTGTAAATCGCATAATTTAAGGGGTTCACGGGCAACGCCGTGCGAGACTGCTAGTCCAAAATAATTGTTTGGATAATTTTCCAGTTTAATGTCGACAGTATACAGTATTGTGCTGTTACTGAAGATTTACCTCATTTGGTACAAACATTTCAACACGATTAAAAGATATATCTCTATTACAAGAACGCGTACATGAAATTAAGTTCATATAAGCCAGTACTGTTCTGCTAAACTGCAATTGTTGCTTTAAGTTTCTTGAGGAAGTTTGAATGAATAAGTGTTCATAAAAAATATTTCTTTTGAATATTTTTTCAAGAAAGAAGAATATCTTTCTGTCAAAATCTTTCTTTCAAATATCTTTCTTTCTTCAAAACAAAAATATCTCTTTTTGAATAAAGTCTGTTGCTGTATCTTGAATGTTTATTGCAAGTGGTCCGTTTTTGTTTCAACTTTGAATGTTATTCGTCATGAAATCTCAGATCTTTTTGAAAACATTTCTAAACATTAATACGCAAGAAAAGAGAAGGAATTGTACAACAAGTACTTAGTTCGTTAGCAAGTACGCATGGGTGCTTGAAAAATTAAAAAGCCTACCGAAATCTTCACTGATATGGTGACTAAGATGTGTTATTTTTCAGTAAATTATGAAAATACAAATAACAATTAATAATAAATTATTTTTTACCTGATGTACCCGTACTATATCCATTGGAATACTGAGAACTTGAATTACTTTTAGCATCGTTTCGCCGCTGCGGAGTCATGTCGCTGGAGAAGGTATCAAAGCCACTATAAATGGAGACAGGAACGAGTTAGAGACATGGAAGAAACGGGATGTCATTTCGTGTTTGCAAATGAAGACACATACACATAAATTAACCTCAAATTCCTGAACTTCTAGGACAAGGGCAAAAAAAGTGAAGTTGTCTTAAATAGTAACTGAGCTAACATATACAAAATTTAAGCTTTAAGTAGCAGAGCATGTAAGAAAAGGAAAAAAAAAAAAAATGTTAAGATGTAAAGTCATTTGCTACTCGAAGTAAAATGCTAATTAGTTCGAATATTCGAAATAAGAATAATTCGAATATCTTCAGTCAAAAACAATTTCGAATGCGTTCTCATTCGAAGGAGACAAGGCACCTTTCGATGAAATTTTTTTATTTAAAAATTTGTACTCATCTCATCGTCCTGTAATTAAATGCTATTGTTAAATTAAAAAAAAATTCACATGAAAAACAAACATTAATTTATAGAAAATTTTAAAAATTCGAATTTTATTTAAAAAGTCAAGAATTTTAAAATTGTTTCTCTCCTCTTTATTAATTCTACTTCATCAAAATTTTGTAGCTATAATAGAATGGTTTACAACTTTAAGGATGGGTTTTGCTAATGATCAATAGAGCATACGAAGCATACGAAAAATTTTTATTGAGTATACGAAAAAATTTTAAAGTTCATTGATGAATATATCTTGAAATTTTAACACTTTAATTATTATGATTTTGTGAAAAAAAATTAAAACCGAGAAAATGTAGTTTAAAGGAGTCACATTTAAAAGGCTGCCAGTGCAATTAAAATGTTTAAAAGCTTTTTTAATACATATATATTGATCATATTATTTTAAAATTTTGCTCAGTAATAGTAGATATGTCGAAATATATTATAAGCAAAAAACTAAAAAATAGATGTTTTTACCGATTTTAACGCGACAGCTGGCTGTGCGAGCTGCGTCAAAAAAAAGGGTCTCTAGATCTGTGGCACGCGATGAACGTTTCGATCGTCCGCCCTCTTGCTGGTCGTTAAGTCGAGCGATGGCAACGGCTGCCCTTTTTTCAGCATTGGACAATCTATCGAGCTGTTATCGCATTCTTCCATTTTTCAGCAGATGTGAGTGCTGTTAAAAATAATCATGACCATTTTTTTTTTTTTGACGGGAAAGGACGTGCTAAATAGTAAAGGATTCTCGTGGAGCTATGTCACCCGCAACCATAGGCGTAGAGTTATATGGGCCCGTGGGGCTCGAGCCCCCCCCCCCCAATAAATTGTGAATAGGGGCTGAGCCCACCCAATAATTTATCACTCAATACCGAAAACTAATTTATACTAACATAAAAAAAATGTATTCACGCCATTTACAAACGTTTAAAAAAAACCTTTATTTGTACTTTTAAAATTTTTCTTCTTTTGATTTCAATCATGATTTAGTATTCATTGTGACGCCACGTAACACACAATGTTACTATAAGCTGCCCTCGCCAGACTCTGGTTAATTAAAATCAGATTATGCAATTTAAATTATGAAATGAAGAAAAGTTCAGATGTGTCTAAATATGATAAGGGAGTGAAGAATATACATTTTGTATGGCAAGAAATTCCTCCTGGTGGGTGGTTATGATCCCCCCTAACCCCCCCTCCCTTCGCTACGCCACTGACGTTAACATATGGGGTTGTGGGGCCCGGCCCCCCCAATAATTTTGAAAACTTTACGCTTATGCCCGCAACTATTTTTGTAGACATCAAATCTATTCTTCGTGACTGGCAACAGTCAAAACGTCAGAGTTTGGTGTTCCCAGAGCGGGAACACTGGGAGTTAAAGGGTTAAAAGCATTTCTGTTTAAAACACGTGCTTCATTTTTTTTTTTTTCAAGCAAAGGAAGGCGATACTGAAGAGATTAATTGATGTTTGAAAAACCCTCCAGGATTAAAATAATAAATGAAAGTTCAACATATAAGGTAAATGCTCTGTGAAAATTCTTAATGTGTGTTTATTACATTCTTGAGAAATGGGTACAAAAAAGTTACCAAGTTAGAACAGTTTTGCTCGAAAATTAAGAGTAGTGGAGCATAATTAAGTTTAAAAATCAGTCCAGTGTTTCGGGCAAACCCACAGAGGTTAAAAGCATTTATTACGATGAAAAAAAAAATCTACATTCCCAGGTAAATGGATGATTAAAAGAAAATTATACGGGGAAATATTACGAAATAAATCAGTGCCACATGCTTACGAAGTTTTCAATAATTCGACCGCAGGGGATGGAATATTTTGACTGTGAATAATGCGTACATACATTCATTTTATAAACAAAGTGATTTTCGAATAGAAAAAAAAAACAGTAATCGTAATACATCAGAACTTTCTATAATCCACAATGACTGAACGAACTAAGCCTGCTTAAAAGCCCGAATACCCGTCAGTAATGGGCCAATTAACGTTCGTCAGGAGAACCGAAGCCGCCGCCGACTTACATAACTTTCGAAGAAATTGAAATTCTTTATCTCATTTTGTGAAATTCTCTTTCAGGATCAGCCGCTGATTAATGACGTGATCTAGTTTTCACTCATTCTTCGGGCAGCACAAGTAATAAATAAAAAGACTGGAATAAAAAATGACCAGTGTTTTCACACAGCTTCAACTCAACTCAACTTCAAAAGTTATTAATTTGCTTTCGCAATGAGGTGTTCAAACCATGTTTTGTTATTGAGGAATAGCATGTATATGTAAACGTTTGAAAGGCGCTTTGTGTTGCATTTCAAATAGGGAATGCAATCCCGCACTGTTTTTCGTCTTTGCGGGATTTCGGGATTGAGATTTATTGATCCCTCGGGATTGAGATTTATGCGGGATTGAAATTTCATTTAGCTAGGGCTTCACTTCAACAGAGAAAAGTAAAAAAAAAAAAGAAATATTTTAAGCACTATGAAGCTAACTTTAATAATAATAATTAATGAGATAGCTTATACAATAACTTACAGAAATATGAAAATTATAATCATGATTTTCAGAATGATATACTAAGTTATGTCTTAATATATTAGTATTAGTTATGTTAGTTGCTAAAAATCAGGAATTTAGAGAAAAATACAATTTATAAATACATTCACATACTTACGTTATTTTCTTAGTTGCTGAAAAAAGAACGTACAAAATCGAACAAATCCAATGAATCATTTCCTAGTCTAGATTTAACTTTAGTAAAATAATTAAAAACAATTAAAAACTAAAATGAAAACTTTTATAATTATTTTTTGACTGTTCGCTAAGAGATAAATTAGTATGAAATTTATCAGTTCATTTGGGACTGAGAAGTTTGCGAAAAATTTAGATTACGATGTTTGATCCAGACTCTTATTAGAAGATTATTTAAAAAAAATAAAACTTTAAATAAAAATTTGTAGTTATTGATTCGTTTATTGTTAAATAAGAGACATGATTATTCAAAAATTTTAGGTCTATTGATTAGGAAAGAGAGGTGAAATTTAATTAAAAAAAATAATTTATTTCTGAGTATCAATCCCGCGGGATTAGGATCGCAGTCCCGCGGGACTAGTCCCGCAAATATTTGTGTGGGATCACGCAGGATCGGGATTGCATTCCCTAATTTCAAATTAATGTTACAGTTGGGTATTCCAGTATGGTTCAACAGCATAGGTTTTAAATAATAATATTATTACATTACAATCTCTTTATTTATAACATAAGGTAATTCAGAAATCAAAATAGAGTTCTAGCGCGATGTAAAATGAAATAAGTTGATACCACATTAGAGATGAGACGGGCTCAGCGCGAGCCCGAAAGCCCGAGCCCGAGCCCGACTCGGGCTCGGGATCTGTAATTCACGATTGCTATCGGGCTCGGGCTCGTGAAAAATTTCTCCTTTGTTGAACATACTCCTTGAAACAGATTTTAAAAAGTGATTCATGGGATAAATAGACGTACTTATTTCAAAAAATAGCGGCACGAGGGACTAGAAGGTGTGTGAAGCTCCAAAATTTATTGTATCCTATTAATAAAGTAGTTAATTTTATTTGTCTTTAGCTGAAATTTCGGACTCGGGCTCCAACTTTAATAATATTGCTCGGGTTCGGGCGGGCTCGGGCTTCAAAAAATGAGCCCGAACTCATCTCTATACCACATGTTAGTTACAGGATAGATCGGGACCCTACATTTTTTTTTTTTTTTTTTTTTTTTTTTTTTTACTTTCCTAAGCAGTTACTTGCATTGTATTTACCAAAATTTTATCTGGATGACAAATTAGTCCTTTAACAAGTTTCAGGGGGAGGAGGATATTCATATTAATTTGTTCTGAAAGTAAATACTTTTTTTTATTTGCCTCTTGAATGGCACTGGGTATGTATTTATGTGAAGTTTTAAACACTTCGGAATCAGTGAAATTATTAAAATATAATCACTGCTCACAAAATACTATATTAAAACAGATGGAAAATATTTCATCACTTCTCACATACATCAAAAACGTCTTCTTTGTTTTTACGAACAGGCAGGGGCGTAGCCAAGTTGGGGGGTTAGGGGGGTCATAACCCTCCTCATGAGGAATTTTTTTTCCATACAAAATGTATATTCCTCACTACATTATCAAACACACGCATACATATTATATACGAGTTGTAGCGGTCGTAATCCCCCCTCCCCCCATAGAAGATTTCTGGCTACGTCCCTGCAAACAGGTAAAACACTTCACCAACGACTTAAACGAAAAATATTTATTAGAGAGACGACAAATAAACAGGTATTCGCGTAATTTAATATCAATTGTTGGTTTTAAAATAAAGTAAACTTAACTTTTTAATTTATTTTTATGTTGAATTTAATGTTTCTTTTTATTTTTTGTTCCTTTAAAAAGCTTTTTTATTTACACACACAAAACAAATTACTTTTCCTTCAAAATATACCTGTTTTTCTTACTGTTTTTTATGAAAATTTACAAGACGAAATCGAACATTTCATTTAACAATTTCCTATTATCAGTTTTCAAAACCTGATTGATTGATAAGTTTTTTTCCCCCCTGATAATAAGTTCCAAATTTCTATTTTCTGGGACTGTTATTTTGTAAGGACGATAATAAAGATAATTCATGTGGACAGAGTTTTCTACACCCACCTACGGTTAGATACTACGATTCTGATCTTACATTTGACAGTGTGATAAGATTAGAATTGTGTTTCTTTTCACACAACACACAATACAAAATTTTGAAGATTCTAGATAATACAAAATAACCGATAAAAAGATAATCTATCTGCCCAAAACTGGCTTGGAAAAAACAGTAGTTTACTACAAAATTTCCAAGGTAAATAACATTTTATGAACATTACTTCCGAAGAGCTTATTGAAATAGCTATTTAAAAACGAGTAGGGTATAGTGAGATAAAATTAATAGCTATTTCTTTTTGATCAAAAATATAAATAAATTGTCTTAAGGTGCAAGCCTACCTTCGCGGCACTTTTTTGAAAAATGTGGAATTTTAATGAAAAAAATCCATGTTTTATATTAAAATGGTGGGTAAAACTAAAAATTTAAATGCCGTTTTAATGATATTATCAATGCTAGCTATGAATTATTGGCAAGTTTAAGTGAAATTTTAGTAAAATATTGCATTTACGCCCCACCTCCTTTAACCTATTCTAAAAAATATTTTTATATAATATTTGTACATGGGAAAAAATGTTTCGCTGATTTCAACAAAATTTTGTCGATTCAACAAAATTTGGTTGGCGGTATTTCAACCAAATAATTCTGTCTGTTTTTAACAAAATTTTGTTAAAATAACAAATATTTCGTTGAATTAACAAAAAATTGTTGATTAAACAAAAATGTTTCTTTGAAATAAAGTCCATCAAAATTTTGTTAAAATAACAAATATTTCGTTGAATTAACAAAAAATTGTTGATTCAACAAATATATTTCTTTGAAATAAAGTCCATTAAAATTTTATTGAACCAACAAAACCTTTTTTTACAGTGTACAACAAATAACTACCATATTTACAATGTAATTGTAGATAACACAGATAATCGATATATAAGTAACTTGCCCTGTGAGACAGAACAAATTGATTTAATTTGATTCTTGTATTAAGACAAAGCTACACCAGGAGTATCGGGCCTAAAGGGGATTAAGTGCCTTGGTCGGAGGACCTTTCTAGAGGGTTCTAAAGCGTATTTACGTTACATCTGGAGAAAACCGGCCAAAACTCCAGACAACGGACGCGCTGTCGATCAGAACCTGGACCTTCACACTTCATTCATCTATCATATTGAGTGTCTCAACCACTCAGCTATGGTCGGCCCCGTCAGACAGTTTGAAACTGGCTAGAGAATAAATATAATGCGGAGTTCGACGTCCTGCCAACCGGTCAACCACGGCCCATGAAAAAGGACGTTTAAAATTTTAATGGCCATAACTGGAACTAATTTCTGGAATCTGGAACCAATTTCTGATCGATAGCTTGTTATGATGTGTTCCTAAGTAAATGTGGTTAGCGCCCAAGGTCTCTTCGGCGATACGTTGCTTCAAGTTGTGTGTGCATTGACTGCAAAAGCCGCGCAAAAATAACTGTAGGCACTCATTGGGGAAAAAATAGAGAAATGTCCGTATGCAAAGCCATCTCTCAAACCTGCACAAAAATAACTTTTGATGCAAATAAATAAATCTGGAACACTCTTATATTTCAAAAATGCTATAAATTAAAAGCGTATCGTAATGCATCATGCATCGGCCCTATTTGCCTTTCTTTTTTTTATTATTAAGTTGGAAAGGGTATTATAGTCCATGTGTGTCCCGTACTTGTCTTTTTTATTCCATAAAATACTTCCTCAGAAATGGAACTGATACAGAAATCGCTTACTAAAGTTGTTTCATATTCTTCATCTTGATTATTCCAACAATATTTAACTTCCAACTATACCTCACCTTATACTCTTGCTAATTAATATTCCCATAAAAATAAACAGTAGGACTTGGCGAGCTCTCGCCAAAAAAACAATAATCCATCACATGGATTTTTTCATTAAAATTCCACATTTTTCAAAAAAGTGCCGCGAAGGTAGGCTTGCACCTTAAGGCAATTTATTTATATTTTTGATCAAAAAGAAATAGCTATTAATTTTATCTCACTATATAGAAGATATCGCTAAGCTGTGTTCCATTTTGGGAAACTTATTTCTAGGCACCAAACTAAGCGATCCGTCGACAAAAATGCCTGCCCCAAAATGGCGTATCTGGCAACCCTTGAAAAGTGAAACGCCATTTTTTTTTCAGTAGACAGAAATTGTCAGCACTTTTTCCAAAGTGATTATTAACAGCTACATGAAGACGATGTTGCCGACCTCACATTGTTATGTGATTCTGATTCCTTATTATGTGCCCTATCACCTCTTAAAGTTTTGTACAAGAGTTTAGATTCACCCTGTATAATGAAAATGTACTTACCTCATATGGGAATCCCTACTTGTCCATTTTTCACCGTTCGTAACGCCTGGCATGACGCTTCTCTTACGACCCTACAAAACAAGAAAATACTAAGTAAGAAAATATGAAAAAAATATAACAAATATGCATTTGTACACAGAGAATTTTTTTTAAAAAATCGGGAACAAAGGAAAATTTTTGCTTTTATTTCGCAAATTATAGATTACTCTGCAAAAAGAGTTGAACCGTTCAATATAAATTAATGGTTAGAGAATTTTTAATTGCTATATGATTTCGACAACTAAAGAACTATCAGTAAAAGAAAAAAGAAAAAGAAATAGAGAAATTTACGTTCGAATATTTTTTAAATATAAAATTTATAATAAAAATAAATATTAAATAATAAGTATAAAATAAATAATAATTAATTATCACTAGCAAAAAGGGCGAAAGCATATCATTCGACAATCTCCTTTATGTTGTAAGACAATCTAAATTAGTATTCTAAGTCTATTTATTCCACTTCGATTTACACTTATTTTACTCAGCAAACGTTCATTCTGCGTTTGATATGAAAAAATATATTATCAGTTCTATTGAAACATAAAATTTAAAAATAATACAATACAGATACGATACTAAATCTGTAAAAAAAAAAAAACCCTGAACATATTGTTTTTTTGTTTTCTTTACCTTGAAAACACGTGAAATACCTTTAGAACCAAACTTCAATCTCATATTTTTTTCAGCACTATCTTAAGCTTTGTCGGATATTTAAATCACTGTTAAAGTAATACGAATATAAGTTTTGATGACGAGTCTATACAAGCTATTTCAAAGAATTGTTCTCCATTTGTGTAAAAGGAGCGTTTAATACGCATATGCCCTTGGTAAATTAGCTAAAACAAGAGAAACAACAACAGCCTTATTCCTTCAAAGTTGCTTGTGCCAACAGAGCAGGGTTTTTACTATTTTGACCAACCCGAAAAAACCCGAGTGGGTTTTTTGAAAATTTCAATTTCAAAATACCAACTTGAAATTACATACTAGTACATTTCTTAATGTTGATATACCAGTTGTTCAGTTTATAAACACCCCCCCCCCCCCCACACACACACACACCATCACCACCAAAGAAAAAAAAATCAGAATGACTTATTATGGAGATTATTTTTATGTTTATCCCTTGAATGAAAAGGAATAAGGATTTTTTAACCATAACAAAATATTAGTTTAAATTTTCTGATTCATCACTATAGTACTTTAATTTCATTGTTAAAACTATTACTAGTAATTTATATCTATCTAAAATCAAACCATGATTAATTATTATTTTGATTTATATGTGTTTTCAAGTATAAATGATTAATGTAATTAATCATTATTATTGATTTAAATATTTTTTCATCTATAATTCAATATTGTTATCAGTTGCTTTAATTTATATTTAGTAATTAGCAAAACTAGCATTCTGAACCCTATTCTTTCCCTTAAAAAACTCAGATAAAGTCCAAAAAATCCTGATAAAACCCAAAAAAATCCCGATAACACCTCCAAAAACCTGGACAACCCCCCCAACACAGATGGTAGTTTTCTTAAAAAAAAAGGGGGGAGCATTTAACAATTCTATAGCGGAACAGAGCTTCTGAAGTAGCCACATGTTGAGTATTCTCAGAAATATTTATAATGCTGTAATTATCAGTAACTCTAAATGTTTTCGTTTTGCATTATAAAATGTATGATTGCCGTGCTAATTTGTTTGTGATTGTTGTGATAGGGCGAAGCTTCTGCTTCGATAGGGCTATCTGTCATGGTGGGTGTCTTGGACGGAGGAAATTTTAAGGTGTCCTAAGGCGTATTCACGATTCATCTGGAGAAAAACACCCAAAACTCCAGTCTGTTAGATCGACAGCCGCACGGTAGGATAGAATCATAGACCTTAAACTTCACTGATTTAAATGGGAAAAGAATGTTTCGTTTAATCAACAAAATTTGGTTAGCGCTATATAAACCGAATAATTTCGTAGGTTTCTAACAAAATTTTTGTTAAAACAAAACGAAATTATTTAAAATATTTCGTTTATTTAACAAAAATTTTGTGGATTCAGCAAAAATATTTCTTTGAAATAGAGCGAACCAAAATTTTGTTGATTCAACAAAACTATTTCTTTGAAATAGAGCTAACCAAAATTTCGTTGTATCAACAAAACATTTTTTTCAGTGTACCATGTTCAGAGTCCTGAGCTAATTTTGATGTTATTTGCTTTGATCTGTTTGGATAAAGCTACAAAAATTGCAATATTGATTCCCAGTTATATCACGACTTCAATCGACAATTTTGAGTAATGAAGTGTCATTATATAAACTTAGACATTTTGACGCTTATAGCAGGTACCGCCAAGTGTATAACTTAGCGTAATCACATGTTGAGATGTTCCCTAACACCAAACCTATGTGAGACTAAATAAAACATTCCTTTCAGTGTCAATGTCTGTATGCGAGGTGAATAGGAAGTCTTTCGCAAAGTTCCTGATTAACGTAAAAAATTATTCTATTTAACAACGTAAAATATTTTGTTGTCAACCAGATCCAAAATCATAAAAATGGTTAATAGAAGAGCTTTTACTGTACACTGTCTAAGCTTTTCACACTTCGAAAAACAAACAAATATTGTTACGAAACAAATTATACTGAAGAGTACACTGAAAAAAAAATGTTTTGGTGATTCAACAGAATTTTGGTTGGCTCTATTTCAAATAAACATTTTTGTTGAATGGAAAATTTTTGTTAATTCAAGAACTATACTGTTTAAAACCAACAAAAATTTTCGGTTGAAATACCCCAGTCAAAATTTTGTTCAATTCAACAAAACATTTTTTTGCGTGTATATACTGTAAACTTCTGCGTAAAAAAAAGTTGTTTGAATTCGTGATTTATTGTTCAGGAGGGAATATAATGTTACTAAAAAGCATCATTTAAAAAATGTGTTTTCTGTAACCATTTTTTTTCTGTTTTATATTCAAGGTGCTGTTTGAGAATAGCATATCTAGACAATTACTCATACAAAAAAGTTTGACTTTGCATTTCTACAAGGGCGCAGTTGCAACAAATAAAGAGAAAACTAGACAATGGAAAAATTCCAATGGGGCGTTCACCTGCTGCCGGACACTTGAACAAATAACCACACCCCCACACCCTTTATGACGTCATTCACCGCCATTGGGTCATTGGGTGACCTTCACAATGGAACAGATGACTTAAAGTTCATGCATCCACAACAAAAGGTATTTCTACAGTTTAGGAACTTACAAAAGAAAGGAAATAGTAAATACGAAGCACATATTTGCAAATAAATGGGCATTAATCTCTGAATGAGCAGAGGAAAAGTGAAATGGCTGTCATAAAAGATAAGGCATAAACTTCAATTCATAGGCTATGTTTGTTTTAATTCTGCATTCATAAATAGGAAAATTTAATAAATATTCTAAATCGTGACGTGTCTTACTTTTTGCTAATTTTAAAGACTAAATATTCCAGGGGTTTTCAAGGGGGGAGGGAGGGTAATTTCAACGTCCATACAGCACAGTATTAAGAGAAACTTACGGCAAAGTCGCTACATCAACTGTAAAGTTGAGCATAGGCTTAACTTATTAAAGGCAAGAGGGGACAATTGTCCGCCCTAAAATTCAAGAAAATTCAGATATCACCTATTTGAAAACAGTATTTTCTACGATAGGAAACATTTTGCCCCCTCAGTGTTACATGCCAATTTACGCAAAAGAAGTTGAACACTGTATAATAATTTTGTAGCACATGTTAGAGGTGACCTTGACCAATCTTCCACTAAAGGAGTAATTCCAAATTGCCCCACTCTCCAAACCATCAAAAGATGGCACCAGCAGCACGATTTCCAGAAAGAATGGACTTAGACGGTTCTCCCTGTTTGTGTTTAGCCAAAACCATGGACGCCGGTAGCATAGGGCAAGGGGGTCAATGCCCCCCCTGGATTTTTGTATGCAGTGTTTTCCCTTGCTTTTTTGCTCTTTCCAACATGGTAACCATACGTTGAAGTAGTCTTTGTCCCCCCTTGAGTAGTCTTTGCCCCCCCCCTCCCTGGGAAATATTCTGGCGGCGCCCATGGCCAAAACAAATAATAATCATCAGATGTCATCGGAACAATCGAGATGACAGCCTCCTGGCTAAGGGTCTCAATCAACCAAATGAAATCAAATCATCATATGCGATCGTTGCTACCCGGTTTATTTTGGGTAGCAGCAATAGGTAACAGGAAGGTGAATCTGTGTTGTCTCAAAGGAAGGGAACAAGTTAACGCTTCGTAAAGTATTGGCCCAAATACGGTGCCAAGTTGGAAAATGTTTTAAACCGTTCGGCGTTCTTTATCTATCTTGAACTTACTCCTATTTTATTAATCTCAACTCTGAATAACGATGGAAGGCGAAAAAGAGACCATGTACATAGTATTGTTCTCCATCCCATGTCCTACAATATTCAAGCGTTGACACCTATGCCCCCTCTGCCCAAAACATAGAAAAGAAAGAACACACACCAAGTCGAACGTAGCTGGTATTTACTACGACGCATTTTCCAATCAAAATAAATAATGATGAAAACAAAAAAACTCCACCAACGGGACAAGTTGTGCAACTGGTCTCGTCACCCTTTCAAGGCTAGGATGGGTCGCCGCGACCTTGGCATTAGATGATTGTACATTCCGATGTGTCCCATAATTTTGTTTTGTTGTTCTTGTTCTGCACCCGTGTGTTCTTTTTTTAGTAGCTGTTTGCCAGGTGAAGTGTGTTTCGCCATTCGACTTCCGTTCGCAGCTAATCAACGATAAATATTCATTGGCGACAATGGTTTATTGAGTTTCAACAATCTCTAACAAGTTTTCAATGCATTATCCTATATTTTTAGAACTTCAAACTTTACACAGACTTTAACCAGACGGTACAATTACCTAGAAAATATCTCAAATATAATCGAGAGTATAATATTCATCTAGAATCATTGGAGCAATTATTTTTATATTAGACAACAAATCTGTTTATTTTATGAAACATCTTTAAAACCTAAAAATTTACAATTGTTTTATTTAATAATCACAATAAAACTACACTGTCTTGATATTTTCACTAAACGATCCAGGAATTTTTTTCCAGGGTCCCACCCTTGTGAAAAATGTTTACTTTAGGGAATTTAAACGCATCCTTGAAAAATTTTCATACCAATTTTTGTAAATTTCCACTTATTTTCTTAAATTAATTTACAGAACAAATTAAAGTATATGGTAAAATGCCAATGAAGGATTGTTTTAATCAATCGTACTTTTGTGAAGGGGTCGTTTTAAGCGATGATAAAATCAATGATTTATATATTTTTTCTATAATTCCACTCTAAATTATGATCAGAAAAGTTTCTGCTGGATATAAAAGTCTTTTTTATTCAAGATTTGTGATAAACAATAACATACAAATGTAAAATAATAATAAATTAACGTGTGAAAGTGAATATTTTTCGTATCTCTTTTATGTTCGTATGAGCAAATAGTAATAAAAACAAATGAATCGGTGAGTGCAGAAACCACCTCAGTCACAAAAAGGAAATTATTTTCAGGAGAGAGAAAAAACATCATAACTCCTCCAAATTTTCAAATATTAAAACTTATTTTTTTCCTCTGTCATAACATGCATTTATGTTTCTGTCATGCAAATATTACCTAATTTATGAAGTTTTATGAAGTTTTTTCTCTCTCCTGAAAAAAATTTCCTTTTTGTGACTGAGGTGGTTTCTGCACTCACCGATTCAAATAATAATGTTACAAATAATACTACAAGCAATACTACAGAGTTACAAATGATAATACAGTTTACCTTCGGGTTTATCAAAGTGCTGCCATCTTTTGTTTATGAAATAAATTAAAATATACTTATTGACGTAAATCAGACAAAAGCAAACTTTAAGAACTAAAAATGAAAATTCAAGTGTTTTACAATGTCTAGAATCAGAATTTAAGCATGAGAACAGAACCCCCCCCCAAAAAAAAAAAATAAAATTGTTGACCAGTGTTATAATCTAATTTTCGTGAATGGGTCGAAAAACGGATCCATATTTCGTTTGCATAGATTTCTGGATATATCAAAAATAATGCCTCCATATTTATAAAACATCGTCAAAGAATATGTTTGTACAAATTGTGTTTCTTTATCAAATATATTATTCAACTATAATGAAATACTTCAAAAAATCTCACTTCAAAACAGTTGTTAAAAAGCAAGGTGTAGGTAATTCAGGCGAGTAATAAAAATTAGTCTTTGATAAAATTTAGGTTTATTAATTCAATTAATTTGAATATTAAAGTATTGAAGGGTAACAATAAAATGACTAAGTGATAGCAGTAAAATAATAAACTTTAAAACATTTTTATTTGTAGTAACATTATGACATTAATTAAGGAACAGTCTCTAGAACAAAAGAAGATTTTAAATTTAAAATATTCAATTTTATTTTATGGTAATCTAAAATCTGCTGAAAAAAAAAACACGGATATCTAATTTACATTACAGAATATGTTTTAATTTTATTTGAATACTTTTACTTTTCTTAATGGAATTGATTTGTTTGAATTGATTACTAGCTGAACTGGGATGGAAGAATCGAATGCAACAACTCTAGTTCGCATCGCATCAACCCCCCCCCCCCCCCACACACACACAAAAATGTTTTTTTAAAAAAACTCGAATTTATTTGTTTGAATTCGAATACTAGTTGAACTCGGATGAAAGAATCAAATGCAGAACTTTTATTTAAGGAATCGAGAAAATCGGTAAAAAAAATCCAATCGTTTTTCATCAGTAGCTATACCCCACCAGTTACCTTTCAGTTTTGAGATTTGAAAAAAATTGCTTAGTCAAGAAAAAGAAAAGAAAAAGATTATGAGTAAAAATAAACAAAAGTATGTAGATAAAATAAATAAAAACTTTGTGTAAAAAGCACAAGATACGATCGTTTCGTTTCGACTGAAAATTTATTCAGTCTTCATCAGCCCTAACCTTTCGTCACATCGTTTCCTGAGATGAAGGATTACGACTGATGAAGACTGAATAAATTTTCCGTCGAAACGATCGTATTTTGTTATAAGTATCATTTTATGTGCGTTTTTTTACATACAGTTTTTCTTTATTTTATCTTTTAACATCAGTATTTTGAGTGTTTTTTTTCTGTAAAAGTATGTAGAATTAAAAATTAATACATTTCCATAAAATTTGCCTTCGATTGAAAAAATAAAAATAAAATAAATAAGCGACCCTTACTTTAAAAAAACATTCCCTGGCCTTTGCTGATATAAAAGAATCTCCTCCTATTTCCACCGAAGTTGATCAATTAACGTTCCTTAACAACGAACTCAAACATCTTCATCAGTAAAACTTGCACGACCCCAGAAGAGAGGCTTACGCCCTCAAGACAACAAAATTACGCATAAACAAAAAAAACAATTCGTTTCCGGGTCAGTTTTCGTTTCCCTTTCATATAACTGACAGAAGAGAGAAAAGAAGCCTTTTAAAGCAAGCTTAAAAACGTTTCACGCACAGGTACACCTGATCTTTTACTTTGCTCTTTACTTCCGCTTGCACACTAGTGAAACAAAAAAAAAAAAAAAAAAAGGCAGAAAGATGAAGACAGTTTAGAATGTTGAGGAATTTTCTTTCGGAGACATTCACATAACACTGAACTCGATCGATTTTCAGATAATAGTGCCGTAAATAGGCTTGCATGCTTCTTATTTGTATTGCACTACATGGCAATAATAGTAACAATGATAATACAGTTTTGAGAGGAAAAATCTTAAATATTTCCTACTCAAACGTAACCAATTTTTATGAATCCGGGCACGGAGGTATAAAGGGGAGGGGGTGGGGTATATGGTAAAAAAGATGTAAATTTTATATAACTTTTGAAAACTTTCTATTAAAATTTTTAAAAATATACCACCCAATGCCAAAGGTATATGCTACCATTCTTTATTTTGAAGTCATAAAGTCATTGCGCCTTTAATTAATTTATTTAATGATATTTAATATGAAGAAAAAATTAATAATTGCCATTTATCTCTTCTCTTCTCTTACTTATTATAAAAGAAGGTGTCTGTCTGTCTGTGTGTGTGTCTGTCGGCAGCGTTACGGACAAACGGCTACACCTAGAAACACCAAATTTGGTACTCGGGAAGATGTAAATATGTAGTTGTGCACCTCGAAGCGATTTTTTCAAAATTCGACCTAGATTTTTTTTTTATTTTATGTTTTATGCGATTTTTGGCATTTTTTCTCACCTAATTCGTAATGACGGCGGAAATTACGCTCGCAGCAAAACGGCATTTGTATCATCGGATAGAGGAGAAAATTTTCTTTTAAAAACAGTTTGTTCTGAATACGTAACATGATTTACCGATTTTTAGGAATTTTTTTACTAAACATCTGCTTCGCGATTTTTTTTCGTAAAATAATTTTAAAAACTGTCGCATCTTGAATTCTATCCGTCATAACTTTTAGATATTTTGACAAATCGTGAAACATTCTTTTCTCCCTCTTTTAAAATAAAAACGAAAAAATTATGTAAATTAGATGATTTTTTACGAATTTTAATGCAGCCTAATGTTTAGAATTTAATAGCATCAACGCGATCTTACGCCATTCATTACATTGCGATCATGGCACGAGAATTTATGTTCGGTTGTTGCCACAGAAAGGATTAGAAAAAAGGGTTTTTTCAATCAATCGAGTTTTTAAATGGGATATCAGAATTTCAATTCGCAAGTGAGGATCTATGACGTCAAATGCCTTAAGATACGTAAAATTTACGCCATAATTTTAACTCATTTATTCCAGCTCTATTTTCAACACAGGGAGACGATATTTTGATTAAAATTTACTGTAGAAATAAACTAATAAATTCACGATTATTATTATTAGAAGTGGTATTTTAATCCGGTGCTTATTTAAAAATTGAAATGTTTTCACAGTCGGAGCGAAATTCGATCAGTCGGAGCGAAAAGTGAGCCAGTTTTCAAAAGTGAGCTTCTCCTTTAGGAGCGTTTTTCGATCACAAGAGCGGAGCGGAATATAACAATAAGCGAGTACGGAAGTTCTCCGAAAAAACAGGAAGGGAAGAAAGAAGTTCTCAGAAAAAAGAATGCTTAATGAGCACTTTCGCGGAAAAACCTGTCGGTTTACATGGAAACTGATCGCTCCGTGATGTATCGTTTTTTTTTTCGCTCTTTGGGTTTAAGCGTGAACGCAAAGTTTTAATGATACCGTTTGAAAACAATTATGCGAAATATCGAAATTAACTCCCTCAATCTACCGGGGTATCCTTTACGGCAGTCAAACAGTGACGTCATAAATTTAAAAAAATGCGTGAAATTTGTAAACTCTGCAACTCTAACGCCCTGTCACAATTAAAATGGGAATAAGTAGCTCCTCGAGATTACACAGTTTGATGTTTTTCAGGAGACAGGACTATGGAGGATATAAAAGATATCGCTATATTAGATACATGGATATTTAAAATGGCACCCCTTGGATATTTTCTCCCCACAGTAAGATGAAATGGTTTGCGGCGCTAAATACGCCAATCTTATAAAACTATGTATAAATTAAATATATATGGAGAGTTTCCTTAATGGCAACCATTATGTGAAATGATTATTATTTATGCTACTGCGTAAATTGCAAAGAATCGCCACAGAATCAAAAGATCCCATTGAGGCCAAATAATCTAAGCTAAGAGAGCCTTGAAGAGGGAGAAGCGAGTATAGATAGTATTAATGCACGTAATAGGTAGTATTATTAGATTTGTAAAGGTAATATGAATAAATCGCAATGTGCCACGTTAATAAATATTTCATGAAATTAAAAGTGTTTATCCTTTTTCAACGGTTGTCTTACAACCAACTAAACGAAAAGTAATTCTAATTAGCGTTAATATATCCCGCAGTAATTTCAACAGTAGAGATTACTTGAACTTTTTTAAAAATGAAATTCTGTTTTGTCACATGCAGATATGATTTTAGTAGTAAAATATTCCCTTCTTCCCGTATGAAGAGCGGGTACGCAGCTATTTTAAAAACATCTCTTGAAAATAGCATAAATGAATTCAGAAGACCTCAAAACGTGTCAATACACCAAAATCTCGAAGTCAAATTTTTTCATGATTGCAATACTTTCCTTAAATGGTACATGTTCGGAAAGAAATAAATGGTGCTCCATTTCATGTAGTGTCTTAGGTATTTAATGCTACAACTTGAGCCTAAAAAACAGTATGATGTAGAAATAAGACATTTTGAAAGCCAGGAGTTCTCTGCAAACCATTAAGCTTTCCACTTTTTTGATAGTGAATGACACTGACGTAGTTTTTTGAGTCATTATACTGCAATGATCAGGTTAGTACTCATGACACAAACTTGACATTAAGAGTCAAATAATTTTGCTCTTTTTTTTTTTTTTAATTCCACATCACGAATAATTTCGAATTACACATGTAAGGAAAATTTTCGTTTCCTACCGTGCGAAGAACGGGCACGCAGCTAGTACGTACTAAAATACATGCTTTTTCACTAGATAGAAAATTATTTTTTTATGTTTCATTTTTAATGTTTAGAAGGGTTTACAAAACATGGTGATGTGATTGAAAAACATATAAAAAATGACATTTTTCACATTTTTTTTTATTATATTTACGTTCTTTGACTTAGAAGAACACCATTTCAACGAAAAAATAGTTTTTTGGCCGGTAAGTTTACAGCAACGTTGGCCAAAACGCGAACTGCCCGATTTCGAGCCTTGGCCGTAACATATATAAAAATAAGACAAAACGGTATGTATATCACTTATTTTCATAAATAACAAACTTTTTGGAATTTTTAAGACGAAACAAATCTTTTCAGTTGTTTTTCGAGGTGGAGGTATGTCTGTTTTTTCCTCTCGCGTCCATCACTAATTAAAAATAGTAATAATAATTAAAAGAAACCATACAAAATCCTAATGTTTTAGAATCAGTTAAGTAGATTTTATATGTAAAAATAAGATAAAACACAGTTTATCACTTATTTTTTTAAACAATAACAGCACATCATACTTTATTTTATTTCATTTATTTATTTATCATTATTATTATTATTATTATTATTAGAGACAACACCTCAGGGCTTCCAGCGATAGAATCATTCTACATATTATAAAATTGTCTTTCGCTGAAACGCACTTAAATCTACGTTTTCCTGATTTACATCATCTCGCCAAAACATCCCCGATAGAGAAGTAAAAGCGAAGTGGCTACCATAAAAAATATGGAATTCGAAGATTACGACATTCCATATGTGTGTCAAGGAAATCGCGGAATTCTTAATTGTCACTAAACAGCCCCAAAGCCAAATGCTCGGTGTTTTGTTTATGTACGGCTAGAGGGGGGAAAAAAAAAGACTGGAATATTAATTCGGAACGGTAAATTGATGAAAGCAAAATTAAAATTACTTTTCTGAGCAAAGGCCTTTTTTTTTTTTTAAAGAAGGGATGCCACCGCTGCAGGAAATCAAAACAATGTATAGCAGGCGAATCTGCAGTTGAACTCTGAACTTAAGTCACCTATCCATGAGAGAACGAAAAGAGGTTGGATGGCTGTGAAGATTGATTTTTGCAATCGGTTCTGGACCACGTGACTTGCTTGCGATCGTAAAAGATGAATCGAATCAGCATATCGACTGTAAATCACTTTTATGCACAATCTTGTAAGCGCATGCGCATGTATTACCAATTAGTTGAACTGTTTGTTCACTCTCATCGTTGCAAAGACTGGAGGCCTTTCTCGGAATGGGCATTTGACTTTTTCTTTTGGGTGTTAGTGGCTATGGCAAAACTACAGGTGGAGTATCTGCCTGAAGGGGGTGTGCTTTGGATAGAGGACTTTTTGAGGGGTTTTAACCCTTTAAGGCACAGTGATCCCGCTCTGGGAACACCAAACTCTGACGTTTTGACTGTTGCCAGTCACGAAGAATAGATTGGATTTCTATAAAAATAGTTGCGGGTGACATAGCTCCGCGAGAATCCTTTACTTTTTAGCACGTCATTTCCCATAAAAAATGGTCACGATTATTTTTAACAGCACTGACATCTGCTGAAAAATGGAAGAATGCGAGAACAGCTGGATAGATTGCCCAATGCTGAAAACAGGGCAGCCGTTGCCATCGCTCGACTTAACTACCAGCAAGATGGCGGACGATCGAAACGTTCATCGCATGCCACAGATCGAGAGACCCTTTTCTGACGCAGCTGGCTGTGCCGGGCACAGCCAGCTGCGTCCAAAACGGTCTCTGACGTGGCACGCGATGAACGTTTCGATCGTCCACCATCTTGCTGGTAGTTAAGTCGAGCGATGGCAACGGCTGCCGTTTTTTCAGCATTGGGAAAGGGTTGCGCCTCAAAGGGTTAAAGCGTATTCACGTTACATCTGGAGAAAACCGCCCAAAAATTCCAGACCATTTGATCGCAAAAATAGAGGCGCATTCAAAGATGCACGCATGCCAGAAAGCAAACCATGGAAAATGTTGCCAAATTGGCAACTTTTATTTCAAAACGATAACCTCCTGTTTTAATTCTCGATATCAAGGCGCTATGGCGCCTTCTTTTGCGTACTGCAAAGCAGCCTTATACCTAAATCTTTTGACAATCTGAGTGCAATGCAAAGATGCGGCACGAGCATTTGGCAAGTTTCATAATCTGACTACGTCTTCAGAATTTGTTACGTTTTTTAAGAATGAAATGTAAGAGCTGCTGCGCTGCAATTTTCGCTCGCGTACCACAAAAAATTAGCCCGAATGAAGTGCAGTCTGATACACGACTGCTATAGTATAACGCTATTTCTATTTGTTACCATGGTTACTATAGCAAAACTGCGCAATTAATTTGAAAAGAAAATGATTTATTAAATGCAAAAGAACAAACGATACACGAATCTGTTGATTTCAAAAGGTGACGTCTATACTCTTGGTGACCTTATTTAATGCATTATATTTCGATTAAATACAGATAGACACATCGTTTAGTATTAAAACGAAATTTCTGTCATTCACCAAGACGCTGTAATGAAACAGCAAATTTTCCGTAATACAGGGAGGTTATAATTGAACTTCCTTATATACCGGGTTTTACAGTTAGAACGGGTGCTCGGATTGTAACTAATTTTGGTATATAGACAATGAGATGCGCTCAAGAAATCGCAAAAAGAAAAATTAGTTCAGAAAATGTCCAATAGGTGACGCTTTACATAGTAAAACAGCAAATTTAATAATAGAAATGACTAACTTGAAATGCACAAACAATTTTAACATTTATTCAATAGTTTTTGAATATTTTTTATACTAATTTGAGTTATTTAATGAGCTGAAATCTCATGCATAGCGCCACCTAGTGTACATTTTTTGAACTAAAATTTTGAAAGAGCTTGCGTGAGCTCATCTTATGTAGTTCATGATGTCATGTTAGCATCACATGCAAAAGTTAGTGGAAATCTGCTCAATCGTTTAAGATGCAGAAGGTTTTTTTTTTTTTTATAGAGGAAGTTTAATTAAATCACCCTGTATATTAGAATGATTCGTTTCCCACTTTTTTTTTTCTCCTCTTGTGTAAAATTTCGAAAATATCAGAAGTCCCCTTTTAAGATCAACCAATCCATATGCAATTTGAAAATTCTTACATGCCCTAACCCTTCTACACGAGGAAATGATAGTAAGCAATGGAAACCTGCTAGTAAGCAGTTGATATTTTTTAGTCTTGACAAAATGTTCAGTGGTTTAAAGTTTGAGTCAGTTGAACTTGGACCGACTGATGTTCAATTGAAACATTTATCTTTTCCTAAAAAGGGATTGAGCCAATAGAATCTACCGTCTCTGCAATAATTGCGATAATATACCACTGACTCCAAAACACGTTTTTGACTGCCCTGCTATTTTAAGATATCTGGCTCAGCTCGGGGAATTCTTCCCCCCTTTGACATCGAAAAGAGTCTATACTCCGAAAACATCAAGGATATAGCAAGCTGTGTTCGGCACACTCATGTTCATCTACAGTTCTCCCCATGGACACGACACCGACCGACCGATCTTTTCCTAAAAAGGAATTGAGGAGTTACTTTCCAAGCTATTAGTACTTTTGTCTTCGAGTAAAGAGTTTCGGCTACTTTATGGACAATCACTGAGTTATCTGTCGCCAAAGAAGACTGAACAGCTTTCAGTGGAGGACTGGAAGCATGTCCAACAAGTATTCGGTGGTGGCTCACTGGTATAGCAATCCGTTCTGTTCCAGTAATCTTTCCAACTATAACATTTTTGCTTAGAAAGTGATACTTGTATACACTTATATTGTTATTTATTAGTTAAATTAAAAAGCGAATACTCATAGGCAGCAATTCGATGTCTGATTCAGCGCTAACCATGCCAAAAATAAAAGTCAGCACAACGGAACAAAATTGAAGATCTATTATAATCAACTAAAAACTAATTTTTTGCTTTGGGAAGAAAGTAATTTATTAGCTGGCAGTAAAAGGAATGAATGAAAGGCTAAATGAAGCAATCAAGTTATGCAAGATACAGGGATGTAGCAAAAGAGGGTTTGCCTCCTCCTCTCTCACGCTTGTGAACAAAAATACGTCATTCAAGTCTTATTTCGATTTTTATATTGAACTTTTCTTTATTTCAGTTTACTATTCTTAATATAAAAAAATTAATCTTTTTAGACGGAGATAAACATTTCCAGAGGAGGGATTAGCTTCCAGGCCTTGTCCTACCCCAATTATACCAACGGCGCGAACCTGTAAACAATTGCCACTTCATCCAGTTGATCTAACAGCTTCTTTACAGTGTATAGCACGTTAGTCCTTTCAAAAATTTCCTCAGACACTGAATTTATCAGTTTCCAATCAAGTTTGTGTCTGAAAGAGAGATGAAAGTTTTGGAAACTGCTGCAGCACCAGAGATATTTGCTTTTAACACTACCAAGTGTCAGTGGCACCCTTGCAGCTCTGCAAGGAGGTATAGAAAAAAAAAAAGGTATAAGGTATGTCGATGACGAATCATCTCCCGTAGCTTCATTGCTCATTAAAAGAGAATCTTTTTTATTCTTTTTTTTGGCAACCACAAAAATTAAATAACCACCAACCAGTTGGAACTGGTTCCTATGTCTCTCTGCTATGACGTAAAGCCAAAAAGAATCCCCACCATGGGAACACACAACCCTATAATATAAACACACCGAACTTGACAAACAGCGGGGAAGTCAAAAGTCAGGCTTGCAAACGTGTTCCTATTTGCAATGAAGGCGCGGTTCCACCTCTCTAGTTCCCGTGAAAGTGGTAAAAAATCTTTTACCAAGAAAAGTAATATATTATGAGATTATCTCACACACCGTTTCTAGATTTATCATCTCTTTTGGCTCTGTACATCCGTCTTAATTATCTTTGAAAATGCCGGGAATTAATCTCGGGAAACTGTGAAAGGATTAAGACGGCCGATTTCACGACTGCTATAGAAATTAAAATAGAAGATTTTTCTTGGAGTGACGCGAAAATTGTGAATGAACGTTTTCATGGTCACGTAAGGTTAAAGTTGGAGAGTTTCGACAAAAGGATTTTGCAATTTTAGTTTTTCTGAAAGCATGAATGGTGTCTCATCAAGAACGTTTAAGGGTGTTCCTTTTGAAAAAGCGATCGTTGTCATAGGACTTTTGAACAGTTTTAAAAACATACCAATGATGTTAAACACGTGACATATTTTTGAACGTAAAGTTGAGGGCATGTCCCCAAATTTGAAACAAAATTGAGGACATTTTATAATTAATGAAATAATTAACAGCAATCTAATTAAAAAACAATGTAATGATTAAAAATTGTCCTCAATTGCTTTTTTACATTTTGGGGACAAATTGCAAAAAGAACATAAAATTGGGGACTATCCCCAAAAACTGGGGACGTATAATCACCTCGTTAACTTAGTTAAACACTCGAAAAAAAAATCAATAATACTTCTCACAATGCTCAGTGATCTGATACTATAACAGTAAATCTGTATGTCACATGTTGCTTTCAAAAAAAAAAAAAAAAAAAAAAAAAAAATAAAATAAAATCATAAGCACAAAGATTTTCAAAAATAGGCGAAGGAGTTACTTGTTTAGGTAAAATATTGCAAAATTCCGTATGTTTAGCATTTTTTTCCTGGGTGTTTTGAAATTACCATAGGTTCACTGTTTCTAAGAGTTCACATAGAGACATTCTAAAAATTTCCAGAGTCTCTAGAGCAAATAAATTCTTTAAAAAAATTCGCATGATTTCCAAAATGAATAACTTAACGTAATATGATGACTTGATGTAATATGATGACTTGATGTAATATGATGGCTGTGTGATATGATGTAATATGATGGCTGTGCGCGGGCACAGCCAGCTGTCATCAAAAAAGGGTCTCTCGATCTGTGGCACGCGATGAACGTTTCGATCGCCCGCCATCTTGCTGGTAGTTAAGTCGAGCGATGGCAACGGCTGCCCTCTTTTCAGCATTGGGAAAGGGTTAACGCGAAGATTCCTCCCGAGCAACCTTGTCTTCATTGCCACACTTCAGGAGAAAAACAAGGGCCATCCTCGAAAACGAAAACATGCATCCAAAAAATAAAAATAAAATAAAATAAATAAAATAAATAAAGGTGGCGAATTCCTCCTAACCTTCTTTCGCCAACGTCCAACAAGTGGGTGCCGAAGAAGCCATACTTTCTCGAGAACGCAACAACACCTCTGCCTACAGTCGATGAGTTCCAAAACAAACGAAGCGTAGGCAGCCCCCAGCAAGCACTTCTACTTTCACTTTCAGGGTGGGGGTCACAACAGGTGGATTATAAACAGACATCCTGTCTCTCTGAAGATTCCACCTCCCCGCCCATGTGTGAGCATTTAAAAATAAAAGGGCTTTTTTCCGATACCTACACTTATGGAAGATGAGGCAAAATGGATTCTCTCCAAAATTAGCACGCCCACTGATGGCGATGATTATTTGCATGGGCGTTTAATCATTAAAAATTTTGCTCCGATGGGCATAAAAGGGTAGAGAGCAATTTTAGCATTAACTTTTTTCATAGCCTTTTTATTTGCATATAAATCATGCTATACAAATTATTACGGGCAGTTCATTTCTCAATGCACCCACTTCTCTTATAATTCAAATTACGCAGATGACTTTTTGGACTGGATGAGGTTTTATGAGAGTGACTGATATCATTGGAAACAAAAGACAGTAAAGAAGACGATCAACAATACAACACGTGGGCAGAATTTTATTTTAAGAAAGAAAAATGACATTTATGACTTAAATGGAAAGTAAATTACTGCATATCAAGAAGCTCGTTATTGGCTTTTTAGACAACCGTAAAATTCTAGAGAGTTTTAAAGAGATAATGTGGACCGACATATTGAAAATAGCGATTTGTGTTTCGTAATTCATGGTTTACGTTAACGCTATACTTGGCAAGATCTTTTTCCCCCGAAAATGTTGATTATAGTTTATATGGATTATTATATGACGGATAATAAAAAAGAAATAGATTTGTTAAATTAAATTTTATCGAGCGTATTACATAAGGCAAACTTACAGACTTATAAAAATCAACCTTAAAAAATCGAATCAACGTATCAAATTTTACACTGTGCCAATTATGGACTTCGAATTGTTTTAATAAACAAACATTTCCAAATGTATAGATGAAATCCTGTATTTATATTATCTTTAAAAATGGATTTTACTAATTGATTGCTTAAATATTTTTGGGTACGAGGGTGTCTAGTAATTAATTAATGTTTTCCTACATCATTTTCTTATTGAAACATATTTCTTTCCAATTTTAGAACAATGTATCTTAACTTCCATTCTTTATTCTTAATTTTCTGCACATTTGTACAGTCACACGACAAAATAATATTAAACGATAAAGTATTATTTTGTCATTATATATGTGTGAGGTTAAGCCTGGAGTGCACAACTGCCATTTTTGTATAAACAGTCATAATCATTATTTAAATCTGATTAAAAAAATATTGTATCAAAATAATCGAAATGAACAAAAATAAACACAGAGCATTAAAAATTAAAATCGAGTGATAAAGAGATGAAAAACTGGGAATTCGAGTTTTAAAGAGAACGAAGCTTTAAAATATTCTTTAAAATTAAATGTCTCCCTTTAGAAACATCCAAGCTTTACAGAAACCATTTTTTTTTTTCAATCATCTATCCGATAATTATTTTTAGAGATGGTTTTAAATAAATTATTCTACTTTTATAAAAATGATTTATTTACCGTTCCTCTTCACCCTTAATATTTTCTATAAACATAAGAGAAATAATAATAATAAACCAGATAAAAGGCTAAAATGAGCCTTTTTGAAAATTTAAAAATTTCACTACAAGACGAATTGGCTAAGACCCCCATACGATTATCACTCCCCATAAAGATGCTTTTTCATATCTTCGCTTGTTAAGTGGAAGTGGCTTGTTAATTTACATTACATGACAAATTTGAAAATCTATAAACAGATTTACAATCGGAATGGCACCTTTAGCAATGGAAAGATGAACAGTCATATTAAATCGGCGTCGTTTGTTGCTGTTGTTGTTGTATTTGGAACATTTTTTTTTTCGGAACTTGTTTGCTTGGTTTCAAGAATACGCTCGAACTCTTCGAATATTTTATAAAGTGGACAGCGCAATGAATGTTTTTCCTAGGTCAGAGGAGGGAAATTTACTGTTCATAGGACAAACACAAACAACCAGGGGGTGAATGCGAATCGAACCCAAAACCGTACGATTGACTGTCTAGCCGAAGCCATCGTGATTCTACCGGGCCAGCTTGTGCACTCCGGTGAGTCATCCAAAGAGGCCTACAAATGCTCACTTATTGGTTCCAGCACTTAGATACGTCATCTAACGGCTGAATCTAACCAATGAGGAAACGTCCGTAGGCCTCTTTCAGAGTGCACAAGCAGACCCAGTAGAATCACGATGGCCTCGATCTAGCCAATTAATTGCCACCTCAGGATATCCCTTACCCGATTTAAAGAAATGAGCGTATAGTGGACAAACCTCTGTTCATACTGAAGTTATTCCATGCCAAAAATAAATTGAGGATACTTATACTACTATCATGAAATTACTGAGGAAATTATTTGAGAAAGGCATATATGTACGCCCGGTGCAGTTAACGCATCGATTGCACAAAGTGTATTTATACGCCCGGGCAGTTTATTACTTAAAGGAGGACAGGCTATCCGACACTGGCTATCCGATTAGTGGAGAAGAGGACAGGCCCTTAACCTCTCAGCCACCGGCTCGCCTCGATATCGTTTACCCAACCAAACATCACCTCTTCAGAATACAAAGACAGAAAACATATTTCACTGTTATTAACAAGAATGCATCAAGAATACACCAACTCACCATTTTCACCGTGGCTTAATCCATAAACAAATTAAGAACTCGTTCATCATTTTCACACACAAGCGCACACTGGTTTTGGCGTATCGAATTTCGAGCCAAACAGAACAAATCTTTTATCCATACCATCCCACTTTGAAACTGCCGGCGTTCAGAAAAGAACAACGCAAAAGTTTTTTTTTTTTTTTTTTTTCTAAACAAAGAGACACGACTCCCAAAGTCAAACCAACGTCACACATTGTCAGTGGGACGGAGGAAGTTGTGCAAGCCACAACGGCGGATGAAATAGGGAATTCTAGGATGTTTATCGGCTGGCCTTTTAAGAGAGAGGGCGATTCCTCGGAAACTGCTGATGTAATAATAAGAGAACAAACAGTCAATGTAAGGTGGCTGAAGTGACACAGGTACTAGTGACAAAGAAAAGAACTGATTCATGATGATTCTCAGGAGGGAGATCATGGTCTCTTTTTTTTGTAGCAACACATTTTTTTTTTGCAGCTCTAAGAACTTGAGAAGTTTTGTTGGTCTCAACAAGGACTGTTAATTTAGTTTTGACAAAGATCATGCGGAGTCGTTTCCCAGGTAAAGGTCAAATCAAAGAAAAAATGGTTTATCAAGAAGGATTTTCAGCAAGAAATTTTCTCCGCTTCGTGATATTAATTTAGTCAGAAGTGCACACAAATTTATCTTACTAAGGAGATAAAATCCAAAAAACCATAGCCTACTTAACTGAAGTTCATACCTTGTAAGTATTTACTAAGAACAGTATCATTAACTTCACGGTTATCGAAAAAACATGAAATAGGAATTGTTCTTTACTTTCGAATTTTTTTCGACCATTGGAGATTTAATGATTTAATTTTTTCGAGTGATTATCCAAGTTATCAGTTATTAGAAGAATAGGACAATTATGAGTTATGTAAAGTTTTACTTTTTAATATTCAAAACTTTACTTAATAGATTGTTCTTTACTTTCCAATTTTTTTGGACCATTGGAAATTTAATGATTTAATTTTTTCGAGTGATTATCCAAGTTATCACTTATTAGAAGAATAGGACAATTATGAGTTACGTAAAGTTTTACTATTTAATATTCAAAACATTTTCTAGCTATTTTGGATGTGGTATGCGAGATTTTACCAGAGATTTCCAAAAACTAGTAAACTTCGAAGATTCTGAAAAACTCCAAACAATTGACATTCCACAGGTTTACAAATTTTCCTAAGGCATCCTATAAGTTCAGTATTTTTTCAAGTGATACAGGAACGTATATCTCATAATGAATGTAAAAATTAGTCATACGTGAATACCACAATCTTATCTTCTAATTAATCGACATTTATATCTTCTGGAATGAAATTTGAAAAATGGATATTCCATTGACACCGATAATGTTTGTGTCACACTACAAGTCGGCCGTTCTAAATAACACTGTCCTTTATATAAAAAAAATAAACAGAAAAGACAGTCCTTATCAATGTCATTTATAATACAAAATCTCTCCAATCTCCAGAAACATGTACGGAATCTAGTTTTCTCCTGCTGTTGTATCACGAGCTACAAGCCATAAAGAGAAACGTAGATAGCATTCTTTTCGCAGTTCTTGCGTTTCAGTCACCGGTGATAACACGCTGTTTTATTATTATTGTTCGGTTTTTTTTTTTTGTTTTTCTTTCCCTACACTGTTCCAAACGAATATCTAATTGGCCCAGTTTTGGTTTAATTGTTTCCTTCCTTACTGGTGTTCCTATGCATTGTGGTGGCGAATGTCATTAAGTTCGTTAGTACAACCGAGGTCCTTAAGGTGAGAGGAGAGTATGTGTGTCTTTTTAAGAATTCGTTAGCAACAGCATCGGCGGAATCAGACTTCATGTTCCATTCGAGCAAAACGTTCGAAAATCTGCGGAAGCCAGCCCGGCATGGCACAAATAACGGACTGGCACAATCTTCACACTAAATTCGATCGCTTCTGGAACATCCATAAATTACGGATGGTAAGTTACGAACGAAATTGCTGGCACGATTCTGAATTAGTTGTAAGTGTAATTAATACTACCTCACAGGCATGATTGCAATAAAAGGAACTACCGGACTATTCAAAAGACAGTCTGAAAACATTTCATACGAAATTTACTTTGAGTTAATTTAAATTCAGTTAATCACAAGAAGAATCAATTTTTAAAAAAAGCTTAAGTCAAAACATTTGCCGCAGGTAAAGGTTTTGGGTTTTCAGCAACTCAAAGTCGCAAATTTCTGTCTTTAGAACAGAAGACAGAACAAGAAAATAAAATTTCAGACTCATAATGGCAATGGTCTGTTATTTGAAGAACAAATAGAAAATATGAAAGTTACAGTGGAGCATGTACGCTGTAATCAACCACCTTTTGGGGATCACAGAACTGATCGATTTTAAAGGTTCACACTTTACACAGGTAACAAAGTGTGGTGGTTGAAAGTTAAACTTTATAAAAGGGCCTGAATATAACATTTTTGTGCCCAGGATACTTTTAAAAAAATCTGTAGGCTGATTATAATTAATCTTACTCTATAAACAGGATTCTACAATTAAAACTGGTGAACGGGTTGTAACCAAACTTGGTATATAGACTATAGACATCAGTTGCGTTCAAGGAATTTGCGAAATAAAAAAAAAATTCAAGAAATGTCCACCAGGAGGCAGGCAAAGCTAGGTGGCCGCTTTGCATGAAAAAAATAGCAAATTTTATAATGGAAATGGATAATTCGAAATGCATAAACAATTTCAATATTTATTCAATAACTTTTGAGCATTTATTATGTATTTGGGTCATTTCTTGAGCTGATTTCACCACGCAAAGCGGCACCTAGTGGGCAATTTGAGAACTGTTTAAAAAACTTCCTTGAACGGATGTCGTGTAGAGTACATATGCGGAATTTGGTGTCAATCTGCTCACAAAATTTAGCTACAAAATGCATTATTTTGGAAGTTGAACTATAATCACTCAGTATGTCAAGATATTTGAGTTTCCAGTCAGCATTTCATTTCGTTCACCACAAAAAATAGCCAAAACAGCATAATTAGTTTTCAGTTACAACACTCAATTACAACGTTAATTTTTTATCTTCGATTTAAATATTAGTGCTTATGTAACCTATAAAAAGATTTTGCTAGCTTTTCTTAACCGTGCCTGAGTGTTAACTATAATTCGTACACATTTACCTAATATCTGAAGTTACTTATATTTCAGTAAAAGTATTTCACTACGTATTTAATTAATTACTCCAGAGATCTTACAAAATAAAATAGCAAGTAAACATATTATATAGAAAATGAATGATATATTTAGAAAAATGCATGAGTCAAGTAACTGGAGGCATCAAAACAAAATTACAGTACATTCCCACGAGAAGATATAGCTTAAACAAAACATTATCAGATACTAGCAAACATAGAAAGAGAAAGAGAAGAAAAAAAAAACTGCTATCAAATTATGCTGTAGAGAAAAAGAAATTAAAAAAATTAGAATCAAGGAATGAAAACAAAAGTATAGAATCAAGTAATGCTAACATCGGAGAGAAAAAGCTACATTGAAAGCATGCAGATATCGTGCGGAAAAGACAACATTCAAGGTATTCAAAAATTATGGTTTCTTTTAAAGGAGCATTAGACAAAAATTGAATTAAATACCATTTAAAAAAGGTAGCAAGCACAGGGATTTCTACATTTTATTTTTTCTGAAACCTGTAAAGATAACGAAGTTGTTTAGAATATCTTACACAAACAAATATAATAGTAGATAGACAATATTTAAAAAAAAATCTGGAGTGACTCCACTCGCCTTTCCGAACACTTACGATTAAGATCATTACCAAGCTCTTAAATAAATTTTAATCGAGGAATAATTCAAACATATATACCAAATTGAAACTCAATCGAATGCACCGTTTAAACGCTTGCGCACTTTCAAGAATTTCTCCCCATATGCCATTATGCTATAACATAAAAGAAAGTTTTGTCGTAGCCTTGTAGGAGAACTATAAGTCCTATACACACCAAAATCAATACCGGTCTTAGGATGGTGGTTTATAACATGTATACCGAATTTGAGCTCAATCGAATGTATCGTTTAAACGCTAGCGCACTTTCAAGAAATTTCCCCCCCATAGGCCATAATGTAAAAGAAATCTTTGTCGTAGCCCTGTAGAAAAACTATAAGTCCTATACACACCAAAATCAATACTGGTCTTGCAACGGTGGTTTATGACATATCCAATTTGAGCTCAATCGAATGCTCCGTTCAGGAGCTATCGTGTTCACTCACATACACACAAACACACACACACACACACACACATACACACATACATACATACATCTCGTAAAAATAGCATAAATGGATTCAGAAGCCCTCAAAACGTGTAAAAACACCAAAATTTCGAAGTCGAATTTTTTCATGATTACAATACTTTCCTTACATGGTACATGTTCGGAAAGTAAAAAGAGCCAAATAAACTTTTGGCTTAAAAAGTAGGACTGGCATAGGAAATTTTCATTTTTCCCCCCACTAACACACAGAAAACATAATTCTTCAGCTGCCTGTATGTAATTAAATTTTAAGAAAAGGAAATTAAGAAATCTGATTTTGTTATTTGTATCTAAAATGTTTAGTTTCCGACTTCGTACAGTTATATACCAAATTTAAAATATTTTTCAGATGGAATTTTAAAAAAAAGTAGTCAATGCAGATGGCTGCTGCAGACATATAGAAACTCGAAAATAGTTATTTCAAACCTGTATATTTGAAAAAGGTTTCTAGGCAAATAGGAATGAATATATATTTTTGCTTCATGAAGAATATAAATACAGAGCCATATCCCGCAACTATTGGTTTAAGATTTAACCCTTTGAGGCGCAACCCTTTCCCAATGCTGAAAAAACGGCAGCCGTTGCCATCGCTCGACTTGACTACCAGCAAGATGGCGGACGATCGAAACGTTCATCGCGTGCCACATATCTAGAGACCCTTTTTTGAAGACAGCTGGCTGTGCCGGGCACAGCCAGTCTCTAGATATGTGGCACGCGATGAACGTTTCGATCGTCCACCATCTTGCTGGTAGTCAAGTGCACAGCCAGCTGTTTTCAAAAAAGGGTCTCTAGATCTGTGGCACGCGATGAACGTTTCGATCGTCCGCCATCTTGCTGGTAGTCAAGTCGAGCGATGGCAACGGCTGCCGTTTTTTCAGCATTAGGCCATGTATCCAGCTGCTCTAGCATTCTTCCATTTTTCAGCAGATGTCAGTGCTGTTAAAAATAATCGTGACCATTCTTTTATGGGAAATGACGTGCTAAAAAGTAAAGGATTCTCGTGAAGCTATGTCACCCGCAACTATTTTTATAGAAATTGAATCTATTCTTCGTGACTGGCAACAGTCAAAACGTCAGGGTTTGGTGTTCCCAGAGCGGGAACACTGCGCGTTAAATGGTTAAGGGGAGGTAGAGCACACAATAAGGAATCAGAATCACACAGCAACGTGCCGTCAAAAAAGTCATTTCACTGACCTTTTAAAAATCACTATGGGAAAAGTGTCTAACTGTTCGTCCGATTTCTTAACAAAGTTTCATAAACAACGGGCTCGTCTCCAAAAATGCCATCTGTGAAATGGAATAAAATTTTTTAAACTATCAATTTTAGTCACGTGTTTTCTGTGAAAGATAGTTTTTGGCGAATAACGGCCGGAAAGTTCAGTATCATTTCAGCACTTGTTCCAAACTGCTACATGAAGATGGCACTTCCGACCTCACATTGTAATGTGAAATCTTATTATTATTATGTGCCCTACCTCCCCCATTAAAATTTTGTGCCAAAAGTTATGGGACACTTTTGTATAGTGAAAAAAGCACGTTACGTTAGGTATGCAGTTGTATTGTCTCGGCTAAACAATCAAGGAAGCAACATATCAGATTTATATGTTATTTGGAATGAAGTAATTAAATTATTTCTCAGTAATTTTCTTGAAGAATGTTTAGCATTTTAAACAAATAATCACTTCCAAACGATCTTTCGGATTCTCGATGTTCAAAAAATGGGATTAAGTAGGATATTTCGAATTAGTTTGATAATACTGTTTAAGAAAAGTTATGCCTAACGGAAGGTTGAGGTTTTAAATAATTAGACAAAACAAATTATAAATCTTTATCGAATGAAATTTTTACACTTACTGAGACATAAGATTCTCTGTAAGAAAGTAAACTGTACAGTGTTTGTAAGATAGTTTTGTAATCACAATTGTATTTAAGATTAAGCACAACGTACAATTTTCAGTTATATCTATATTTCACAGGATCAACTCGTATCCATATTATTCATCGGCCCCACCATGGCCGAGTGGATGAGTCACTGAAAAAGGTAGAAAACTGGTGTGAAGTCGGGTCTACCGCGCGACTGTTTATCTAGCGATCTGGAGTTTTGGTTGATCTGGTTTCCCCAGATAAAACGTGGATACGCGTTTGAACCCTAAAAAAGTCCTCCGATCAAGGCACCTCAAACCCCGTATACATATGCCCCTGATGTAGGCTTGCCATAACATCAGGGGCGGTAAGAATCGTATCGGGGAGCCATCTTCGAAGGGGCGGCATTTCAAGCTCAAAAAACTGCAAAAAACGTCATCTAGAGCATAAAAGAGGGCCTTTTTCTTACGGTTACAGGAGAGGGGGGGCACAATGTACCCTAGGGCCGCCCCTGTATAACACAAAACAAACAAATTATTTATCGGTTTGTAAACAAATACGATTCAATAATCACACAGTTTAATACACTTCTTAATCAATACATCAGTTTGATAAAACAAATTTATTATTTACAAATGTAGGGTTGCCAGGTCGCCAAACCAAATAGCCGGACAGACCAGCCAGTTTGGCCGGACATTTGGGTAAAAGGCCGGACAGAATACAATATTGAGGATTTTGTCTCAGTATTAATTGGTACAATAAAAAATTTGTATGTAAAATCAAGCATGAATCTTGTTAAATTCTAATGAAATATAAATAACATGGAATGCCAAATCAGTTCAAGTACTTTATTACTAAGCAGCCAAAGTCACCAGTAAAAAGCCTAACAAAAGCCGGACACCGTTAAGTTTGGCCGGACACGCAATCAAAAAGCCTGACTATGTCCGGCTTTATCCGGACGCCTGGCAACGCTGTACAAATGCATGGATTTCTAGTAAACACACTAAGAAACCGACAATATTAAATTTACAAAACACTCCAGAAAAAAATTGCGCAAAATCCTCCAAACAAAAGATTGACTTGTTATAAATAATGTCTATTTCTCACCAACGTCAGAAAAAGCCTTTTGTCGTTTACGTTGTATGCATGCATAGCTTTCTCAAGTATGAACAATTTTCTTATTTAATGGCGTAATATCTTAATCGCCAGCAAGCTAGGTCAGTAGAACTTTTCCACTTTCGGAGCTAAATATCATGAATTAGAATCTGAACTCGGGAAAATTAATAACAAAGGCTATCAGCGAAAGGTTAACGGGGAGAGAAACATATTAACCACGAAATCAGGAAAGTAAAAAAAAAAAAAAAAAGGTTAAATACGTTTGGTCACCTTTTCGTAGTAGAAAATAAATTATTGAATGAAAAAGTTATTTTTCATACAACTAGACTAATGACTCGCATAATGTAATCGATTTGACGAAATTTTTATGAATGATGCATTGAATTCGGGATTTACTTTTTTGTTACGAGATTTACAATTATCGATGTATTTTCCTACAGCTTTGGAGAAAATACCACATTTGGAAAAGGATTAATGTTTTCTCGATAGATCTTATACAATTACAATCGATCAATACATTATTGATGTCTATGCTTTATTAACATACAGTAGTAACATTGCTGGCAAAATGTGAAAGCTTTTCCCTTATTTCACGGATTATGATCATTTATAAAACATTGTGTAATTTTGTTTCAATGTTTATTTATCATGTTTTTTAAATTCTGATAATCACTTTTGTTCTTTATTCATAAAGAACTTTGATTTTGGTGAAACATTAATTTAAAGATATACCTAGTTAGAATTTTATGGATTGGAACATTTGATATCGCCATTTCGTAATATTCACAACCTCTTTCAGGAAGTTGCAGGGCAATTTTTAGTTTGCTTTGAATTATACGGCTGAGTAGTAGCACGACTAACCATTGAGGCGGAGGTCTATTACTGGATGGGCTATGCGGGCATTTGCCCAAGGCCCCCAAATTTATATGGAGCGCCCAAATTTTTACTCTACAAATAGTTTGAGTTAAGCAAAAATATCCATGGAGAATTAGGACGAATTAAAAAATTTTTTTAGAAATCATGAAGATTTTCATTGTTTACTAAAATACTGCTGTTGTTTTCTTACTCTTCACCATTTACTCTTAATAATTATACAAACTAATCACTTGAGTACGTTTGACTGTATTCAATTCTGATTTCATGATTCAAAAATGAAGTCACATCAGCGTCTGGCTAAAGTAACACGAGTGTCGGAGAACTTTATAAATTTCTTTTAGATCCTAGGAGATTCAACTATGAGAAATTAGATGAAAGTGATACAATTCATGAATCTAATCTGCTAGTTTAAAATCAAGGCGGAAAGCTTATGTTAAGCTTTACATGTAATGCTGTGTATTAAAGGTAATTTACCGAAAAATTACGTTCGCAATAGTGAATTCGCACTTGTAATGGGTTACGCGGGGGGAGATAATGAAAAACAATAAATTTTTTTCAGACTTGAAGTGCAGGCTTAATGATTGCAAGAAAAACGTTTGGAGGACATAAGTGGTACATGTTTTTAGAAAATTTTGTTAATTTATCTTTGTATTTTCTAGAGGGGGGGGTGGGTCCCGTAAATATCTGAAGTTCCGGGTCCCATGACGACATAATCGGGATCTGGTTGATTTCCGTGGAAAAAACAAAAGATGGGGACGTTCCTCAATATAATGAAGCTCAACCAATGTTGCTGTTTTTAAACTGGTCTAAAACTGGAGCGACATCTTTTTTCTCACAAATCTCGATACATTTTTTTTGTTGAATTTGTGTACATACTTACGTAGGTAGCAGGGGTTGCGCTGGCTCTTTTTAACATTTCGCCAATTCATTCGCCAAATTAGATTTTTCTGGACATCATTAAGAAAAGCAATTGTCGATATTTTCGCCAAAACGTATTTTCTTTCGCCAAACTGATTTTATTTTCGCAATTTGCGACGTTCACGATCGATAGCGCGACGCCTGGTAGGTAGCCTGAATTAATTGAATGCAAAAGTAAAAATCTGGAGTGACTCCACTCGACTTTCCGAACACTTACGATTAAGATCATTACCAAGAATTTAAATAAATTTTAATCGATGAATCATTCAAATATATATACCAAATTGAAGCTCAATCGAATGTACCGTTTAAACGCTAGCGCACTTTCGAGAATCTCCCCCCATAGGCCATAATGTAAAAGAAATCTTTGTCGTAGCCCTGTAGAAAAACTATGAGTCCTATACACACAAAAATCAATACCGGTCTTGCGATGGTGGTTTATATAACATGTATACCCAATTTGAACTCAATCGAATGTACCGTTTAAACGCTAGCGCACTTTCCAGAATTTCCCCCCATAGGCCATAATGTAAAAGAAATCTTTGTCGTAGCCCTGTAGAAAAACTATACGACCTATACACACCAAAATCATTAGAGGTCTTGCGACGGTGGTTTATAACATATATACACTTTTGGAGCTCAGTCGAAAGTACCGTTTAAACGCTAGCGCATTTTCAAGAATTTCTCCCTATAGGCCATAATGTAAAAGAAATCTTTGTCGTAGCCCTGTAGAAAAACTATAAGTCCTATACACACCAAAATCAATACCGGTCTTGCGACGGTGGTTTATAACATATATACCCAATTTGAGCTCAATCGCATGCCCCGTTCAGGAGCTATCGTGTTCACTCACACACACACACACACACACACACACACACACACACACACACACACACACACACACACACACACACACACACACGCACACACACACACACACACACACACACAAACACACACACACAAACACACATACACACACACACATATACATACATACATCTCGTAAAAATAGCGTAAATGAATTCAGAAGACCTCAAAACGTGTCAATACACCAAAATCTCGAATTCGAATTTTTTCATGATTACAATACTTTCCTTACAGGGTACATGTTCGGAAAGTAAAAATTGTACTAAATTTTGCAATAATAGATGTTAGAATTCTTCCGTGCTCTTCGGTCGTCCTGCCGTGGCCTCTTGTCCATTCTGCCACTCTATTGCTACGCGACTGGCTCTAAGCTTTTGAGGGAGATCAAATTGCATAATTCAAGATTTAGGCAGTTAGTTCTCAGCCTTTCAAAATCAAATCAGAACTTGTTTCTAGCAGCCGTTGCAGCTGAAATGTGAAGGTCCAGCGGCTGTCGATCTAAAAGTCTAAGGTTTTGGTCGGTTTTCTTCAGATGTACAGTTAGAATCTCTTAAAAAGGTCCTCCGTCCGAGGCATCCCCCCCCCATCTTTGGAAGATAGCCCATACGTAGCTTTGGCATAATAAAACACAACACAATACGACAGTAGGCACTGTATCTTGGCAAAAGTAACATCAACTGAAAAGATGCATGTGATACCCTCACAAAATGAATCTTAAGGAATGAATCCAACTCCCCCCTCCCAAAAAAAGGGTGTTTGTGTGGGCAAAATAATACAGCTTATAATCGGTTTGCTTGTTAACCCTTTGAGGCGCAAACCCTTTCCCAATGCTGAAAAAGGGCGGCCGTTGCCATCGCTCGAATTAACTACCAGCAAGATGGCGGACGATCGAAACATTCATCGCGTGCCACTGATCTAGAGACCCATTTTTGACGCAGCTGGCTGTGCGGCACAGCCAGCTGTCGTCAAAAAAAGGGTCGCTAGATCAGTGGCACGCGATGAACGTTTCGATCGTCCGCCATCTTGCTGGTAGTTAAGTCGAGCGATGACCCATTTTTGACGCAGCTGGCTGTGCGGCACAGCCAGCTGTCGTCAAAAAGACGGTCGCTAGATCTGTTGCACGCGATGAACGTTTCGATCGACCTCCATCTTGCTGGTAGTTAAGTCGAGCGATGGCAACGGCTGGCCTTTTTCCAGCATTCGGCAATCTATCCGGCTGTTCTCGCATTCTTCCATTTTTCAGCAGATGTCAGTGCTGTTAAAAATAATCGTGACCATTTTTTTTTACGGGAAGTGACGTGCTAAAAAATAAAGGATTCTCGTGGATACATGTCACCCGCAACTATTTTTATAGAATTCCAATCTATTCTTCGTGACTGGCAACAGTCAAAACGTCAGAGTTTGGTGTTCCCAGAGCGGGAACACTGCGCGTTAAAAGGTTAAGGCAGTATTCATAACACTAACCGGGTAAAATCTCTCGAGGCTTAAAAAAAAAAAAAAAATCGTACACAACATATACAAACCGGATTAAAGCGAGCTAAACGATATAACATTAAGAGACTGCCCAAAATCTAAACTTTACAGCTTGCAAAATGAGCCTGTGTGTCATACAAAATGGGACATTAAATGTTCTAATGAACATTTAATTGTCCTAATAAACATAAATAAACCGAAAACTTGTTCAACCTGGTAACGAAAGCCGCTGGGTTTTGTAATGCCAGTCTAGACACAACTGAATAAGATGAGAAATGAACTTTTACATATTTTATATTTAACTTTGTTATATATATATATATATTCCAGAAAAGGATTGTAATATCTACAAGTTTATTTGAAAATCGAATTTGTTTAACTGACAGTTTAGTTCTCAGACATGACTGGACTGTTTACGGAATAAACCAGTGTAAGTATTATAAAGCGAAAATTTTGGGCATCAAGGTGGGAAAAAATTGTGGAACCAGCCGTATGTTTTAGGTAGAATTTACTGCACCTTTAGCGAATGTTTACTATTATTTTGATAATTTACATAAAACTTACCAGTCCGCTTTCACTTCTCAGATTGAGACAATAGATAGAAACACGAGTGACCTACCTACCTCAACAGCAAGTTTGCGAACTGAAGTTTTACGAGATACTATAAGCTATTATGAGAAAAAACACAAAAAATATTTACTGCACGTCACCTTCATTTCGAAACGTTATTTCCCAAAAAGAAAAAAAAAAATGGCATGAAAATTTATTTTGAAACTAATAATTCTTTTAAAAAAATACCTTCTCCATTTCACAATAACATGGAATATATGTATTGCAATACAGCTACTGCCGTACACACAAAGGGCTTAACTTCTAAAAAAAGATTTTCTCATACTTTCAGAGTGAGAAACACGTGATTGTCAATCCAGTGTAAACACAGAAACTATATTTTTACATCAAAATGATCCCGTTTCATAAGATACGGGCTAATATAATACAAAGACGTAAGATTTCTTAGTTGGGGGGGGGGGGAAACGAGCCCAGCATTACGAAACAATAGAGATTTTTCTTGCGTCACGACAGAATGACATTTCCTCTATACGTACACCGAGACCGTATTAAAAAAAAATAAAAGATGAAGAAAATTTCACAAATGTAGACCTTTTACGCTGTCGCAGTTTTTATATAATGCTCTTTTTTGTTATGTGGACATTCTTATATGAAGTATTTATAACGAATATTTATCATTCTTGGTTTCTTCTGACACGCAAATAAAATATTAAACATTGGGAAACGAATTTTACTTAACGGATTACGAAGACTTAGGTTGTTGATGTAAAGCAGTTAATTCAGAAGGTCTTGTGTATTAACACTTTCAGGCGCAACCCTTTCCCAATGCTGAAAAAAGGGCAGCCGTTGCCATCGCTCGACTTAACAACTACCAGCAAGATGGCGGACGATCGAAACGTTCATCGCGTGCCACAGATCTAGAGGCCCTTTTTTGACGACCTTTTTTTAGGCTGTGCCGCACAGCGAGCAGCGTCAAAAAAGGGTCTCTAGATCTGTGGCACGCGATGAACGTTTCGATCGTCCGCCATCTTGCTGGTAGTTAAGTCGAGCGATGGCAACGGCTGCCCTTTTTTCAGCATTGGGCAATCGATCCAGCTGTTCTCGCGTTCTTCCATTTTTCAGCAGATGTCAGTGCTGTTAAAAAGAATCGTGACCATTTTTATACGGGAAATGACGTGCTAAAAAGTAAAGGATTCTCGTGGAGCTATGTCACCCGCCACTATTTTTATAGAAATCAAATCTATTCTTCGTGACTGGCAACAATCAAAACGTCAACAGTTTGGTGGTCTCAGAGCGAAACCACTGCGCGTTAAAGGGTTAAGGTTTTTCTGTGGCATCAGTACCAAATACTGTGTGTGGTACTTTGAGGTATGAGTGCCCTAAAATATGAGGGTTTTTTTTAATATACGAGGACATGTTAGAGCTGTTTTTGGACTATGACGAATTAAGTAACTCGAAATAAGTGATTTTACGAGGTTAATTTACTCGTTATAAAACAAAAGTAAAGTGAAAGAAAATTTGCTGTGCTACCAAATGTTTGGATTATCTTTTTTTTTAGATTATATGATCTCTGTTTGTCTGCCTGTCTATCCGTGCTCTAACTGCAGTAAATACAGGGTGAATCTAAACTCATGGGCAAAACTTTAAGGGGTGATAGGGAACATAATAAATAATCAGAATCACATAGCATTGTGGGGTCGGCAACGTCTTCTTCGTGTAGCTGTTAATCATCACTTCGGAAAAAGTGCCGAAAAAACAGTGCGCTTTCCGAGCATTGTTTTGCCAGAAACTAATGTATTTTTCTCCGAAAACAGAAGACTAAAATGGATAGTTTAAAAAGTTTATTTTATTTCATGGATAAAATTTTCGGAGACAAGACTATTGCTTATGAAACGTGGTTAAGAAATTAGACGGACACTTCAATGCTTTTCCAAAAGTGATTATTACCGGTTAAGTGAAAACTGCGTTTTTGACCCCACATTGCTATGTGATTACGATTCCTCATTGTGTGCCCTATCACCCCTTAAAGTTTTGCCCAAGAGTTTAGATTCACCCTGTATGCATTGATTACTGCGGAATTTATATATTTTATTCAAATGTACTGTACTATTTAAAACGGGGTAGGTAGAAACATAGTTCTTTTACAAGAAGACCCCAAAAGAATACAAAGCGTTCTATGGACAATCTAGTCTTTGTTTAAAGCGTATTTTAGAGATATTGGCCTATTTCAAACAAACAAAACCGATGTTAGTAAGGATTAAAAAACAATGCTCTCCATGGAAAAAAGTGTTTTGTAGCATTTGTATTCTTCTATAGGAGCATAATTCTAGGACATGACGGTCTATGTGAAGTTTAGAGACATTCATCTATTTTAAGCACAATACAGCAAGTATATAAACGGCTAGAACAGTTCACTCTTCATTTAAAGGATATAAATAACATTTAAAGTTCTTATAAAGTATCTCGCAAAATTACATTAATAGCTATGTACAACTTTTTTGAGGTTATCCCAAAATTTCGCCAAGCATGACGACGATACTTTGACACATTTGGCGCAATAAAGACTGGTGTGTTGGAAAACGTTTCATAATCGAAGCGTCTGGCATGATTTATTTTTCTTTTTTTCAGATTACATTCGAACTCAAAAAAATAATTTCCGTATAATTGAGACGTCTAAAATTATCACTAAGACCATGTCACATTATTCAGGAGGTCAAAACTTGTCATGGCAAGGAATAAATAAAGTTATTCGAATTAATCGGTAATTAAATGTATTTGAAATAACCGATTTTGAAAAATCCAATGGAACGCTCAGCACATAGCATTCGAATAGCACATGGCATTCGAAATCTCAAATATTTTCGAATAGTAAAATAGCGATTACTATTCCAAAATTCGAAGAGTGAAATCGCTATTGTTATTCAAATAGTGAAAATCGCAAATACTCACTGTTTTATTTTTGATTCTATTCGAACAGTAATAATCGATTACAGAAATCCTTCGAATGGCACATCACTAGTCAAAATTAATGTACTTTGAAAAGTCTTTCGAAATACCAAATCAATCATGACAAACGCTAATAAAGAAATGTACAAAAAGTCATGCATAGCTTGAAATGCTTTTTTTTTAAGTCTGAGTGCATTTATTTTTTGTCTATTGTAGATATTGCAGCAATGAAGTCTAATTCAAGGTATTTATGTAACACATTTCATAATCGTTTATAAAAGTGATCTTGAACATCCAATATTCATGCTAAGAGCAAAGAAATATGCTTTGTTCTCTTGACAATGAAGAATTTCTACAGGCGCGACTTCAAAGGAGTCGTAAATTTCAATCCATAAAATTATTTTCACGGAAAAAATGAAACATTGTAACTGTGTAATTTTATACAAGTTAGATAGAAAGTTCATATACATAAATAATAAAGATGTGAGCGTAACATCGCACAAAAACTGCACATTTTTTGTAGTTCTGTACTTCGAAATCGTAGAAAACACGGAATTCCCCCTTCCCCTTTTTAACCCTTTAACGCGCAGTGTTCCCGCTCTGGGAACACCAAACTCTGACATTGTGAATGTTGCCAGTCACGAAGAATAGATTTTAGAAGAATAGACCCTTTTTTGACGCAGCTGGCTGTGCGCGGGCACAGCCAGTTGTCATCAAAAAAGGGTCTCTAGATCTGTGGCACGCGATGAACGTTTCGATCGTCCGCCATCTTGCTGGTCGTTAAGTCGAGCGATGGCAACGGCTGCCCTTTTTTCAGCATTGGGAAAGGGTTGCGCCTCAAAGGGTTAAGCGAACGAGGTTGCAATAACCACTTATGAAATACCCCCGATTTTTAACAGCACACGGTCAAAAAAAAAAAAAAAAAAAACAACTCGTTCAGTTTATTTTATGCTCGGTATTATTAAACAGCGAAACACAAAAACCTACATTCAACTCTTTCTTTTTTTTTTTTTTTTCATCGCATTTGTGGAAATACCATCCAGCTGGTAAAAGTTCGGCTCCAATTTACCAAGTCACTGGCCTTGAAACAGAACTGAACCGACTGCAGCGTTGGAGGCATCTTCAGCTGTTTTAACCCTTTGAGGCGCAACCCTTTCCCAATGCTGAAAAAAGGGCAGCCGTTGCCATCGCTCGACTGAACTACCAGCAAGATGGCGGACGATCGAAACGTTCATCGCGTGCCACAGATCTAGAGACCCCCTTTTTTTTTGACAGCTGTCTGTGCCGGCACATCCAGCTCTCCTCAGAAAAAAGGTCTCTATATCTGTGGCACGCGATGAACGGTTCGATCGTCCGCCTTCTTGTTGGCAGTTAAGTCGAGCGATGGCAACGGCTGCCCTTTTTTTAGCATTGGGCAATCTATCCAGCTGTTCTCGCATTCTTCCATTTTTCAGCAGATGTCAGTGCTGTTTAAAAATAATCGTGACCATTTTTTGACTGGAAATGACGTGCTAAAAAGTAAAGGATTCTCGTGGTGCTATGTCATTCGCCACTATTTTTATAGAAATCAAATCTATTCTTCGTGACTGGCAACAGTCCAAACGTCAGAGCGGGAACACTGCGCGTTAAAGGGTTAATCGCCCCAAAATCTGCAATAAAAGAATGCTTATAGCAGACGTTTATCTGCAAGCAGGGTGTCCCCCACCAGTGTCAGGAGGCAAAAATAGTATCATTAGTAGCCTGACCGGCATAAAAAAAGTCACCAGTTTAGTAGCCATTCTCTTAATTTTTAGTTGCCGAAAAATCCAAGCGTTTTAGCATGATGTTGTAGTTAAAAAATAAACATACCTCACTTAACTTTATTTAAGGGGACAAGGGACTTTCAAATTGAAAACTGTCATTTCTTAATTTTTAGTCTCAAATCAAACGTAAAGTTATTTAAAACAATTTACATTTATATTAATACTAAAAATAAAAAATTAAATCTTTTTTAAAAATATATTAATATCTTTGAGAAAAAAAATACGCATTCAATATTTTCTACAAAATATCCCATGGACATTCCAAATTAAAAAAAGCTGTAATTTTTTTATAGTACACTCGTAATGCATGTATGAAGATAATTGTGCATTGAATTTTAAAACAAAGGTTATTTAATAGAGATATAGGAATTTAAATGTAACAATAGGATGGAAATTTCAAAAAAAGCTACATCTCACATGAATTTAGTTTTTTTTTTTTTTTTTTTTTAAATAAAGCTTACCTTTGTCACACATAAAAATGAATGCACAGATATGTTTATACATATATTGCGATTGTATAATTAAAAAATTATAGCTTTTTATTAATTTGGAATGCGCATGGGATATTTTTAATAAAAAACAGAAGGCGTATTTTCTTCAAAAAAATATCAATTTTTCACTAAGAAACTATTTATTTTATAATTTTTAGTTTCAATATAGATGAAAACTATTATTTTAAATAACTATGATTTTATGTTAAACAACTTTACGTAGGATTACAAGCAAAAATTCAAGATTGAAAATTTTAAATTTTAACGTCCCTTGTCCCCTTAAGAAAGAATGAATAAAATTAGAAATTTAAAAACTTCATGCGTTATATAACAGAGCATATAGTATATTCATTTCTATAGTATGATTAAAAAACCATATTAGACTGCTTGATGAAAGACCAATCGCAACTTTGAAAAGAAAAGGTGCCTGGCTCTTTGGAAAAGAAAGCGAGGAATCTAAAGTAAAGAACAACTTCCCCAGGTCACCCTCAGTGATATTAACACAGCAGCAAAACATAAAATTGTCATGATTATTTTTAACAACGGCGGCACAGCCAGCTGTCGTCAAAAAAGGGTCTCTAGATCTGTGGCACGCAATGAACGTTTCGATCGTCCGCCATCTTGCTGGTCGTTAAGTCGAGCGATGGCAACGGCTGCCCTTTTTCAGCATTGAGAAAGGGTTGCGCCTCAAAGGGTTAAACAACACCATCAGCCGCAACTGCACTCAGATGACGTCACTGAAACGTCACGTCCAAATGCGGTATAGAGCATGAGGACAGAGATCTGCGAACAGGCTACTTTGCACACTTAAGAGAAAACTGCAATTGTTCTGCAATCTCGATTTCAGATAAAACTACAATCCACGCAGACCCTAAGGTAGACATGTTTTATGATCAGAGTACTTCTAAATTCATGCTGTACTAGAAATCCCGCTCTTTTAGCAAAGCGATAATCATGACACTTTTCAAAATAAATTTATGACCCTGTAAAAACTGAATCTGTCATTAAGATAGAGTGATGGATGACACAGTTTAGAAATCATACATATATATGAGTACAATGTACGATTTTCATCCTCTGTGGGGGCTGAGGCATAAAACTTTCTTCACAGAAATCCAGTTTTAAAATAGTGCACTTACATCTTTTGTGCAAATAAAATACGTTTGTTATAAATTCTATTTAAATTTCAAAATTTTAAGACACATTTAGAAACTAATTTCCTCTTAAGTATCTTGGCTTTTAACCACTGTTATATATTTCGGATTATAAGAATACCCAAATTCATTGGTTCCCAACTGGTGGTTTACGAGTCCCATGGGGTTCTCAAGATGTATAATGGTGGGTTGGGCGAAAACAATATAGTAGTGTACTAACGAGTGTGGGACATAACGAGAAAAAAAATTCAGAGAGTGCTTAAAACGTGAAAAAGGTAGAATTTTTCACAAAAATGCTTGATTTATTGACATCCCCAATTAATAAAAATCCAAAATTTTGGGGGGTGCCCAGGTCCCCGTAGCACCGCCCCTAGCTACGACCCTGCTACGACTACACAAGGGGTTCACTATTTTTTTCTCCTGATTTTTGAAGGGGCTCACAACGAGAATAAGATTGGGAACCACTGCCTTAATTCAACAGTGATCGCTGATTTTTTTTTAATTGGGAGAATCATCCTTCTTTTTCATATTTTATATTGAACCCACGTTTGACCGGTTCCTTCCAACTGTTGCAGAGACACAATCTTGAATATTTCCCCTCTGTTCTTACATCTGTTTTCCACCGGGCATTCAAAGACCCATTCTCAAGAGCAACCTTGCTTGGGCACAGTTGGAGTATCCGCCATTGCATCGTTGGAACAATGTGAGCAAACAGGCTAAACCTGTGTTCGACGGAAATTCAATGACAATTGTTCTTATAATGTACCCAAGCACCAGAGCTTGGTGCGGAATGAAAATAACTCGACATTAAGCCATATTCAGAAGCCGTTTATGGAGTTACGATCGTCAATTTACAGTGGCAAGCGGTCAAATTGATAAAAAGCGCAGCAAACCCAGCCAAAATTGTAAAGAGCCAGTTTCTTCCCTTTAACACGCAGTGTTCCAGCTCTGGGAACACCAAAATCTGACGTTTTGACTGTTGCCAGTCACGAAGAATAGATTTTATTTCTATAAAAATAGTTGCGGGTGGCACGGCTCCACGTGAATCCTTTACTTTTTAGCACATCATTTCCAGTAAAAAAAAGGTCACGATTACCTTTAACAGCACTGACATCTGCTGAAAAATGGAAGAATTCGAGAACCGCTGGGTAGATTTCACAATGCTGAAAAAAGGGCAGCCGTTGCGATCGCTCGACTTAACGACCAGCAAGACGGCGGACGATCGAAACGTTCATCGCGTGCCACAGATCTAGAGACCCCTTTTTTGACGCAGCTGGCTGTGCCGGAACAGCCAGCTGTGCGCCAAAAAAGGGTCTCTAGATCTGTGCAGGGTGTCTACCAATTTTGAAAGTCAATTTCCTGACTTTTTCCCGACTTTTGGGAGGTCCGGGAAACAAATTCCTTGACCAATCGGCCATTTTTATTTTGGGAAACTGCACAATGCCCTACCTTGTCTTTATATTTGCACATTTTGTACAACTTCTTGAAACCAATTTTAACCGAAGTATACAGGATTAAGCTTTCATCCATTGAGAAACAGAAGTAGTCGCACTTTCTGATAGAATTCACTAACTATTCTCGGAAATACGGTTCTAAGCCATAAGTTACTAAGTAAGCTAATTTGTCTTTTACCCTCCCGTCAAGATGGATGAGCCCCCCATTTTCCTCTCCTTATACAAAACATTGATTAATCTTTCGCTGGTCCAAAAATTCGTTGCAGTTACTGTCGGTTTCCAGTCTGAACAATTAGAAAGAAAGGGTAAAAAAAAAGTACACCAAAAACAAAAAAAATTGATTATTTTGGTGAATTTTCCGGACCCATTATCCAATTTCCCGGTTTTTTTCAGACTTTCCGGACCCATTTTCCAATCTCCCGGCTTTTTCCAGACTTTCCGGAGCGGTAGACTCCCTGCTGTGGCACGCGATGAACGTTTCGATCGTCCGCCATCTTGCTGGTCGTTAAGTCGAGCGATGGCAATGGCTGCCCTTTTTTTCAGCACTGGGAAAGGGTTGCGCCAGGGCCCGTAACCAGGATGAAAATGTTAGGTAGGGCTTTGAATCTAGTTTGGGGGGGGGGCGGAACAAAATAAGTAATAGTAGGCGGAAAAGGGGGGGGGGGTTCAATTTGCACTTTTTTTTTCCCTAGAGTATTTGCTTCCAAAAAACACCGTGTTTTTTAAAATATTTAACATTCATTATGTTAATAAATTTTTTTCATTGAGACTCCATTAAAAATATTCAAATGATATTTTGAGAGAATGCAGTATTGGATGTCGGTTAGAGTAATTTTTTTGTACAACAATAATTCACAAGACGTAGTTACTAGTTAATTGTGCCTTTTGCAATCCATTAAATGCTATCCAATAATAATAATAATAAACTCTGTAAAATAAAAAAAAATGTTCACAATTAAAAAACAATTATTCAGTAAATTAAAAATTTACTGAAAAGTGCATTTATTTTTCATTTTAAATATATAATTGTAAAGATAAAATTGTAAGGAACTTAAAAGGAAACCGGCAGTTTCGTGTACTCGGAAAAATCCGAAAACCGATGCTACATGCAGCCAAGAGCAGCAAAATAATTAACCGTATGTATAGAAATCTGGCCATTGTGATGAGAAATTCTCCCAAAACAATGAGTATCTTTTATGATGTAAAATTTAGCGATTGTTAAAAATCAGTCGTTTCTAGAATTTCGTATTTATTTGTAAATTTACAAAAAAATTTGAAAATCTATGGGGGGGGGGGGCTGAAAGCCGGCTAGGTAGGGCTCAGCCCCCGTAGCCCTTCCCCCTCTGGTTACGGCCCTGGTTGCGCCTCAAAGGGTTAAACATCGGAACCCGTGAACCAGCAACTATTTTCTTTCTGCACATTCCTGGAAACATACCATCTCATTTAGCGTTGCCAGGCGTCCGGATAAAGCCGGACATAGTTAGGCTTTTTGATTGCATGTCCGGCCAAACTTAACAGTGTCCGGCTTTTGTTAGGCTTTTTACTGGTGACTTTGACTGATTAGAAATAAAGTACTTGAACTGATTTGGCATTCGATGCTATTTATATTTCATTAGAATTTAACAAGATTCATGGTAATAATCAAAAAAGCTTGATTTTACATACAATTTTTTTGTTGTACCTATTAATACTGAGACAAAATCCTCAATATTGTAGGCTGTCCGGCCTTTTTACCCAAATGTCCGGCCAAACTGGCTGGTCTGTCTGGCTGTTTGGTTTTGCGACCTGGCAACCTTAATCTCATTAGTAAAAGTTGAACTAAACAATTAACCTTGAAAAAAGCAGAACTACATCGATGACGGAGTGGGGCCGCTTCTTAAATTATCTTAATCATGGCTAAATTTGTAATAAGGCAATTTTCCCCAGAACAAGTTTATCAGTTAAAAAAAAAAAAAAAACAAGGTAAAGAAGGAAAATCAGGAAGTGTGGGTAACAGAAACAATAAGTGAACGGAGAAAATAAGAGACCAGATTCGCGATTCAAAAGAACGGCCGAACTGGAAAGGTGAAGCTCTTGAATGAGAGACAAAACAGTGGGAATTCAGCGAAATAGCATTTCCCAACTGCAAGAGCGTTTTCATTTTTTTTTTTTTTGGATGTTTTCCATCTGCATTATTGAAACAATCTGCATCATTTGCAAGAGCAGTTATGAGTTTTGCTGTTGACTGTAGCGTATGAATTTTAGCGATCATGGAGTTCAGGGGCGTATCCAGTGAGGGAAAACTAAGGGTCTGCAGTCCCTCCTTCCGAAATCTGACCCTTTCCTTGGCTTACAATTTGATAAACAACCCTCCCCAAAATAAAATTCTGACAACGCCACTGACAGAGTTAGTAAACCATGACATTCAATCTCAACATCTATTTAACCCTTTGAGGCGCAACCCTTTCCCAATGCTGAAAAAAAAGGGCAGCCATTTCCTTCGCTCGACTTAACTACCAGCAAGAGGGCGGACGATCGAAACGTTCATCGCGTGCCACAGATCTAGAGACCCTTTCGTTTTGACGACAGAGAGTTTCGAGAGTTCGTTTTGACGACAGCTGGCTGTGCGGCACAGGCAGCTGTCGTCAAAAAAGGGGTTAAAATAACGGTGGAATCAGTGTTGCCAACTCTGTCGGGGGAAAACGGGTTTGAAATCAAAGTTAAAGGTTGCCAGAAATGGCTAAAAATGTTTTCAAGCTGATAAAAAAAGGTGATTATTCATTGGCGTTTACTTGTAAGTCCATGAAATGCTGAAATATGCTTCTCTGCAAGTATTTTTTGATTCATTAGGACTTTCATTTGCGATTTCTAAAACTCTTCGGGACTGCCAGTTGGTCAAGATCTAGCCACAAAATGGCTAAATTGGCAACCCTGGGTGTCATTAATCAGCCAGTCGGTCCAGGGCAGGCTGTAAACTATCTGATCGAAAATTAGCAAGTCAAATGCTACCGATAATTTCCGTCGTAATTCTAAAATGGATTCTGTTGTGCCATTACTGGATAAATTGAAAAGAAGAAAAAAATGTAACTTAATCTTAAATTGAAGAGTTTGCTACAAAAAAGGGGGTAATTCCAACTATTCAAGTTTACGCAAAACTGTAAAGAAAAAGTTTGGGGATTCTACACAAACTAACGAGACATGCAGATTCATCTCTTGCGTGCCACAAGAACTAACGATTGAAGATATACAGTGAAACCTCTCTGAGCGGCCACCCTACCGTACCGGCAATATTTGGCCGCTCTGAAGGGTTTTATTTACTATTATAAGATAATTGCTATAATGCGTAATATAAACAAGTTCCTTATTTAAAATGAAATTTAAAACTATCTAAATAGACAATAGTCTTTATTTAAAGCTTTCTTACATTTTTTTGAAAAAAGGATACAATTTGTGTCTGTTTTAAGGTTTTACTTTTCTCTGAAACAACTATTTTTTCTAGTTCGTTTTTCACTTTAGCAGATCTCTAACCGATTAGTTTGTAGCAGACCTCTAACCGCTTCGGAATTTTCGATAACTTTCATCGATTTTCCCTAAAGTCGCTTGTGTTGAAAGTTTAGCTTGCTCGCCATTACAAACATCGGGAAATTCCTCGTCAGGGACGGAATGAGCGCCTGAAAGGGACAAAAATTCATTTTGTAGGACACCTTCAACGCCTGATTGTCCAAGGGATTTCCCCATCTTAAGGGTGTGGGGAGAGTACAAAAGAGATAACAGATTCGATTCCAGTTATTCCTGGGTCTTATATTCGACCATAAACCTGTCTCTAACCACTTCGGAATTTTCGATATCTTCATCGATTTTCCCTAAAGTCGTTTTGTGTTGAAAGTTTAGCTTGCTCGCCATTACAAACATCGGGAAATTCCTCTTCAGGGACGGAATGAGCGCCTGAAAGGGACAAAAATTCATTTGTAGGACACCTTCAACGCCTGATTGTCCAAGGGATTTCCCCATCTTAAGTATGTGGGGAGAATACAAAAGAGATAACAGATTCAATTCCAGTTATTCCTGGGTCTTATATTCGACCATAAACCTGTCTCTAACCACTTCGGAATTTTCGATATCTTCATCGATTTTAGCTAAAGTCGTTTGTGTTGAAAGTTTAGCTTGCTCGCCATTACAAACATCGGGAAATTCCTCGTCGGAATGAGCGCCTGAAAGGGACAAAACTTCATTTGTAGGAGACCTTCAACGCCTGATTGTCCAAGGGATTTCCCCATCTTAAGGGTGTGGGGAGAATACAAAAGAGATAACAGATTCAATTCCAGTTATTCCTGGGTCTTATATTCGACTAGTAAACCTGGCCGTGAGTTTTTCCGCTCAAAATTAACCCTTTAACGCGCAGTGGTTTCGCTCTGAGACCACCAAACTGTTGACGTTTTGAGTGTTGAAAGTCACGAAGAATGGATTGGATTTCTATAAAAATAGTTGCGGGGGACATAGCTCCACGAGAATCCTTTACTTTTTAGCACGTCATTTCCCGTAAAAAAATTGTCACGATTACTTTTAACAGCACTGACATCTGCTGAAAAATGGAAGAATGCGAGAACAGCTGGATAGATTGCCCAATGCTGAAAAAAGGGCAGCCGTTGCCATCGCTCGACTTAACTACCAGCAAGATGGCGGACGATCGAAACGTTCATCGCGTGCCACAGATCTAGAGACCCTTTTTTGACGCAGCTGGCTGTGCGCGAGCACAGCCAGCTGTCGTCAAACAAGGGTCTCTCAGATCTGTGGCACGCGATGAACGTTTCGATCGTCCGCCATCTTGCTGGTAGTTAAGTCGAGCGATGGCAACGGCTGCCCTTTTTTCAGCATTGGGAAAGGGTTGCGCCTCAAAGGGTTAAAGCATGGAGTGAGTAGAATTTCCCGAAAAATGAGATCGGTGATCCCACTCGGTGGCCGTTTAGAGGGGGTCGGTTGGCCGCTGATAGAGGTTATTTTAACATTAGGCCTATGAGCCGAAAAATCAGTGCCATTTAAAATTTGGCTGTTTAGAGAGGTGACCGCTGTACAGGGGTGGCCGCTCGGAGAGGTTTCACTGTACATTCTTTTGGTACTAAACGGAAAAGTTATTTTTACTTTCCGAACATGTACCACGTAAGGAAAGTATTGTAATCATGAAAAAATTCGACTTCGAGATTTTGGTGTTTTTACACGTTTTGAGGGCTTCTGAATCCATTTATGCTATTTTTACGAGATGTATGTATGTATGTGTGTATGTGTCTGTGTGACTGAACACGATAGCTTCTGAACGGAGCATTCGATTGAGCTCAAATTGGATATATATTTCATAAACCACCGTCCCAAGACAGGTATTGATTTGGGTGTGTATAGGACTTATAGTTTTTCTACAGGGCTACGACAAAGATTTCTCTTACATTATGGCCTATGGGAGGAATTTCTTGAAAGTGCGTTGGCGTTTAAACGGTAGATTCGATTGAGCTCAAATTGGGTATATATGTTATAAATCACCATCTTAAGACCGGTATTGATTTTGGTGTGTATAAGACTTATAGCTTTTCTACAGGGCTATGACAAAAATTTCTTTTATATTATGGCATAATGGCATACGGGGAGAAATTCTTGAAAGTACACAAGCGTTTAAACGGTGCATTCGATTTAGTTTCAGTTTGGTATATATGTTTGAATTATTCATCAATTAAAATTTATTTAAATGCTTAGTAATGATCTTAATCGTAAGTGTTCGGAAAGTCGAGTGGAGTCACTCCAGATTTTTCTTACTGCGTGATAGTACATTTGAAATCGAACTCCCGCAGGATCGAGCGACCTCCTTTTTTCATCAAACTCATCAATTGCTGCCAGAAGAGAAAAGGCGCGTACATCAAAAGAGCCTAACATCACCTCTTATAGATTCAAACGTCTAAAATCAGTATGAAGCTGTCCATTGATAAAACTATAACCTGCACGGCTGTCACATTTTACTTTAAATTTAATCTTTCAAACTCTTTAACCCAAGCGTAGCAATCGGAGCTCAATCTGTCAATAAATTGATGACACTCCATCTTGTTTCTTGGGCGGAGAACCACACACATTTTAACCCGTATATATATAATGAAAAACACCGACGTGTTCCGGCGAAAATCGGTTTTGTCCCATTGACCTCGTATTTGTCCGACTGCTTGCTACCTTGCCATGGAGTTAGTAATGTGAAGAGAAAGAAAATTAGCAGTTCAGTATGCGGGCGGAGTGTTAAAAAAGAAGCCTCCTTTATTTTCGATGACGCACGACAGAGTCGCAGTCAGGCCCTCGGTGGGCGATAAAATACCTGTCAAAAAACGATGAATATATGGAAGTTGAAAAATGCTGCGTCATTAAGAGAGAATGCACGATGGCATTAATAGCACATTTGCAGACGGATATGGATATTCAGGAAAAATCCATGAAGTTCAGTGTTAACCCTTTAACTCACAGTGTTCCCGCTCTGGGAACATCAAACTCTGACGTTTTGACTGTTGCCAGTCACGAAGAATAGATTGGATTTCTATAAAAATAGTTGCGGGTGACATAGCTCCACACGAGAATCCTTTACTTTTTAAGCACGTCATTTCCCGTCAAAAAATGGTCACGATTATTTTTAAACAGCACCGACACCTGCTGAAAAATGGAAGAATGCGAGAACAGCTGGATAGATGGCCCAATGCTGAAAAAAGGGCAGCCGTTGCCATCGCTCGACTTAACTCCTGGCTCTGCGCGGGCACAGCCAGCTGTCGTCGAAAAAGCGTCTCAGATCAGTGGCACGCGATGAAAGTTTCGATCGTCCGCCATCTTGCTGGTAGTTAAGTCCAGCGATGGCAACGGCTGCCCTTTTTTCAGCATTGGGAAAGGGTTGCGCCTCAAAAGGGTTATTGCTGTTTAAGCCTTCTAAAATCGCAGAAATGGTGTACTCCATTAACATTTTCTACAACCGATTACGAGCTGCTTGATCCAAGCTTCCCTTTGTGTGCAGAGTTGGTATGAGTGTAGAAAAAAAATTCCATGCAAAAACTCTCCAATGAAGCCTTTTTGCACCTTAGAGCACATAACGTTTATTGAATTCAAGTTCATAGAATTTTAAATTAATGTTTATTGAATTTCCTTATCAAATTTGACAATTAAGTCCCGTAAAGATTCTTTATTGATGCCATTTATACACTCGGACACATATATTGTAAACATCAGCGAACTCTTAGAAAAGTCTGAGACGTTGCCCGTCAACTTCGACTTGTCTTGATTTATTCGTTCATTTAAAATTGCAGGTATACAAAAATGGAAATTTGTCGTCAACTCATAAATGTCTGTGAGCAAAGTCTGAAAAGTCATTATTTTATTGACATAGCCGCAGCTAACTATCAGGTTGTAACGAAAGTTTTTCGCCATATCTGCCTGAAAAACTAACTTCTAACTCTTTAGATAACTGTTTTTGAACTTTCGGTACCAAACCTGCGCAGTGTCACATGATACAACAATAGTACTTAAAGCTGTACTCCTAATTCGTTGATATTCTGTAGCTGACTTTTTGCAACACAACTGGAAGTAAAGGATGGTTCTAATCCTCTAGAGTGATAGTTCCATTTGAGACACCTTATACTTAATGATAACTATATTTTCTACAGATTTCACAACACAGTGTTATAAAGTAAGCCTCTTTCTTTCAAATGCCAAAAATCGTTTGACAAAATAGGAGCCAATACGCCAACGAGAACTGTGTGCTGACGATGTTTGCGGTGGCGGGAAACTTTCGTTACAACCTAATAATAATTATAGAGCATGTCAAAATGTTCATGCATATAAAAAAATCTGGAGTGACTCCACTCGACTTTCCGAACTCATTACCGAAGATCATTACCAAGCACTTAAATAAATTTTAATCGATGAATAATTCAAACATATATACCAAATTGAAACTCAATCGAATGCACCGTTTAAACGCTTGCGCACTTTCAAGAATTTCTCCCCATATGCCATTATGCCATAATATAAAAGAAAGTTTTGTCGTAGCCCTTTAGGAGAACTAACTATAAGTCCTATACACACCAAAATCAATACCGGTCTTAGGATGGTGGTTTATAACATGTATACCGAATTTGAGCTCAATCGAATGTATCGTTTAAACGCTAGCGCACTTTCAAGAAATTCCCCCCATAGGCGATAATGTAAAAGAAATCTTTGTCGTAGCCCTGTAGAAAAACTATAAGTCCTATACACACCCAAATCAATACCGGTCTTGCGACGGTGGTTTATGAGATATATATCCAATTTGAGCTCAATCGAATGCTCCGTTCAGGAGCTATCGTGTTCACTCACATACACACAAACACACACACACACACACACACACACACACACACACATACACACACACACACACACACATACATACATCTCGTAAAAATAGCATAAATGGATTCAGAAGCCCTCAAAACGTGTAAAAAAACCAAAATCTCGAATTCGAATTTTTTCATGAGTACAATACTTTCCTTACATGGTACATGTTCGGAAAGTAAAAAGAAGATTATGTGTCTCAGCAGAATTTAATGTTGAATTTATCAACGAGAAATTGCTTATAAATAAAGGAACTATTTTTTTTTTTTTTTTTGTTTTTTGTTTTTTGCACAAAACTAGTCTCCTTGGCGCAATAGCTTATGTATCAAGGACGGATCCAGACTGAATTCTCGGAGGGGGCCATCGAACTTTTTACTTAGGTCTTTACTTACTTATAAATTGTTCAAAATGCAAATTGAACGTGTGAAATCGTGAAATATGCGAATCTAAAGTTGTAAAACAAAATTTCAGAGGGAGCCATGGCCCCTATGGCCCCCTCACTGGAGCCGTCCTTGTTATGTATGGACTTTGTGCATAAATGTTATCAACGAAGAATCCTAACTGTCAAAGTTGGAAAAGAAAATTGAAAGCATGCTCGAATTATAATCTTCTAAGTGTAGAAATTTGACACGAAAACTTTGTTCATTTTCTTCAAAAATTCATGACATACAAAGACAAATATTGATGCACTGGATTACGCCTGCAGTAAACAATAGATTTACACCAAAACAACAATTATCTAATCACTTGCACCCTGGATAGTCAGAGTTGTAAGGAAAAAAAAAATCAATTAAAGAATAGGCCATCTGCTACATCCATTGCCAAACAAATTAACAACAATGGCGTTGCTCGTTAATAATTGTCTACTATTGTTATTTGTCGAATGACAGCCCACGCTTCTCAAGGTTGAACATGTGTTGGGAGTCGTCGCCGATTGTTACCACTTGGTAACAACGCATGGAATTATGCAGATTCATAAAGTGTATAGTTGATAACAAACAGATGGTATCGGATCAATACACTTCTGACACATTGAAAATTCTCTTACATCGTTATAGACATGAACACCACGCGCGCTCGTGAAAATAAATCAAACGCAGAGTTACAAGACATACCCTACCATTGCACCACTTAATAACAAAGCATTCGGAAAAAAACCTTTTAAAATGGATTACTCTACGATTACCATTAGGATACCGAACATGAGAGATTTATTCCATTTTATTTTGCGTTTCGAGTGCAAAATTTATACGATATCATCAATGGGGAAATAGCTTGAAGTCTTACACGGCTGTTTTGCAAGTGCGAAGTTTTATAGATTAAAGATAAACTGGAAATTCTGATCGAACTTTAGGTTTCCATTCTATTATTTTCGAACGAAACGCAGTCTTTGTGCAGTAACCTACTTTTACCGTACAATATGTAGTTTGAAGCTTTATGTATATCGTTTTTCACAGGACTTCTTTCATTCAATACATGCATATATTACAAAGTTTTATGGATCGTGTGAAAAAAAGTTTGATTTTTTATTTGTTATCATTACTCGATAGGTTGAATCTATTTTCGAAAATAATAGTAATAATAATTATAATAATAATAATGCGGCACAGACAGCTGTCGTCAAAAAAGGGTCTCTCGATCTGTGGCACGCGATGAACGTTTCGATCGTCCGCCAACTTGCTGGTAGTTAAGTCGAGCGATGGCAACGGCTGCCTTTTTTTCAGCATTGGGCCATCTATCCAGCTGTTCTCGCATTCTTCCATTTTTCAGCAGATGTCAGTGCTGTTCAAAATAATCGTGACAATCTTTTTACGGGAAATGACGTGCTAAAAAGTAAAGGATTCTCGTGGAGCTGTGTCACCCGCAACTATTTTTATAGAAATCAAATCTATTCTTCGTGACTGGCAACAGTCAAAAGTCAGAGTCTGGTGTTCCCAGAGTGGGAACGCTGCGAGTTAAAGGGTTAAATATGCGGTACATGTACGAATAAGACTGTTGGAAAGGGCTTTCCGATCGATGCTTATGACATCGATTTATATTTAAGTGAAAGGTTACAATTGATTCAGTCCGGGGGGGAAAAAACTTTTATTCATTTTTAATCAACCAAGAACATGCACACAAAGGGTTAAAAAAAGAAGCAAGATGAAAAGAAAATAAAAAATATTCATCAGAGCGGCAGATACTATCTCTTTATCAAGTGGCAACAGCGCTCGGCTTACCTTGCATCCAGTTTCACTGACTAAGTTTCTGTTTTTAATCGGAGGCGCTGTTTATCCAACCAGCTCAATCAAGGTTCAGGAACCCCGGTTCCAAACTGGAACGCTCACAGAAAAGAGAGCCACAACAATGAATCTAACACGAAAGAAATCGAGATCTAACACTACTACCAAAGAACACGCGAAGTTTTCACAAGATGTTATCTTGTTAACCTAAACTGCCGAATACACACGATTTTACAGATGGGAAAACTAACGCCCGAGTGTAACTGCAGGTGTGATTAGGTGCTAATTAAACTTAGTTGTTCACTGATGAACAGACCCTGATTATCACACGGGCATGCGGGGCAATAGCCCCGGGGCCCCGGAAAAATAAGGGCCCCCCAAATCTCCCGATTTATTGTTATCATGATCAGGGATGTGCCGGCTGAAATGAAATTTTGGAGCAATTTGTGAAGCAAGAAAAAAGACATTTTTGGAGCAATTTGGAGCAAGAAAAAGTCACTTTTTGGAGCATAAGAATGCCAATTTTGAAATACAAAATTTATTTTTGGAGAGAAAGAGAAAAGTCATTAAAGAATGCCAATTAAAAAAAAAAACGAAAATTAAGGAGGTTCTTAAAAACTCTTAGCTTATAACAAAACCCAGTTTTTTTGGGGGTGGGGGGTGGGGGGAGTCAGAAGCTTATGAAATAAATAAAAAAAATCAGTTATTTTATACATTGCTATACAAAATATCTATTTAAAATCAAAAATACAATATTTACTAAACTATATTAACCCATTTATGCCTAGCGTCCCCTTTTTGGGACGGCATTTTCGCTATCAGTCGAAAGCGCTATTTATTTTTCCTAGCCTTTATTCACGAGTATAGAACATCAACTCCACATAATATTTTAACATGACCCAGTAGGATCTTGACATTTCGATTTTTGTACATAATGATTTTAAAAGAAATCGTCCCTTGCTCAAGAAGTTGACACCAGAAATTTATTATTGCTGATATTAGCAAAAATCAAAGAAAGTCTCAAAAATATCTGGGCACAAATGTGTTAACTACCATCAGCAGCTAATAAAAAATTAAATTTAAAACAGAAGTCAATTTTTACTCTTAAGGCATTGGAGGTTTAAACAAAGGGATGCCAAAGAAAAAAATATTCATTTTTAAGATTAAAAGAGAAAGATTGAAATTAGAATGCTTAGAATGTGTGATGACTTTTGTAAAAATTCGGGAGATTTACAAACATTTAAACATATACGGAAAAATTAAAAATGTAGCAGTTTTGCTGAATTTGGAGCAAAAATGTCCAAAAACGATCTTTTTGTAGCAGATTGGCACATCAGGATTGATTTGGCACAATTTGGAGCAATTGGAGCAGCTGGCACATCCCTGCATGATTTATTACATATTCATATATACTGTAATAAATTTTTTGCAACGAAATTTCCTTTGTAATATCTATTGCATAATTTTTAACAATAAATGGACTTACAGATTTATTTTCTATTCTTCTAATCCAATGGTCTTTAAACTCATGGATCAATAAACAAGAAGTTAGGAGTTTTTGAAAACGTATGGTATGGCCATATCTATGGACATTATCACAAAATATAGATTAGTTAACATTTTTTACTTCATGATGAAGAAATAAAACTTTCGAACTTTTTGGTGTATCAAGAAAATTTTTTGGAGTGAGAAACTTTGCTCCCGTGCCTCGTAATTGCCATTCCTTGAATGAGCGCACCCTGCGCTAATAATATAAACGGACTAAAAAATATTAAATTCACTTTTAAATACATAGTCTTGTTCTAAATAAGTATAAATAAATGGGTAATTAATTTTTAATTCAATTTTAGTATTCTTTAAAAATGGTTTATTTTTATGTCGGGAAAATGCAACAGCAAACGAAAATAAGTTAAAATGCTTGTGATAGCATAGGGGCCCCCAAATAACCTCTTGCCCGGGGCCCCCGACCACCTATGATCAGGCTCTGCTGATGAAGACGTGGTTTACTTTCAAAGTCCAATTTCGTTTTATAGAGATCGATACGCAAATTACCATGATGGGAGGACGGAATTCCCAAACGGATAATCAGTGTTTCGAATTCAGGTGATATGTCGCTAAACTTAGCGAATTTTCAATGAATTTAGAGCTTTACCAGGAGTTATCCTGGTGGTCTTTGCTGACGCTCTTTTGTTGGTTAGTGAAGATTCGTCAAGGGCGGCGGCCTTGGAGAGAACAATAAATAATAGTTTAGATTTTATAAGTACTTGGTCAAACAATAACAGTCTTGCAATAGCCATAGATAAATGTATTTCCATATCAATTGGTAAACCACGACAAGTAAAAAGAAGACGGTATTTCAAAATTAATGATGTTGCAATACCATACGAGAGGGTTGCATAATGTTTCAGCGACTTTTTCATCAGAATTTAGCTACTTTTGGCGAAGAACATCTGGCAACACAATGTACATAGCGAATGAAGGTAATTACAAAGAAAGCGTGGAATAAGTAGCAAGATAAGGATTTTATATAAAAACTTGTAATTTTTAGAGAAAAAAATCATTTCTATGAAAAAAATTCTTTAATATCAAGGCGGTTTAATTAACACCTTCCAAACAGCACACTGGCGCTCATATGGGTTGCGTTTCTTCTGTTTATTTACCAGTCTTGTGTAGGGTTGCCAGAAGAAGAACTAAAAAAGAAAGACTGGCGAATCTACAAAAGAGGACTTTCTTTTAAAAAAATCTGGAGTGACTCCACTCGACTTTCCGAACACTTACGATTAAGATCATGACCAAGCATTTAAATAAATTTTAATCGATGAATCATTCAAACATATATACCAAATTGAAGCTCGATCGAATGTTCCGTTTAAACGCTAGCGCACTTTCAAGAATTTCTCCCCATAGGCCATAATGTAAAAGAAATCTTTGTCGTAGCCCTGTAGAAAAACTATAAGTCCTATAATCATCAAAATCAATACCGGTCTTACAATGGTGGTTTATAACATGTATACCCAATTTGAGCTCAATCGAATGAACCGTTTAAACGCTAGCGCACTTTCCAAAATTTTCCTCCATAGGCCATAATGTAAAAGAAATCTTTGTCGTAGCCCTGTAGAAAAACTGTAAGTCCTATACACACCAAAATCAATACCGGTCTTGCGACGGTGGTTTATAACCTATATACCCAATTTGAGCTCAATCGCATGCCCTGTTCAGGAGCTATTGTGTTCACTCACACACACACAAACACACACACACACACACACACACACACACACACACACACACACACACACACACACACACACACACACACACACACATACACACATACATACATACATCTCGTAAAAATAGCATAAATGAATTCAGAAGACCTCAAAACGTGTCAATACACCAAAATCTCGAATTCGAATTTTTTCATGATTACAATACTTTCCTTACATGGTACATGTTCGGAAAGTAAAAAGGAGGGGCTTACAGAATTAAAGCTTTTTTTTTTTCTGTAATTTATTTTATTTTAATTTATGAAGTTTTTTCTCTCTCCTGAAAATAAAAAATTCCTGTTTGTGACTGAGGTGGTTTCTGCACTCACCGATTCAATTATTATTACAACAAAACATGTCATACATTCAACATGACGGTCAACTACCATCTCGAATCGTAAAGAGAGCATGTTCCACAGCTGACCGCGGTGTGTATCCGGAGGAAATGTTGGCGGAAATGCTGTCTTTTAAGATCAGGCAAAGTTCTTGGATTGTCAGGATATAACCAAATGTTTCAAACTCCTACCAAGCCAAAAGTCGCATGGATTGAACTGTCTGGGGACCGGGGGAGCCCATGTACCAGGGAAGTAGCTCCCTGGAGGTGAATATTTGAACTACTTTTTACTTTCCGAACATGTACCATGTAAGGAAAGTATTGTAATCATGAAAAAATTCGAATTCGAGATTTTGGTGTATTGACACGTTTTGGGGTCTTCTGAATTCATTGATGCTATTTTTCGAGATGCATGTATGTATGTGTGTGTGTGTTTGTGTGTATGTGAGTGAACACGATAGCTCCTGAACGGGGCATGCGATTGAGCTCAAATTGGGTACACATGTTATAAACCACCGTCGCAAGACCGGTATTGATTTGGGTGTGTATAGGACTTATAGTTTTTCTACAGGGCTACGACAAAGATTTCTTTTACATTATGGCCTATAGGGAGAAATTCTTGAAAATGCGCTAGCGTTTAAACGGTACTTCCGATTGTGCTCAAAAAGTGTATATATGTTATAAACCACCGTCGCAAAACCTGTATTGATTTGGGTGTGTATAAGTCTTATAGTTTTTCTACAGGCCTATGACAAAGATTTCTTTTACATTATGGCCTGTGGGGGGAAATTCTAGAAAGTGCGTTAGCGTTTAAACAGTACATTCGATTGAGCTCCAAAAGTGTATATATGTTATAAACCACCATCGCAAGACCGGTATTGATTTTGGTGTGTATAGGACTTAAAGTTTTTCTACAGGGCTACGACAAAGATTTCTTTTACATGATGGCCTATGGGGAGAAATTCTAGAAAGAGCGCTAGCGTTTAAACGGTACATTCGATTGAGCTCAAATTGGGTATACATGTTATAAACCACCATCGCAAGACCGGTATTGATTTGGGTGTGTATAGGACTTATAGTTTTTCTACAGGGCTACGACAAAGATTTCTTTTACATTATGGCCTATGGGGAGAAATTCTTGAAAGTGCGCTAGCGTTTAAACGGTACATTCCATTGAGCTTCAATTTGGTATATATATTTGAATGATTCATCGATTAAAATTTATTTAAATGCTTGGTAATGATCTTAATCGTAAGTGTTCGGAAAGTCGAGTGGAGTCACTCCAGATTTTTTTTTTAATTATTATTATTTGCTCAAACAAATTCCCATACCTTCATTACGTTCCTGCACAAAATCTCATAACTTTCTGAACAATAGTTTCGTCTGTAGACAACTTTAAAATGGGGTCGTTTAATTTCGGGCAACCTGTACATTTTTGAGAGAATGTTGGAAAGGAGTTTTATTGTGTACAGTATATTTTTTTTTTTTAGGAAAAATTTTAGAAATCTGGCAACATTCATTGCCGGATACAGAAAGGGGAAAGCCGTGTTAGGTTCATCCGCCAGGTTCATCGCTTGCCACAGATGTAGAGACCCTTTTTTTGACGGCAGCTGGCTGTGCACGAGCACAGCCAGCTGTCGTAAAAAAAAAGGGTCTCTAGATCTGTGGCACGCGATGAACGTTTCGATCGTCCGCCATCTTCCTGGTAGTTAAGTCGAGCGATGGCAACGCCTGCCCTTTTTTTCAGCATTGGGAAAGGGTTGCGTCTCAAAGGGTTAAAGAGGACAGTCTAGGGTGGCAGATTCAAAAGTCAGAAACTTGGGGTGAAGAAGAAGTTGGGTGAGGGCAGCAGTTTTAAGTATTTGATCCATGACGTAAAAATAAAAAAGGCAAAACTGCATACACATAGATACATACATACGAACCTTCATCTTCATACACATACAGACGTTTGAAAGGTTGCATGAAATAGGCATTAAAGTTTTTCAGTGGCGGCCCGTGGTCAAAACTGTTAGTGCAGCCGGAAGCATATGAGCCCCCCCCCCCCTTTCCTCCGGACAGGATTGGAAAATCTTTGTTACTGAATTCGAAAGCTGGCGGATTAAGCCCTCACCGAGGGGGAAAAAAATAGAAATTACATAAAAAAATGTAAGAGATCCTATTTTACTTCCATAAAATGGACATAAATTTCAACCAGCCGCTCTTATCCTCAAAATTGCATTAATCCGTGTCTGATTCGAAGTTTACTTATAATTTTCTTTTGTAACGATAACTTGAGAAGAAAAGGAAAAAAAAAAAAAAAAAAAAAAGAAAACTTACTTATTTTTTATAAGTCAAATCAATCCTCCTTTCTTTTAAACATGCGAATCGGTCAGTGATGTCCCCATAAAAAGGCGTTGTTTTAATTCAGATATCCATAATTTTAAAAGCTCTTTAAAATTTTCCATGTTTAAAGAATTTTCTCGCTCGCCATGTCCTCTAAATGCCAGTTCTTGCTTACTTAAAAACAATACTGCTTTGATGGGTCATTGTCCATTCATAAGCGTCTATTCAGGCTTACCTTCTTGATAAATTCAGCAATATAAAGTCGAGAGTTTTCCAAACATATATTCTCCTTACCCCCTCCCTCACTCCTCGTCCGAGCCAATCAGTGAGACGAGTTCTCAAGTTCAGCCGCCGTTAAAAAATCGTTCATCGGCTGTATCAGCTGCATACTCCCTATGCCGGAGAGGCTGCTTACGCAGCCGTTGTCATGGCAACGGTGCTGCCAATTTTCTTTTCAGCGCTCTAGGCTGAACCAAAGATTTTCCCAATTGAATTGCGGGAAGATTAAACTGCTTTTTTTCTGAATGAGCGATCCGGTCACAATACGTTTTTTTTTTTTTTTGTTTGGTTTTTTTCGGAGATTTTTTTAATTTACCGTAGGAATTCCACAATTCTAATCTGAATTTAGGAAAATTAGTAGAATAAATTATTTTAAAGTATGTGCTGATAATTTCAAGTGCAGCCCGGCTGTACTTGCTGTATCCCACGAGCCGCCACTGAAGTTTTTATATTTTTAAAAGAGAACAAAGTAGTGCAAAAGAATGCAAAGGAATAATTTTGGAGTACAGGTTTTGAAAGAAGTACGGGGCTCATGAAAAAGCAGTACGAAACTCCCGAAAGGAGTGCGACTGGTCACTTCATTTTTCACGAATAATCGTGACCACAAACCCAATGCATAAAGCAACTGCGCTGATCTTGAAAGACTTTCGCAACTGTAATCAAATCTTCCGACTGAGGTATAAGATTGAATTACAGATTTAATTTCCAATCCTTCCATCCAAGAAACCTGATACTGCATTTCTTCCGGCGTTTTCTAGAGGAAAAGAACACCAAGCTTATTAAGTTTCGATCTTTTGGCGACCAGTTCTCACGCATTTCACCATTGCCAACAATGCGAAAGAGTGCGCGGCGTACATAAGAGTGTACGCACCGCTCATCAAGTTGCGCAACCAAATTTTCTTGAAAACACAATGAATCTTCGCTCATAATTTTCAAAAAAAATCTGGCATCTGCCTGCCAAAACAGATTCTCTCATTAACATGATTATGGAATGGGCCGCGTGCCAAAATGGCGACCCCAAATAGAATTACACATTCCACTCAACTCAACCCTTTCGCGCGCACAAAAAAAAAAAAAAGAAAAAAGAATAAACGTGACTGCCTCTTCTATATTCAAATGAAAACCAGGCATCCGGGGAGAAAAAAAAAAAAATAAATAAGAAATAAAATTAAAAAAACGGCATAGAGAGTAATAAAGAAAATTAACAAGTATGCAAAGCGACTTGTTCGCGCTGTTTAATGAATCAACATTCCACCGCAAAAATGCTAAACGTCGAAGAAGCAAAAAACAGGGTCAAGGAATTTTGGGAGACAGTTGATTGGACAGAAGAAACAGATACAGATATGAAAGGAGATCTAAAAGTAGTATTTATTTATTTATTTTCAAATATTGCTTATTTTTTTTAAATGCAAAGCCCATACCATTTGCCACCCTCGACAGGTGCTGATGCTAATTATTGTGAAAGGGACTAATTCACCGCAAGTGTTCAATTGACGTGAAAGGCCGATCATACTGTTCATTGTTCAATGATTCAAGCTGTTACGGTTAAAGTCTGCCAGTGGTAAAAATCCGAGGTTGTGTTACAGGCAGTTACTAGCTATTTACCTGCTGAATTCAGAGCGTTCGTAATAATTTTTTTTTTTTTTACCGTAGGTTTTTTTTACAGTAGGAATAAGGTGACGGTCATTCCTAATCTTTTAAGGTCATTTTATCTATGCTTTTGCAAAAAATGAGTCTTGTTTTTAAATGAAAGCAGATTTAGGGAGCATAGAAGTTAAAACTTTTTCACTAAATTAAACGTATATTTTTTAACCCTTGAAAGAGCAGTGTTCCCGCTCTGGGAACACCCAACTCTGACGTTTTAATACAGTACTGTACTGACGTACAGTAAAATAGAAGAATGCGAGAATAGCCGGATAGATTGCCCAATGCTGAAAAAAGGGCAGCCGTTGCCATCGCTCGACTTAACTGTAGGTAAAATAATAATAATAAATAAATAGTTCAGTCTGCTAGCTAATCTGTAGTAACATTTCGTTTGCATTTAGAGTTTATTCATGTATGTCTTTAGAGACATTACACGTGCACTGCTACAGAGATTTATAACGAGATGGGAGTTTTTTATTGCCTCTTTGATATCGCCCTAGAAACTGAAATACTCATTACATCTTGTCTCGGATTTTTCAAAATGATTATAAATTGAAGAAATAAACAAATAAATAAGTTCAGTCTGCTAACCAATCTGTAGTAAATTTCTGTTTGCATTTTGAGTTTATTCATATATGTCGTTAAAAACATTACACTTGCACTGCTACAGAGATTATTATAACAAGAGGGTAATTCTTTATTGCCTTTTTGGTACCGCCCTAGTGAATGGAATACTTATTACATCTCTTCTACTGCTGTAAATGACTCTAAATTGAAAAAAAAAATTATATGCAAATGTTCAGTAATTTTATCATAATTGCCGAGTGTTTCAAAGACGTGTTGCTACTGATGTATCGACGCAGTTTTTGACGCCCCGCGTCTATCAATTACGAAACCTTAACGCCTCTTAAACGAATTAAGCTAAACCAACTTCGTGAGTTCCAGAAGGACACGTGTAATGACCAAAGCCATTAATTTTCGACCAAACTTCATGGGACCAAGACGTGACTTGCATGTTTCCAACGAGGTTGGGAAACGACAACCCGTTGGAAAAGACTTAACGTGAAGAATCTGCGGGATAAATCTTCAGCGCAACTTTTATGATGAAACAATGCGGCCTTCGAAGAAACGGTAATTTGAGATGTCGAGATAATAATTTTTGTACCTCAAAATACCTTGGTTGCTTTTCTGATTAAATATGGTTTTGGAAGGAGGTTCGTTAAGATGTAATGTTATAGCAAATAATTACGGTGTGTTGCATTCAGTCAACACCTCCTACACATGCAATGCCTGAGAACAGAAACTTTTACGTCATCACTAGGTCCACTAAAATGACGTCATCACACAATGTACTTTCACAAAGTAAAACTATTCAAAGTGTGTGGTGAAATCACTCCAGCATAAACCATTTTAATGATTTAAGATAGAAAATTTTATTTCACGACAAGTAGGAAAATTTAACTATCGCTAATTATATAATATGAAATAGAAATAGATCATGATAAATTATTTTTTATCAGAAAGGTATTTTAATTTTTATATTCAACTTAAGATATTTTGTAAAATTTGTATCACTCACTCAGAAATTTTAAACAGTTTTACTTTCCGAAAGTAAAACTGTGATGACGTCATCTTAGAAGACCTAAAGATGACGTAAAAGTTTCTGCTCTCGGGCCTCCCATGTCTAGGAGGTGTTGATTCAGTCCGAAGTTAGCTTGTTCCTGTTATACGTAGACATGAGTACTAGAGATGAGTTCGGGCGCATTTTTTGAAGCCCGAGCCCGCAGACTTTTAATCCGAGCCCGAGCAATATTATTAAAGTTGGAGCCCGAGCCCGAAATTTCAGCTAAAGACAAATAAAATTAACTACTTCATTAAGAGGATACAATAATTTTTGGAGCTTCACACATCTTCTAGTCCCCCGTGCCGCTGTTTTTTGAAATAAGTACGTCTATTTATCCCATGAATCACTTTTTAAAATCTGTTTCAAGGAGTATGTTCAACAAAGGAGAAATTTTTCACGAGCCCGAGCCCGAACGCAATCGTGAATTACAGAGCCCGAGCCCAAGTCGGGCCCGGGCTCCGGCTCGGGCTTTCGGGCTCGGGCTGAGCCCGTCTCATCTCTAATGAGTACAACTGGGGAACGGGTCAAAGCTAGGTTTTCGAGAGGGGACGGAAATTTATCTTTTCTAAGGGTACTTAATACTTCAAAGCTCTAACTATAACCTTTAAATTTTGAGTAGAATATTTTGTGCTATGACAAGCCTATACGAGGGGCATCTGGGAGTGATGCCTTGGTCGGTGAGCTTTTTAAGGGGCTCTAACGGGTCACGTTACATCTGGAGTAAACTGATCAAAACTCCAGACCGTTAGAACGACAGCCGCATGATACGCCAGAACAAGTAATTAATGTATTAATTTATTATATTTGGTGCTGTTAATAAATAAGTTTATTTTCCCCGTTGATTATTGCTATCAAACATAGTAAAACATTCAATGTTGTCCGTTTTAAGTGGCGTTTTCTGAAAATTCTTTTTTTCAATTATTTTAAGGTCGTGCCCATTTATAAATACTTCTCATATTTAGTAGTATTGTCCAATTTTTATGCTCATTCTAAAAAAGTCATTGGCGAAATTATTAGTTGCTCAGGTACAGGCAAGTTTGAACTTTTAAAACTTAGTAGCTAATCTGAAAAGTTGTTGTGATTTCTGTCTGTCTGTCAGTCCCAAGCTTCAGTCGACCTTTTTTCACTCCTACCAATGGTTTTCTTATGTATGAACCTACGCTTCAAAGCGTGAGTGTTTTCTTACCACTCCAGTCAATGAGTGTTATGAAGTGCCTCTCTCAAGCACTGAAAGGGTTAACTAACTTTTGGATGATCGTCAATAGCTGAAACTGATTTGCTTTCAGTTGAAGAAAAAAATATCTGCCTTTATGTGTGTTTGTTTGCACGAATGAACGATGGAGAAGAAATATTTTTTTATTTTATTATTTTTTAACCCTTTGAGGCGCAACCCTTTCCCAATGCTGAAAAAGGGCAGCCGTTGCCATCGGTCGACTCAACTACCAGCAAGATGGCTGACGATCGAAACGTTCATCGCGTGCCACAGATCTAGAGACCCTTTTTTTGACGCAGCTGAACAGCCAGCTGTCGTCAAAAAAGGGTCTCTAGATCTGTGGCACGCGATGAACGTTTCGATCGTCCGACATCTTGCTGGTAGTTAAGTCGAGCGATGACAACGGCTGCCCTTTTTCAGCATTGGGCAATCTATCCAGCTGTTCTCGCATTCTTCCATTTTTTAGCACATGTCTGTGCTGTTAAAAATAATCGTGACCATTTTTTGACTGGAAATGACGTGCTAAAAAGTAAACGATTCTTGTCGAGCTGTGTCACCCGCAACTATTTTTATAGAAATCAGATCTATTCTTCGTGACTGGCAACAGTCAAAACGTCAGAGTTTGGTGTTCCCAGAGCGGGAACACTGCGCGTTAAAGGGTTAAAAGAGGGTTTAATTTTTACAACAAACGGAAACCAACAGGAAAATTACTTACGGTAAAACATGCATATAATATCCTACACCATAATGTTCATAAAGAATGGAACTATAGAGCACCCTTACCTGAAAGATAAAAGGAAAAATTATTACAATATACTTAAAAATAAATAAATTTAAAAAAAAAATAAATAACATCAGAATTTAAACATCTTTAGGAGTTCTTTTTATTGTGATTTAAAGCTCATACTGATATATCCTCCATCAAAGAATGTCTTAAATTTAATGGTCTTTAAATTTTATTTAATGATAGAAGAACAAAGTACGCATATTCGCTTAAATCCAGCATCGTGTATTTGAGTTTCTTATCAGATATCCTGCGATAAAACTAATCAAAATAAATCATGTCAAAACCATCAGTTATAGAACACTTTCAAACGCGGTCTTAATTGTGTATGCTCTGCTGCTTAGCATATAGTAAAATATTTGCTTCCATCGTTGCTTCCCGGCATGGGTATTTGAATGCTCAGCAAGGGCGGATTAAAGGGGGTAGGGGAGGAGGCGACCGCCTCCCCCCCTAGAAAAAAGAACTTAATGTAATAGATCCTATTTTACTTCCATAAAATGTATGTATATGTCAATCTTCTAACTAACCGGCCCTATCGACAAACTAACTGCCCCCCCTCCCGACAAACTTGCATTAATCCGCCACTGATGCTCAGCTATGAATTCTAAGATCCATGCTAGAAGTAACGATTGCCAAAGAAGGGGTTCGCTGTGTTTTTGCAACAGTGGGAGAGAACAGGCTAAAACCAATAATAATTACCAACAACATTAACCCTTTAACGCGCGGTGTCCTCGCCGAGAGGACACCAAACTCTGACGTTTTGACTGTTGCCAGTCACGAATTGTCCCCCCGTCCCCCGTATTGGCAGCACAGGAAGATACTAAGGGAGACTTCAATCAGACAGGTATCACCCCGAAAACTACTCATAAAATTATGTTCAAACACCTTAACCCTTTAACGCGCAGTGTTCCCGCTCTGGGAACACCCAACTCTGACGTGTTGACTGTTGCCAGTCACGAAGAATAGATTGGATTTCTATAAAAAATAGTTGCGGGTGACAGAGCACCGTGAGAATCCTTTACTTTTTAGCACGTCATTTCCCCGTAAAAAAAAAAAAGTTGTCACGATTATTTTTAACAGCCCTGACATCTGCTGAAAAATGGAAGAATGCGAGAACAGCTGCATAGATTGCCCCATGCTGAAAAAAGGGCAACCGTTGCCATCCATCTTGCTGGTAGTTAAGTCGAGCGATGGCAACGGCCGCCGTTTTTTCAGCATTGGGAAAGGGTTGCGCCTCAAAGGGTTAAAGCATTTATATTGTTACTGGTCCAATAATCCAGAAAATTCCTTTGTTTGTCTATTAAAAATCTATCAGCACTACGTTTGCTATTTACGACAGAGAGCAATCCTTTATAAACATCTCATATATAAATTTTGTTTTTTGCTATTCACGCGCTCTTAACCAATAAAGAGTGTCAACCACTCTCAAGAGGCAAAAATAGTTGCATTAGTAGCCTTGCCGACATAAAAAAGTAACCAAATTAGCAACTCTTTCTTAGTATTGAAAATGTAGCATTTTTACTGAATTTAGTTCAAAAGTATATTATCGACATTGTAAACTTTAGAAAAATGCACAAGATGAGCAAATCGAAGTAAATTTTAATAGCTAATAAAATAATTTAATTTAAATATTGAAATATTTTAAAAATAATTTTTGTATCCAGAATAGTAGCATTTTTTTAAAATTCGATAGTGTATTATTGACATCGAAGAATTTAAAAAAAGAAAAAAAAATGAACGCAAGAAGATATAATAAAATTGATTATTCTTTCTACTTGTTCATTATATATTCTTGTTCTTTGTCACATATTATACTCACACTTCTCATACATTATGCAATGAACTAATGCAAGTAACACTTATACATTTTCTGGCGCCATTTTTAAGTAAAAAAGAATTCCCAAAATGAGACATAAAAAAATATTGTTTACGTTATATTTTCTAGTCCTCTTGCAGAAGCAAGACTTTTACTGAATTGGATTATGATGGCCAAATTGCTACTTGGTACACGAAAATAGCTCGTGGATAGGAACTAAAGCACTAATTATTGTTAGAGTAAAAATATTAATTAAGATTAGTATTCAACGCTGTGAAGAGGGTAAGGGCGCCAAATAAAATAATTGCTCTAAAGCCCTTTCTATTTCATAAGCAGGCCTGTAACTATGGCCAAAGTTCCTGACTTTTGAAAAGCGTTTATTATTATTATTATTATTATTATTATTATTATTATTATTTACTGAATTTTGAGACCTCTTAGATGCTTAAGTCGCGCCTGTGCGGAAATCCGCCACTGCATCAAAGTTGAACTGTTCTTCCCAGATTGAACCAAGCAGTTATTTGACCAGCAGGATTCAACTCATATTTCAAAGCAATATAAATCTAACAGACAGCATTTCTTTCTTTAACCCTTTAACGCGCAGTGTTCCCGCTCTCGGAACACCAAACTCCGACGTTTTGATTGTTGCCAGTCACATTTCTATAAAAATAGTTGCGGGTGACACAGCTCCACGAGAATCCTTTACTTTTGAGCACGTCATTTCACGTGAAAAAAAATTGTCATGATTATTTTTAACAACACTGACATCTGCTGAAAAATGGAAGAATGCGAGAACAGCTGGATAGATTGCCCAATGCTGAAAAAAGGGTAGCCGTTGCCATCCCTCGACTTAACTACCAACAAGATGGCGGATGATCGAAATGTTCATCGCGTGCCACAGATCTAGAGACCCTTTTTTGACGACAGTTGGCTGTGAGCGATGGCAACGGCTGCCCTCTTTTACAGCATTGGGAAAGGGTTGTGCCTCAAAGGGTTAAAAGAAAAAAATTGAACTCATCAGACTAAGTATAAATTGGAATTAACACCAAGGTTCAGCCGTTCTTCCCAGACAGGAGAAGATAAAGCTGCGAAGAAAGGAGAATCTCGCCGTGAATCGAGAGTCTGCGTAAACAAAGGATTAACTCCCCGATTAAAGAAGCAGATTAGCCCATATAACTCAATTTATTACACAGGCCAATGTGTCAAAAGCGGATTATTATGCAACGGGATTCGGGAAAAGGGAAAACGCGGATAATTTTTTTTTTTTAATGACTTCCACGTTCGCTATAGCGCATTTGACGGCGATTCGTTATCACATTTTACCACGAAAAACTTTTAAATTGTTTTAACTAAAAAAGTTTTAGGGAATTGTTAAAATAGTAGTCTTGAAAAGAAAATAAAAAAAATTAGGAATACGAAACGTAGATTAATTAACAATTCATCAATTCATTAATTTTTAGGGAGGAATATTTTATGCACATAAATTAACGAATTAATTAAAAACGTCAATTGCTCTCAATACTTTGTCTGTTTAAGGTAACCCCCAGAGGACAGAAATGAGGTCATGATTTTAATTAATTTTCGATGTGGAATAAGATGATTAAGGAATTAATTTCAAACATATTTACCAAGGTCAAATCTGTTTTTACAGATAATACAGCGGCATACAAAGATAAACATGCTTTAAATAATTGCCTTATCGCAAAATTTTTATAATAAAATAGAAAGCTTTAAAATAGTAGAAACATGCTGGCATAATGCTATTTATTAAGGCCTTCTTAGTGAAAAAAATTTATATTCGTAAGAAAAGTTAAAAGTAAGAATTTGTTTTAAAAACTAGTAAAGTTTGAATACTTTTAACGTATGAAATTCTAAATGCATTGAAAGTTTGGATATAGTTTTCATATTTTCAATAATTATTCGTTTTCTAAGTCTCTCTAAAGAATTTTCTTTGATTGACATTATTTGCAGGCACATTTTGTGTGCAACTACTGTTGGTCGCTCTAGAGAGGTTTTACTGTGCCAATTTCATCCACATTATCGCAGAAACATTCGAAAATAGGTTTTTCCCGAACACCGTTCGGGTACAAAGGAAGTTTTTTTTATTTATTTATTTACTTTTATTTATTTCGTCCGAATATCTCTCGGTCTATATATTTTTGTACGCCGATCCTCCGCTTTGGCCCATCTTTTTATCCCTCCTTTTTTGCCCGCAGTCTTCCTCGTGCATGTTCTTTTCCTGACATGCATTAGAAGCACTGCATCTGCTCTATATTCCTGTAGTGTGTTCTTTTCCGTACATCACGCTGCTCGGGAAAAAAAAAACAACTTTAAGTAAAAATGCCATTTTTTATGTCGTTTTCATTTTTAAAAAAAAGCATAAAATAGTCATCGATATTTGTAAACAATCGATTTTTTTTATTGCAGAACCGTTTATAAAAAATATTTATTTGAGCACAATATGGCAGATAAACAGAACTTGTTAAACGGTTAAAATTTATAAATTTAAGAAAATTGGAAGAACTCGACCTCTTAGATACCAGAAAATAAAAAAAATATGTGTGGTGAAACTTTCCCTGCTTCAGTATAGCCGCATTAAATATATCCTACTTTAACACAAAACCCATTTCAAGAATTTTTTTTTAACACACACACACACACAAAAAAAAAAAGAAATAATGTAGTCTGTAATAGTGAAAGCAGCAGTTGCCAAAAATGATAATAAAATACATTTTATTTTTAATTTTTAAGAAAATTATTCAGTTTATCTAATAACTAGTCATAGTAATTTTCTAAAGAAATTATATATAATATTTTCTGGAATGACTATACTTAAACTTTTTTAAAAAAATGAGTTTAAAAAAACTTCAGATTTTATTTTCCTATCTTATCTAATGACAATAAAACTAGGAATCTTTCAAAATAAATAGTTGTTCGTCTAGAAATTATTTAGATTTATAGCTTAGTGTCAATATATCAGCCATTTTATTTACATAAAGACGAAAATTTTCTAAATACACAGTAAGCAGAACAGTGGGCCTTTAAGGCACACACACAGTACCAGATTCAGGCGATGGGACAGGGGTGCTCCAGACGCCACAAAAGAGAATGCTTAAGGGTAGTGTAACGATGAGTATTTGATTGTTTATTGTTTAATCATTAAATTGCGTTGTTACGGTCAGAAAATCCAGGTTCGATGCACTTGGTTGCAATATAATTAAAAGACATTTAATACTTAAAACTGTTTTTATTTAAAAGAACTATTGAAGCATTATTACAACGGGTGGTGATGGCTTAGCGAAATAATAATACGTCCTGTAAGGACTGTGATAATAAGATGGAATCAATTAAAAAATTACGCCAGCACAGAATTACATATTGGCGAGAACAAACACTTGGCTGAGATAAATAACGCCAATCCCAGAGCAACCCTAAAACTTAATCCAATAAAAATAAAGTGACGGAATTGCGAGCAAATAATTTTAAAGATGAGGCAGGGCAACAGAAAATAACTTACGCCAGCAGGATGCCAAGAAGGGAAGCAAAAAACGTTCGTTGCGATTGCAAACGGACTTAATATAATCTATTTTTAATACAACGGCTCCACAGGTCTGATGTAGAGAAATAAACAGTTAAGGATAATGCATACGGGGAAAAGCGAATATACAGATTAAAAGCCGAAATGACCGAAAAATGAGAACAGAAATGATTTAGAATACATTATTTTGGATAGATTACATTAAAGGAAGCGAAATTAAATGACTATTAAAATTAGATATGTGATCTTCATCACAGGTAGCATTCTGCTTCATTATACACCTTGAATAAGTAAAATGATTTTTCTTATAATTTAGTCCCTACCAAAATTCTTTACATTGGTTTAGACCAGGGATGGGCAAACTACGGCCCCCAGGCCAAATCCGGCCCGCTGGAAGGTTTTATCCGGCCCGCGGATAGAATTTTAATTTGCCGGTCAGCCAGAAATTAAAAGAAGATATATATTTATATATTATATATCCATATTACGAATTATGAAGATGGCTTGAAAAAACTGCATTTTGAGTTCGAACGCAAATTTCAAGATTTCAATGCCATTCAAACAGAACTGGATATTTTTACCATTGCCTTTCAATGTAAATTGTGAAGCAGTGAGGTCAGATTTGCAGCTTGAATTAAATGAGTTGCAATCTAACAATCATCTCAAGCAGTTGTTTCTAAATATGCCAAAGTTAGAGTTTTACAAATCATTATAGAAAGTAAGTTTCCCAAATTTAATAACTCCCGCCTAGAAAATCAGTGCTATGTTTGCTTCATCTTATATATGTGAACAAGTGTTTTCAACTATGAACCTTAGAACGAATTCTTTCAGAAGTAGACTGGCAGATGAGCATTTAGCCTCGTTCCTTAGAATCAGTACATCTCAGTTCAAACCTCAATATAAGGAACTTTTAAAAATGAAATCGCAATTTCATTCATCTCATTAACTTATTTAAATTGTAATACTTGTATATTGCTTTTAAAATTTTAGAAAAATTTATCTTGGCCCGCCAAACTTTTTTTTTTTTTCGATTTTTGGCCCGCGACTGAAAAAGTTTGCCCATCCCTGGTTTAGACCAAAACTTTGCTTTATTGTAAATTTTGTTTGAGTGAAATATGTTTTTTTTTCAAAATTCAGCTCCTCCCCCCAAAAATTGCTGGTTTCGCCACAGCACACACACACAGTGAGAACAATAAAATTCGTAAAGTTAAGTCAAGTTTCTGGAAATAATAAATGTTTATGGGATGAATAATAAACGTTTTGCAAAGAATCAACCTCACAATTTTTATTGAATATTCTGGAGTGTGATACTTAACCCTTTGAGGCTCAACCCTTTCCCAATGCTGAAAAAAGGGTAGCCGTTGCCATCGCTCGACTTAACTACCAGCAAGATGGCGGACGATCTAAACGTTCATAGTGTGCCACAGATCTAGAGGACCCTTTTTTGACGACAGCTGGCTGTGCCGCACAGCCAGCTGTCGTCAAAAAAGGGTCCTCTAGATCTGTGGCACGCGATGAACGTTTCGATCGTCCGCCATCTTGCTGGTAATTAAGTCGAGCGATGTCAACGGCTACCCTTTTTCCAGCATGGGGCAATCTCTCCAGCTGTTCTCTCATTCTTCCATTTTTCAGCAGATGTCAGTGCTGTTAAAAAATAATCGCGAGCATTTTTCTACGGGAAACGACGTGCTATAAAGATTCTCGTGGAGCTATGTCACCCGCAACTATTTCTATAGAAATCCAATCTATTCTTCGTGACTGGCAACAGTCAAAACGTCAGAGTTGGGTGTTCCCAGAGCGGGAACACTGCGCGTTAAAGGGTTAAAGAGCCCTAAAAAATTAATTCACGCGCGTTCAAGTACAATTCTTAACGACCAATGCCTAAGTGGAACCCGGTACGGTCATGGTCGTGAAGGGTGTTGTCTACAACACAGAAAAGTGTTTGCCACTATTTTGGAATCACTTGTGGAAAAAAAAAAAAGTAGGTTAATTTCAGAGCGGGAGTTCAGACAACAAGAACATCAGGAGTAATTAACAATTTTAATGCAGAGCTTTTAAAATGGCACATGATATCGTGTTGCAACAGGAACGATGGTTAATGTAGTCAATGTTAAACATGTTAATTCATTCGGATTAAATGCTCTTATGTACGTAAATGAAAATATTAGGTTGTAACGAAAGTTTCCCGCCACCGCAAACATCGTCAGCGCACAGTTCGTGTTGGCGCATTTGCTCCTATTTTGTCAAACGATTTTTGGCATTTGAAAGAAAGAGGCTTACTTTATAACAGTGTGTTGTGAAATCTGTAAAAAATATAGTTATCATTAAGTACAAGGTGTCTCAAATGGAACTATCCCTCTAGAGGATTAGAACCATCATTTACTTCCAGTTGTGTTGCAAAAAGTCAGCTACAGAATATCAACGAATTATGAGTACAGCTTTAAATACTATTGTTGTATCAATGTAACACGGTGCAGGTATGGTACCGAAAGTTCGAAAACAGTTGTCTAAGGAGTTAGTAGTTTTTCAGGCAGATATGGTGGAAAACTTTCGTTACAACCTGATATTTTTTTTCTTCATTCAGCTTTATTTGTAATTTGGCGACTTGTGTGGTGGATTATACGGTGACATTATATATCTGTTCCTGTTAGTAAAAAATTCGTCAAAAAGAGGCTTGGATAAGTATACTGTAAAACAAAGTAAAGAAATAAAAGAGAATGGAGTACAATATTTTACGGTAAGGCGTTCATTATACGGGAAAAAGCCAGTACCACGATCGATTGCCGACATAGTATGAAGATATTATTATTATTATTGTTATAGTTATTACTATTACTACTATTATTATTTGAATGCAATAAATTATATGGAAAATGGATTGATAATTTACACTCCTTACGGTATATCAGTTTAACCCTTTAATGCGCAGTGTTCCCGCTCTGGGAACACAAAACTCTGACGTTTTGACTGTTGCCAGTCACGAAGATGATTTCTATAAAAATAGTTGCGGGTGACATAGCTCCACGAGAATCCTTTACTTTTTAGCACGTTATTTCCCGTCAAATGGAAGAATGCGAGAACAGCTGGATAGATTGCCCAATGCTGAAAAAAGGGCAGCCGTTGCCATCACTCGACTTAACGACCTGCAAGATGGCAGACGATCGAAACGTTCATCGCGTGCCACAGATCTAGGGACACTTTTTTGACGCCAGCTGGCTGTGCGCGGGCACAGCCAGCTGTCGTCAAAAAAGGGATCTGTGGCACGCGATGAACGTTTCGATCGTCCGCCATCTTCCTGGTAGTTCATTCGAGCGATGGCAATGGCTGCCCTTTTTTCAGCATTGGCAAAGGGTTGCGCCTCAAAGGGTTAAAGGTAAGAAATAGGAAGAATAACGTTAAAATTTTGCAAGCTAAATGAATTATTAAAAATAATACATTTTCCATACATTCGTTTCCATAAATATATTTCTAGAAAATACATATAATTAAACCCGTTGGGGGCCAATTTACGCAACTGAATCTTGAAAGACCCTGTACAAAAACTTCTTGTTGAATACCATAAAATTGATAGTTATGCATGTATTTTAAATTACCTACAAGCATTAGATAAGTATTATACTGATAAAATCTTAAAATTAATCAAAGTCACGAGCATCTTAGCATATTTATTAATCTACTTTTAATTAATTGAGTAACGCAAGAAATCTGTATAATCAGTTACAGTTTGTCGTAATTGGAATAATAAAATGTATTCACAAAAAACAGCATAAATGTTTGACAGCCGTAAGTATCCTCCGTATATCCTCTTTAATTTCAGAGCACATACGATCGTGCGGGTTAGAAATTTACGTTTTTATTATTAGGTTGTAACGAAAGTTTTCCGCCACTGCAAGTATTGCCTGCACATGCAGTTCGCGTTGGTGTCTTTGCCAATATTTTGCGAAACGATTTTTGTTATTTGAAGGAAAAAGACTTGTTTTAGAGCACTGTGTTGTGAAATCTGTAAAAAAATATCGTTATGATTAAGTATAAGGTGTCTGAAATGGAACTATCACGCTACCCGATTGAACCATCATTTACTCTCAGTTCTGTTGCAAAAAGTCAGCTGCAGAATGACACCGAATCATGGGTACAGCTTAAGGTACTACTGTTGTATCATATGACACTGTGAAGATTTGGTACCGAAAGTTCAAAAACGAGGACTAGGACATTTAAGAAGCAGAGCGCTCTGGCCGGCCTAATGATGCTGATGAGGACCGCCTACGACAATCTGTGGAAAAGAATAAAATATTCATCCACTCGAGAGCTAGCTGAAAGAGTTAGACTTTAGTGCCATGTCCATTAGTCGCGCTGCATCGCATAAACTTGACATATAAGGTCAATAGCTGGGTACCGCGTGAGCTGACTCAAGCAAATCTGGCGGAAAACTTTCATTACAACCTTATACTTTTTAGTCGATAAAATACAATTGTGCAAAAGAAAAAGAAAAAGCAACCTTTATTCTCCAGAAAAGTCAATTTCAAATACTTTTTTCCGCCATCAAAAATACCTTTAAATGAATTAAAATTCTCAAGAAATAAATGATAATTCAACTTGAAAACCAATCGGGTCCTAAAGAGGTATGTAAGCTGTTCAGTTTGCATTAACCCTTTGAGGCGCAACCCTTTCCCAATGCTGAAAAAAGGGCAGCCGTTGCCATCGCTCGACTTAACTAGCAGCAAGATGGCGGACGATCGAAACGCTGGCTGTGCCCGTGCACAGCCAGCTGCGTCGAAAAAGGGTCTCTAGATCAGTGGCACGCGATGAACGTTTCGATCGTCCGCCCTCTTGCTGGTCGTTAAGTGGAGCGATGGCAAAGAATTGGGCAATCTTTTTCTAGAATTGGGCAATCTATCCAGCCGTTCTCGCATTCTTCTATTTTTCAGCACATGTCAGTGCTGTTAAAAATAATCGTGAGGATTTTTTACGGGAAATGACGCGCCAAAAAGTAAAGGATTCTCGTGGAGCTATGTCACCCGCAACTACTCTTATAGAAATCAAATCTATTCTTCGTGACTGGCAACAAATGATAAATCTATTCTTCGTGACTTTCAATAAATGATAATTCAGCTTGAAAACCAGTCGGGTACTAAAGAGGTAAGTAAGCTGTTCAGTTTGCATTAACCCTTTGAGGTGCAACCAACCCTCGTGACGTCAAAACGTCAGAGTTTGGCGTTCCCAGAGCGGGAACACTGCGCGTTAAAGGGTTAACCTGTGCTACTGTGAGGGCCCCGTTAAATTTGGGATCAGAGTGTTGTCACATGTTCTCTTGCATAAGTCACTAAATTTCTCCCAGAATCCTTAAAATCACTTGAAAAAGCACTTAATTTTTTTTATTATTATGCAATGCATCGTATTAGCTCCAAATGCAATGAAAAGTAGCTAAAATTTAAACATAATTTTCTAAATTCAACGAAAATTCGCTACATTTAGCTTCTTTTCATTGAATTTTTGAAAGTTTTCATTAAATTTAGCGACAAATTTTAGAGATTTATAGCGAAAAGTGTGTGAATCGGCAACGTACATAGCACGTACACCAAACTCCCTGCTGTAAATTAGCCTCGCCTGTGAATAAGTTAGCTACCAAATAATAGTTAATAGTTGCTAGCAAATGAGTGCAAAGCTTTCAAAAATCCGGAAGCAGTATACTTCGAATAAAAACAAAAATTTATCTAAGAAATTCTTTTCCCATCGAACGTTTCTTCTCTACCTGCATTCTTCTGCAAAAGAAAGGTTAATTGAAGAAAACAATGACAAGCTCATTGTTCTGCAGACTGAAGTACGTATATTCTTTTTGAACGGTATTTAAAACGTTTGAATGGCAATTTTCAGAATGGACTCTATTCATTTAACTCCAATAAAACTTAACGTTGTATTGTCACTGCCTTGTTAGCACAGCAAATGGAGCAAATGCACTGAATAGAAAAAGGCTAAGAGAAAAGTGATGTATTAGTTCTACTTAAATAAGGAGTTACAAGAAGTAGCACTAGATTTAACCCTTTAAGGCGCAGTGATCCCGCTCCGGGAACACCCAACTCTAACGTTTTGACTGTTGCCAGTCACGAAGAACAGATTGGATTTCTATAAAAATAGTTGCGGGTGACATAGCTCCACGAGAGTTCTTTACTTTTTAGCACGTCATTTCCCGTAAAAGAATGGTCACGATTATTTTTAACAGCACTGACATCTGCTGAAAAATGGAAGAACGCGAGAACAGCTGGATAGATTGCCCAATGCTGGAAAAAAGGGCAGCCGTTGCCATCGCTCGACTTAACGACCAGCAAGATGGCGGACGATCGAAACGTTCATCGCGTGCCACAAATATAGAGACCCTTTTTTGACGCAGCTGGCTGTGCGCGAGCCAGATGTCGTCCAAAAAGGATCTCTAGATCTGTGGCACGCGATGAACGTTTCGATCGTCCGCCATCTTGCTGGTAGTTAAGTCGAGCGATAGCAACGGCTGTCCTTTTTTCAGCATTGGGAAAGGGTTGCGCCTCAAAGGGTTAATGCGGAAATGTGTGTGTATTTTTAAATTATCCTTATAGTCACAAGGTCAAATTGAATGGGTATGTCCTATCATTACCTTATAGGAATAATGTAATATTCGCTGAATATATGTCAGCTAATAGTAAAATTATTTGCGCTGGCAGCTAATTCTCTGGTATTTTACACCACTTAGAGTCCTCTAAAACCCATCAGCATTTGTTCAAAATCCGTGAGTCCTCGTCTAATCCTCTCTTTGTAAGTTTTATTTTACAGGAAAATCTTATTGGTCTTAAGATACGTACTGTAAGTTTTGCAATTACTATTTTCTTTCTTATTGTAAAGAAGTTTAGTATAAAAGTATACGTAGTATGTGTCTAGATATTCATTATTTGTGAGAATAAATGTTATTCATGCATATAAAAATCCTTTAATATTCTTTACTGCAATGTTTTCATATATTTGGTATTTAAACTTGATGTATATTTCTGCAGCTATATGTGCTCAAAACAACTTCAATGAGCAGTATGTAATTTCTCGTAAGAGCAAAGACTTAGAAGTTTCGCATTTGCCTAGACCCCAAAATCGCGATGATCAGACCCTGTATAGGAATCAACTGGACTGAGCATAACAGGAAAAACCTAGATGCCTCAAAACGGTAGCCATAGTAGTGGCATGCGCATAAGCACAATGGCAATGTATGATAACGATCATGATGAATTAAATTATAAAGAGTTTTTCAATTTTCTATAAAAGGAAAGCGGAAATCTTTCTAAGGAAAATGCGTACTTTTCTAAAATAGCGCAATTAATTTTGCATTTTTGCATTGACGGCAGCCATATTAGTGGCAGAAGTGGGATGCATTTTGGAATCAAAAACACAGGACTAGGAGCATTGAATACTTTATACGAGGGGTGGTATTTCTAAATCTACGATTGAAACCAGGCCCGGACTGGCCAGATCGGCTGGTCGGCGATCGCCGAGGGCCCCCGGCCACAAGGGGGCCCCGGTGAGGCATTCAAAAGTGGATATACAACTTTATAATAAGAGTAATTTGATTAATTATTTTCCAGTAATCTTACGCAGTGACGCAGCGGAGGATCCCAGAAACCCCGCGACGCAAGGGGGCCCCCGAGAAGTCCGGGGCCCCCAAATCTCCAAAATAGTTAATAGTGATATTTAGGCGCGTAAGCCTAATTTTCAAATATTACATATTCTGATATTCTATTCCCTCTAAATTCCTCAGTAAGAGGCAGGGCCTGATTTCCGGGAAGGCATTCCGGGAAAGCGCCCGGGCTCCCAAATTGTTCTTTAAAAATTTGTAAATTTTGAAAAAGTTTTCGAAGGAGGGGGCCCCCAAGGAAGCTTTTGTCCGGGGCTCCCGAATCTACAAATCGGCTCCTGAAGAGGCCCCTTTTTAAATCTCTAGCCGAGGGCCCCCAAGAGAGACAATCCGGGCCTGATTGAAACACATGACGAAAATTGTTTTATCAGGTTGTAACGAAAGTTTTCCGCCATATCTGCCTGAAATACTAACTTCTAACTCCTTAGATAACTGTTTTTGAACTTTCGGTACCAAACCTGCACAGTGTCACATGATACAACAATAGTACTTAAAGCTGTACTCATAATTCGTTGATATTCTGTAGCTGACTTTTTGCAACACAACTGGAAGTAAATGATGGTTCTAATCTTCTAGAGTGATAGTTCTATTTGAGACACCTTATACTTAATGATAACTATATTTTTTACAGATTTCACAACACGGTGTTATAAAGTAAACCTCTTTCTTTCAAATGCCAAAAATCGTTTGACAAAATATGAGCAAATACGCCAAAGAGAACCAGGCGCGTAGCCAGGAAAATTTTTTTGGGGGGGGATATGCGACTGGAATTTTTTTCGGGGGGGGGGGGATATGAACTTATATGTGTATAAATAGACGGAATTTCATCACTAATCCAAAAATTTCGAGGGGGGATATATCCCGATACCCCCCCCCTGGCTACGCCCCTGAAGAGAACTGTGTGCTGACGAAGTTTGCAGTGGCGGGAAACTTTTGTTACAACCTAATATTTCATCACCCAGACGCAGTCTCACCACTGTTCGCCAAGGCTCATGGAAAATGCTCAATTGCGCCATTTTAATTTCATGGGAGGGAAAAGGCTAGCCGCTAGTTCTACATCTACGCAAAAAACAACCGCATCATGGTCAAAGGATGGAGGAGGAACCCGACTTCTTTCTTCCCAGACGAGCCAGCAGCTTCTTTCCTTTTCCCATGACGTGATCGGGATGTTGCGCCCAAGAGGCGAATAAAAAAGAACAAAACAACAACAAACGGACAGGGTCCAGCGACCGAACTCGTTGATGACCACGTGAGGGCGGCCCGAAAAAGAAAACAAAACGGAGTTAGTTTTCTTTTCAGGCAAATGTGGGCGGACGGATGGATCGTGACGTATCTGACACAGATAGCAGAGCGGCTTGCTGGTCTGTCCATCCAGAAAGGCACCAGCGGAGGACGAAAAAAATTCTTGACTGTCTCACGCTATGACGCAAAACAGAAATGGACCCGAAGAATAACGTTTGTTTTCTGATAGACCCCCAAAGCACCGCCTACAGATGCTGTTATGTTTTCGACAATTAGAGGGAAAGTTCTTCCAAGCGTATCATGAAAACAGGAGAGATGATTTATGGCAAAACGCTTCGATTGTAAAGCACTTCCTATACATAAGAAGTGAAAGCATTCGTCAAAGAGTTTCCATATAGGTGGCTGATCCGCCGTTGCCTTAACCCTTTAACGCGCAGTGTTCCCGCTCTGGGAACACCAAACTTTGACGTTTTGACTGTTGCCAGTCACGAAGAATAGATTGGATTTCTATAAAAATAGTTGCGGGTGACATAGCTCCACGAGAATCCTTTACTTTTTAGCACGTCATTTCCGGTAAAAAAATGGTCACGATTATTTTTAACAGCACTGACATGTGCTGAAAAATGGAAGAATGCGAGAAAAGCTGAATAGATGGCTCAATCCTGAAAAAAGGGCAGCCGTTGCCATCGCTCGACTTAACTACCGGCAAGATGGCGGACGATCGAGACAGATCTAGAGGCTCTTTTTTTGACGACAGCTGGCTGTGCGGCACAGCCAGCTGTCGTCAAAAAGGGGTCTCTAGATCTGTAGCACGCAATGAACGTTTCGATCGTACGCCATCTTGCTGGTAGTTAAGTCCAGCGATGGCAACGGCTGCCCTTTTTTCAGCATTGGGAAAGGGTTGCGCCTCAAAGGGTTAACACAGGCTACTATTTTAATGTTACAGTTTCAAGTAATAAAACAGGGTTCTAAATTTTCAATCGAAAGAAAATTGGGTACTTATGTACGTATGATCCCGGCGGTCCGCCAAGATGAGCAATTTTTTGCCAAGATAAATGCCGGATAAATGAAATAATCCATTGTTAGAAATACGTTTGGCGACAGTTTGCCAGCACATTTGACGCAAAAATCGTTTGGCGGAAATGACCGGCGGGATAATACGTTAAGTACCGAAAATTGTATTGCGTGGTAGAGTGAGCAGATGTCCGAATTATTCCAGTGAGGAACATTAGAATATTCAATTGTTCGACTGAAATCAACAGTAAAAAAGTTGATAATTAACTGCCATAGCATATGCCTAGGAAGCTAGATCACCAGTTACGTTTTAAGGAGGCCTAAGAGGCGACGAACGCGCTCAATCTGGCAGACAGCGGCACAAAAATGATAATCATACGCCAGCTTGAATATAGTATGTTCCATTCCATACCCTTTCAACGAGTCCCTGAATGCTGCCGCTGTCGTCCAGCAATAACTGACACAGACGGAATTGCTGATTTCGCATCTTTGCCTCAATGGCTCAAATAGCTCGGTATATTAAAGTAGTAACTGTTTTTAATCTTTGATTCTAGAGGCAAATCCATGAGAGCTGTCTTGTTTGCTCGTGTAAACAAGCTATAAACATGGTATTCTTGGTTAGCGTACCATGCCTTTCTGTTCCATCAATTAAATAATAATAATAATAACAACAAAGCTCATCTGTAGAATTGGTTTACCAGGAGAGAGCAGCTCATGTCACCCAATATATACACGTACATCTCATGTACACCGTCCCGATTCTAACATTCGGCAATTTTTGCAATTATTATTGACTTAAAATGAGGTAAATTATTTGAGACAAGCAAGACATATCCATTCATGGAAACGCAATGTTCGTACGGCTTCTTTTTTTGCTAAAATTCCGAACTTTTGAAAAATTGTCAAAAAATGCCCCTCTATTTAAAATAAAGAGAGCTTCCAGGCCCTGAATGGTTCTTTTGGGAGGGGGGGGGGGCTCGGCTAGAGATTGAAAAGGGGCCTCTTACTGAGGAATTCAGAGGGAATAGACTATTAGACTATATTAAGATTTAAGTCACACGTGCCTAAACAGCACATTTAACTATTTCAGAACTTTTGGAGCTCCTGATTCTTCGGTGGCCCTCTCTAGCTGCGGTGTTCCTGGGTTCCTCCGCTGAGCCACTGCGTAAAGACGTAAGAGTACTCGAAAATAAATAATCCAATTGGCCAGATATATATATATATATATATATATATATATGTAGCATTAGGCGGCTACGGGAAAGTTTGTAGTCGTGGTCCGGATAAGTCGAGGCTTTTGAGGCGCATTCTCGGCGTGGAGTATACTTGGCGAGGAGTTGACGGGCGGAGCAGGAGGAGGCGGCGCGACTGGGTAAAGACTCTGGCTTAGAGACCCCCCCCCCCCGGCCGACTGCGCCGGTGGATGGGAGAAATGAAACGGAATCCAAGTACGATTAGATGATTTTATTTGACGACTGGATACATCTTTCTTAGGCAGCTGCGTCACGCGGAAAGTCCGCTCCTGACCTGTTGCAGGTCCTTTAAAAAAGTTTTGAAGTCGTGTCACATGACCACAAAAGCGTTGCAACTATTGGCCAAAAGCTAAAACTGGGCAGCGGTATTTCCAGGGTTTGTTATGTCTTTTAAGACGCCTTTAAGGCTGGCTGCCGGAACCGTCTACAAAATTACAAAGGAGTTGTAAGGGACCGTGTAGTAATTGCAGTTTTTGAACGTGGATTTCTTTGTTCCAACTGAATTTAACTGCGTAGTTCCAGAAATATGAGATTTTCGTGGGCTTTTGATTTGTAATGTTATATATATATATATATATATATGCCATGTTTATATATATATATATATATATATATATATATATATATAATTACCCTGATTATAAAGTAGTATATTCATTTTTGGTGGCCTCTCCGGGTCTCCCTTGATCCGGGGGCCCTCGACAATCGTCGACCAGACGACCTGTAGAACTTCTTTCCGTATTTTATTTAAAAAAAAAAAACAGAACCATTTTCAAAATATCAGACCAGTTTAGGGCAATATTTCAAAAGTTTCGAATTTTAGCAGATCCAGAATCCGTACAAATCCTGATACGGAAAGCTCAAGCTATAATTTGAATTGCCAGAATATTTTGAAGTCATGATTCACACAAACGCATGCACGGAATTACCATAAAATAAAGTACTTTATCACAGGAGGAAAAAATGTATCTTCAGTATAGAATTAATTGCATGCAATATATTTATTTATTTCACAAAAAAAAAAAAAAAAAAAAAAAAAACTTTGAAAGGCACAACAACAGACCGCTTGTAAACAAAAAAAACATATCAAATAACCGGACGATAAAACGAGTTTAGCTTTTCAGATCGTTTCTCATTATTTTTAAATGGCTGAATACAACGCCTTTTTTTTTAGATTGCAATAAAAAAAATGGCTCAGTTATACGTCCGCTGATAAATGTTTATGAATAGACGTTTACTGAATAGAGACGAATTCGTTCATCAATGAATTCGTTTAAATATTTTTATGGACCACTTGCATGCATTCATTAAACACATGAAGGACAGATGGAGCACGACTGAAACGATGACAAATTATTATAGGTATCCCCATAGGTTATAGTCATAAAAGCAAATGGTATGGGTACAATGGTTCGCTCAGAAATATGAATAATGTTCTGGCGGTAGAAGCTTGGAAATTAAACAAAGTAGACAATGGCTGTAGGATTAACTGACGGGACGTACAACCTTACCCCTTTAACGCGCAGTGTTCCCGCTCTGGGAACACTGACATCTGCTGGAAAAATGGAAGAATGCGATAACAGCGGGATCGATTGCCCAATGCTGAAAAAAAGCTGGCTGTGCCGCACAGCCAGCTGTCGTCAAAAAAGGGTCTCTAGATCTGTGGCACGCGATGAACGTTTCGATCGTCCGCCATCTTGCTGGTAGTTAAGTCAAGCGATGGCAACGGCTGCCCTTTTTTTTTCATCATTGGGAAAGGTTGCGCCTCAAAGGGTTAAAAAGTTTTCCGTGGCATGCACTCTGGGAGCTCAAACTCCAAAAGTAATGCTTTTCTGTGATGGGAAAAAGTCTCTTTACAGAGTTACATTTTCAGGCTAAAAATTTGCCCTCTTACAGAAAAAGTATTTTAACGTTTTCACACAACGTTTTCCGACATAAATTTCACATCTCAAATTAAAGATAAATCTCATGATTGTGTTTAAAAAAACCTATTACACTTCAAAACGATAAGTAGATAGCGTATTTTCAAATAATTTTTCGAATAAAAGCCTAATTCCCAATCTCTGTTTCAGTAGTAAAAAGATGTTATCACCCACATAAACGAAGATTGTCAAGAAACTTTTAAAGATAAATGGTGTCCCACAAGTTCTTTTCATCGGTATGAATTTCGAAAAAAAAGAAATCGAAAGTTCAGTTTAGGAAATTTTAATAACGTTCAAATATTTTTCTTTTGTGTAACGGCGAACAAAAATAAAAGGCGGGCGTCAGTGTGCGGAATTTACATATTCAAACAAGTTAAAATCCTTTATTCGAAATTAAAGCACCCAAGAATCTGTACGTTAGTTAAGAACAACAAAAATACTTAAAGGATCGTGTTAACAGCGGCAACAAAGAGGTTCACATAAGTGGACCACTGGAACGAACAGGTTTATAATATAATGTTCTTCATCGTCAAAGGGATTGTTAAGAAACATTTCACCACTAAAACCAAATTTTCGTTGAATAAAGCTCGTATTCAACAAACCAGGGAGTCGCGAGACCAATAAATGTTTTCTTTTAAGACAGTGGTTCCCAAATCAACTTAGCTCGCGGAACACTTTTCCACTTTGAATTTAACCACGGACCACTTAACCCTTTAACGCGCAGTGTTCCCGCTCTAGGAACACCAAACTCTGACGTTTTGACTGTTGCCAGTCACGAAGAATAGATTTGATTTCTATAAAAATAGTTGCGGGTGACATAGCTCCACGAGAATCCTTTACTTTTTAGCACGTCATTTCCCGTAAAAAAATTGTCACGATTATTTTTAACAGCACTGACATCTGCTGAAAAATGGAAGAATGCGAGAACAGCTGGATAGATTGCCCAATGCTGAAAAAAGGGCAGCCGTTGCCATCGCTCGACTTAACTACCAGTAAGATGGGGGACGATCGAAACGTTCATCGCGTGCCAGTCTAGAGACCTTTTTTGACGACAGTGGCTGTGCCGCAGCTGTCGTCAAGAAAAGGGTCTCTAGATCTGTGGCACGCGATGAACGTTTCGATCGTCCGCCATCTTGCTGGTAGTTAAGTCGAGCGATGGCAACGGCTGCCCTTTTTTCAGTTGGGAAAGGGTTGCGCCTCAAAGAGTTAATAAAATAGATATACATACATTATTTATTAATATTATTATTATTATTATTTTGAAAAATGAATTATAAGTGTTACGCTTTCTACTTCTGCCTTTCCGGCGTTAATGGGATTTATTAGCCCGTGCTTATTTGACTAGCTGTAGGACTCTTGGATTCTTCCCTATTTTGCAAGGATTATGAAACATTTCTTTTTTTAATTGTGTAAAAACGACCGTAAACAATTAGGCCTTTTGACTTTTAACCTCAAGAAGTTGTGAAGACAGAATTATGTTTTAAACATTCACTCGCTTCGCGGGCCACCAGTTGGGAACCATTGGTTTAAGACAAACTGCCGCTAATAAAAGTTTCGTTAACCATTTAACAGTATTGATCGGGAGTTTCTCCGTGCCAATCCTCTAATTTTCAGCGTTTTTCCTCGTTTTAGTTTGCAGTGTTTCTGTAACCATAAAAAATAAACTGTAAGGACTGTAAAGAGTAGCACAAGCAGCACGTTCTTCCCTCTTTCTAGCTCAGCAGCCAGTCTGTGAGAGGAGGAACTTTTCACTGCTGAAGAAGGGTGGACCCTTTGTACGACCCGAAACGGTCTACACAGTTTATTTTCATACTTATGCCTGTTATTTACGAAGCTCTGCAATGTTTCAACCACCTATCACCAGTTTTGTTTTTTGTGTTCTTTTTTTATACTCTGCCCTGACATCCGTACCTGTAAAGTTCTCGTTCCAGTTCAATCAGCTACTCGGTGGAGAAGCCAATTTAAAGTAAAAATGCCATTTTATTCGCTGTCACTAAAAATCAGCATAAAACTAATAAAATACCATACTGGTAACGGCTGTGAACGCAGATTTGACTTACAACGTCGATATTAAATAAGAGTAAGCCTAGTGGAGCTTTATCAGGTTTTTGTAAAAATATTTTAACATACGTGGGTTTCTATAAATTTAAGGGCACGTACCCCCACGCTACATTTATGTTCAGAGTCCAACTAAGCGAACATGGGGCCTGGGACAGACATTTGTCTTGGGGCCCGCTTTCACATATACAAATTCAGTTTTCAAAAATTAGAAAGCCTGGAACTACAAGCTTACTTAACGGTGTAGTTCGAAAAAAATCATGAGATTTTGGTACATAAATACAAATAAACTAATTATGCCAGGCACTTCAAAATTTTGAAGCTGTCTCTTTACAAGGTGCACTATATACTGAAATAAACGATCCATCTGTATCCGTTTCAAAATTTTTAGAAAAAATTCTTAAAAATCGGAAATTTTCACAAAATGAGTCACTCTTCGAAAAATCTTGCAGCTCAGATGCATGTTTAAGAATTTTTTCTGGAAATTTCACAAACGCCACAGCGTTTTCGCTTACAGCAATGTGTAAAGCAGCTTAGGAAGAACCATCTGGAATTTTTTGGAGACTATGGTGCTATTAGTTTATTTCTATTTGTGTACTAAGATTAAAAACAGAGTTCTTTTTTTTTCGGCATACACCCTAATGTTGTGGACGCTTGGAACTTTTTTTACAACTGAAAACGGGCGGACCTTTGCTACTGCCCACCATGATTATATTGACCAGATATTCATTATTTTACTCAAAATGTTTTATGAAAACCTTTTTTTTTGCAAGTTTTGCAAGTTTAATAACTTTGTTATAGGATTCTTTAAGCAGACAGGGAGAGGAGCTGAACGCTATTTTCAAGAAAAGTAAAGATTATCTATTGTTGTTGCTGTTGTTCTAATTCATTATTAATTCGATCTTTTTAAAGCTATGCAAAAATCTCTTGCTGTAATTGCCCTTATTACGAAAATTCAAGATTTTTAACATGAGCTACATACACTACTGGCCAAAAGTATAGCAAGTTTCAGAAATCTAACCGTTTCAAGATTAAGCCTCCTCTCCCCCGTAAAAATTAAAAATCAATATAATTGATATTTTTTAATGTCAGCATGTTAAATTAGTTACTTCAAAGACAACATAGCATTAAGTTAAAGAACAAAAATAATTATTTAGTTTATTGAAAAAAATAGCATAAAAATACATAGGTTATTATAGAAATCATAATCCATCTTGGGTCCCCGGAATAAAATTAAATGAAGAATTAATTTCAAGTTATTCTGCAAAAAGAGGACAATAAATAAATATCATTTATTATGTTGCTGAGCAGCCTTGACTTTGATGACAACAGCCACTCTTTTAGATATGGATTCCACAATGTTTTACAACAGTTCCTTCGGTGTTTCATGGTGGCAACTTAAAATATAGGTTCCTTAAGATCTCATTTTGTTTATGGGTGATATTCAGATGTATTCTTTCCAATTATACTACATAAATTCTCAAAAGTATTTAAATCTGGCAAATTTCCTGTCCATTATTTCTGGGCTTATTCTTATTCTTGAAACGATGGTTAGATTTCTCAAACTTGCAATACTTTTGACCGGTAGAGTAGTTTTTGCAGCCAGCTTTTAAAAACTCACAGCATTTTTTACCGCGAGCTTCAAAATCTTATTTGGAACCCTGGTAGGAACATTTCTTGATTTGCAACCTCCCCCCTATTTGCTCTTTGAATGGGGACCCGGGGCAGTTGCCCCGCCTGCCCAGGGTGCGAACTGAATATTTTCTCCAGGGGGGGACATTTGAAAGTAAACATTCTCCAGGGGGGGACACTTGAAAAGAAGGAGGGAAGGTGCAAATGCTTCCCTCACATGATATTACTTGACAAATGCAGTCGCCGACAAGTGTGAGAACTGACTTATATTCAAACAAAAGTCATAGATTGTTTGTTCTATGGAATCACAGATATACAAGCTACATATAATGTACCTGTATTGGAAGCCACCCTTGAGGGTTTTAGCTTAGAAAAGAGACGAAATTTTAAGGCAGTCGCCTTAGAGTATAGTAACAAACGATAACATAACACCTTCATTTTGACTTCTTGACTTCAATCCCAAAATCTTCACTCACCAGTTTAATATTTCTTCAGCAGGGGATAAATAGTATCCCTGGCAGGGATCCATTAATATTTATCTAGACAGGGATATTACATTCTTCAGCCGGGGACGATCCCCGGCATCCCCCCCGTCAATTCGCACCCTGCGCCTGCCCCTTTCCTTAGCCAGGCTCAGTTTATGTTGTTAGCGCATTGTTAACTTGACGTTTACAAAGAAGTAAAAGCCCCGAGCTAAGTTAAAAACAAGAAGATAGCTCTTTGGTGTCGACAGGAATAACGGAGCATGTGAATAAGGTTTTGCGGTGGGAAAAGACCGTTCATTATTTCAGTTAACTATTCTTGTTGGCAGGGAGGTAATTACAGTGGATGCTGCAGCATTATTACATTATAGTCAGTTCGGAGAGACGATGTACCCGTTTAAAGGCAAAGGCACTAGGTCATCGAAATTCAGGAAACGTTCTTTGTTCTGTGATGGCTTAATGGTGGGGGTGGAAAAGACCGGTATGTGGCGTCCAGTTTGTGACGTCAGGTTGGTCTGGGAACTTTCCCTTTACGTACGTCTCGGATGTATGCAGATTTTATTTTTTTATTTTATTTTTCAACCCCGTGACTTGCGCATCAATAAAAGCAAACTCGAAAATCAGCTTATGATGTGAAATTGCAGAAAACCATAGCAAGTGTTTTGAAGGCTAAAATTCTTTTTTGTACGGTTATTATTTCAATAATGGTGTTAAGGATATGGGGTCGTTTCGAGTTTTTATTCCAGTCTTGGTGTTAAGGTTAAGATAGGGTTGCTGGTTAACCTACTGCACATCATGTACCAATTGCTTTCACAGACGAGTTGAGATGCGGCAACCAGGGACTGATTTACAGCGGGGCATTCGGAGCACGTGCCCCCGATTTTTACGGGCCCCAAAACTTCCTTTTATGTAATCATAATAACTACTAAAATTATCTCTCAAGAGTAAAATTTTTGATTACTCACTTCATTTCATTACAGATATTCAAAAGTTGTATTTTTATGTAACTTGCAATGTTAAAAATTATGCATTCAATTCGATATTCGTAAATTCGATTGGACACCTCAGCATGCTCCTCTTCTTATCGTTTCTAAGGTGTGTGACGACTGTAAATACCCATAAAAACATTTCAAATTGAAATATTCAAAAAAGTGATATTTGTCGTGGCATTTTACTGATTTGTAGATGTTTACATAGGGTTGACTTAGGAATGATAATTGGTTTTAGCTTATTTAATTAAGTAATATTCTGCGAAATAACTGAAAAAACACTCAAAATACTGGTGTTAAACGATAAAGTAATTAAAAAACTTTGTAAAAAACACACATAAGAAGTAAAGTTTTTTAATTACTTTATTCTGCGAAATATTTTTGTGCAGGGGGTCCCCCCAAAGTATCTGTGCCCAGGGCCCCCAAGTGTGTAGATCGATCCCTAGCGGCAACTCAACTTAGCCGTCGTTTACACTTCCTTGCCAGGGGTTTATGCCGACAAAAATTGAGTCCGCTTTGCGGCACCTTTACAAAATTACAGTCGATTAAAACGGCCCCTTCAAAAAATTACAATCGGTTAAAGCGGCCCTTTATTGGCATTTCACCACCCTGCATTTTAATCTGTTTTATCAATTATTTTAACAAAAAAAAGTGACTTCAATTAAAAATTAGTATGAAAATTCACAAAATTAAGTACTAAAATTCACAAAAATATACAATTTTCACAAAAATGGGACCCTAAAACACGCTTAAACGAAAAGAGCAAAAAAAAAAAAAAAAAAAAGATTCATTGTGGAGCGATCCGCTTTCATAGAAACCTACCGGTATTTCCACAAAAGTGCTCTGTAAGTACTCTTTTTTCTGTGAATTCCCCTCCTCGTTGCGTCTTTTTTCTGAGAATTCCCTCTTCGCTTCGTCTTTTTTTCTCAGAATTCCCCTACTCGCTTATTGTTATATTTCGCTCCGCTCTTGTGATAGAAAAACGCTCCTAAATGAGAAGCACACTTTTGAAAACAGGGCCAAAAATAGCTCCGACTGATCGAATTTCGCTCGTTTGGTTTAAGCGTAAAAAAATTGCTGGATCAACATCTGCTTAGGTCACGGATACAACTGGAAAATATAAATACGGGTGGGCTTTAGTTTGGAGAAGGAAAAGTAATAACATGTGATCATGAGACTGAAATTGGTAGTCTCAGGAAGAAGAGTAGAGAATTATTTTTTTTTTCAGATGTTTGGTAGGGGATCAGAGATGGTTCGATTTATGATGACCAGCGTATTTTGAAGCATAAAACAAATGCTTCTTTTTGAAGTAGCATCATAAATTATAGAATACTACCTTCAGGAACGGCATACCTATTTGGTTTAATGTCTGTTATAGTTCCTGAGGTGTCCTACTGTCCCTATGAACCCCGGACCCAGTAGAGCAGCGGCTTCTATTAATTTTTACAGAACTTTATATCACAGTTTTGAAATTACAATTGATAATACGCATGAAATCAATACAATTTGAAAACAGTTAGCTTACAATAGTTCACAGTATTGTACTTTTGTAACAAATCTGAGTATATGTGTATATATATATATATATATATATATATATATATATATATATATATATATATATATATATATATATATATATATATTATATATATATATATATATATATATATATATATATATATATATTTATATATTTTTATACATTACATATATATATATATATATATATATATATATATATGTAATGTATAAAAAGGTAATTTGGGTATTGTTCAAGCGATACTTTCACTGTAAGTTTTGCTTTTCTGTCTTACTTGCCACGCGCGCTCTGGAGCTATGTTTTATTTATTTTGTTATTTGTCAAACATCAGGCCGTCGATTCTGAGTTCTTTAGATGTACACGTGTCCCCACGCCCCTGTAGCCCCGGATGCGGGTCATGTTGGTAAATGTGTGTGGTTCGATTAGAGATAAGAGAGAGGCGGAGTTATGTCTTCGCAGACCACGTGGTGTGATGAACGTAAATACTCCCGCACATCGAAAATCGAGGGACTTCTGCCACTGGAACTGCTTAATCAGTCCACGCTGATTTTTGTACCCGTCTCCCCCTCTCTTCTTCTCACCCTATATTGTAACTTAAAGATGATGTTTAATAAACCGTTTTAACTGCCTTAACTCTGGAACTTTACTGAAATATCTGACGTCTCAAACAGCCGACAGGATGATTGCCTGCGTGCCAATTAAAAATTTTAAATTGTAAAAAATTAACGCCCAATAGTCCGGGAGACGGGTTCATCGCCCATCGTTCGCAGGAGATGCAGCGCGCCTCTTCGCCGACCAGCCGATGGCCTACTCCCTTGAGTCCGCTCTCCGCCGGCCAACTTCGTCGAGCCCTGCTCTGGGAGATTTCAACACCGACTGATGAGTCAGGTTATCTTCTGAAGTACTTCACAGAACATCCTGTCGGCTATTTGAGACGTCAGATATTTCAGTAAAGTTCCAGAGTTAAGGCAGTTAAAACGGTTTATCAAACATCATGTTTAAGTTACAATATAGGGTGAGAAGATGAGAGGGGAGACGGGTACAAAAATCAGCGTGGAGTGATTAAGCAGTTCCAGTGGCAGAAGTCCCTCGATTTTCGATGTGCGGGAGTATTTACGTTAATCATACCACGTGGTTTGCGAAGACATAACTCCGCCTCTCTCTTATCTCTAATCGAACCACACACATTTACCAACATGACCCGCATCCGGGGCTACAGGGGCATGGGGACACGTGTACATCTAAAGAACTCAGAATCGACGGCCTGATGTTTGACAAATAACAAAATAAATAAAATATAGCTCCAGAGCGCGCGTGGCAAGTAAGGCAGAAAAGCAAAACTTACAGTGAAAGTACCGCTTGAACAATACCCAAACTAGTAAAACCCAAATTACCTTTTTATACATTACATATATATATATATATATATTAATGACTATGTCATTTTATCTCTCACCCCCCTTTATTGAAACTTGTTCGAAAAATGTGTCCCAAAAAAGCGACATAATTTTAAATATATTTAAATACTATGGTAAGACAGCTATCACAACAACTTTAATCTATTGTTACAATATTTCGCAAGCTGTAGAATAGGCATCACAAGCATTTTTCTATAAATAGGTTACAATCATAAAAATTTCAACATAGGGTTGCCAAGCGAAATACACCAAAAATAAGAGATGAAATGACATAGTCAATTAATATCGTTTTAATATGGCAATAATGAAACTAAAAGAATTAGGGGGGTTTAAGGGGTCTCCCCCTGACAAGGCTCGAACAGCCGAGTTTTATATAACACCTTTTTTCCCTTTTTTTTTTACAATTGTGAAAGTTTAAAAAATTGTCTGAAAATAAAATTTTACGCTCGGAATTTATATTCAGTGTAAAAATGAAGTAAATTTTAAGCTCAAAGTGCGTGTTATACGCCCTTTGAGCTTATAACACGCACTTTGAGCTTAAAATTTACTTCATTTTTACACTGAATATTAAGTATACGCCGAGATATACGCTAATCGTTGAAAAATGAGTGATAAATTTTTGTACAAAGACGAATTTTTCTGACAGTGTACATTCAGAAAAAAGTTTAATCGACTTTTGGAGAAATTCAGCGACTTTTTCAACTGAATTTAGAAATTTTCCCCCAAAGAGTCCCCGGCAAGTTTGGTAGGTGCAGCTTTTCCAATTGTGTTGTATATGCGCTACGGATCCTCTAATTAGCAACAATGAATAGTTGCCTACAACGTCGTCTCAAGACCGAACTTACAGCTATGCACACATTATGCGTATGATTTCCAACTCTGTTTACCTCAAAGAGCCTGTAAATGTTACAGAGAATATTTAGATCGTGCATATTAAGGATCTAGCGTGCAAAAGAACGGAAGATGGAAAATATGCAAATGGGCATCATTCGATTTAAGCGAGCGGAAGGTTATTGGTTATTCTGTTTTGTTGATTGAATTTATATTCCCAGCGAAAAAAAAAAAAAGCAACAACTCTAAAATTCGTCCCGTTTCTCTATTTCTATTATTCTGGAATGGAATAATTCCGGAATGAACATTCAGTGCTCGAAGCTGTATCTTTTTTCTTTACAACATGGTTTACGGCTGGAACTGTTCAATGCGGGATTTCTTTTCCCACATGCCGCATGACGAACTGTGAAGGAAGAAGCTGAATCGTTAACCCTTTGAGGCACAACCCTTTCCCAATGCTGAAAAGGGCAGCCGTTGCGATCGCTCGACTTAACTACCAGCAAGATGGCGGACGATCCAAACGTTCATCGCGTACCACAGATCTAGAGACCCTTTTATGACGACAGCTGGCTGTGTGGCCTTTTTTGACGACAGCTGGCTGTGCCGCACAGCCAGCTGTCGTCAAAAAAGGGTCTCGATCTGTGGCACGCGATGAACGTTTCGATCGTCCGCCATCTTGCTGGTCGTTAAGTCGAGCGATGGCAACGGCTGCCCTTTTTTTAGGCATTGGGCAATCTATCCAGCTGTTCTCGCATTCTTCTATTTTTCAGCAGATGTCAGTGCTGTTCAAAATAATCGTGACAATTTTTTGACGGGAAATGACGTGCTAAAAAGGAAAGGATTCTCGTGGAGCTACGTCACCCGCAACTACTTTTATAGAAATCAAATCTATTCTTCGTGACTGGCAACAGTCAAAACGTCAGAGTTCGGTGTTTCCAGAGCGGGAACACTGCGCGTTAAAGGGTTAACACATGCATTTACGTAAGGATTCACCAATACTTTAAAGCAGTGGTCCCCAACCCCGAACTGCGGACCGGTACTGGTCCGTGAATCAAATTGTATCGGGCCGCCCAAAGAACATTAAATTATTTCCATTTTTATTGACTATGCTTTATTTTCTCTCCGGTTTCCACTTTGTCCGGCTTCTGCTAATTTAAAAATCTTTGTAACAGAAGAAATCTTGTTAACAATTTTAAATTAGTTTATTATTTATTAAACATTTCAAAATTATGAATGAAAATTACAGTCACTTAATTCCCTATTGGTATTTCCGACAACCTATCTTTGTGAAGCGGGGTTTGCTGCAGTGACAGCAACTGAAACAAAATAATGTAATAAACTGGACACATGCAAGACAATTCGGGTGTCATTGTCTACTATTAACCCCTCATGGAGAAATCTCATTGCAAAGAAACAAGCTGATTGTTCTCATTGATTTAGCGTTCTAGTGAATTAAACTGTTAAATCCCTTTATATTCAATTTTTGTGTTAAAGTATTTTTATTTTGAAGGCATGTTTAAACGGAATTAAATTAAAATTATTAAAGTAAAACAATTTAACATATAAACAATGACCCCCCCCCCCTTAGCGGGCCGTGGAAAAATTATCGAACTAAGCGATCAAAAGGTTGGGGTGCACTGCCCTAAAGCATGTTTTCAAAACAAACAAAAATATTAAGTGAAAGTGTGAAGTTAAATTACTAAACAAAAGTGAAGAGAAAGAATAATTTAATACCTTAGGTGTTCGTTTAATGGCTCTGTCATATTGCTTGTATTCGGATTTTTTTTTTACAGTGTGTATATATTTATTTGAATCTATAAAACAAGTTTTACGTAAAGGGTTGTTATCTTAATTAAACTTCCCGTATAAAAAATGTTCTACAGCTAAAATAGATGAACGGATTGTAACTCCAATTTGGTATACTGACTATACATGAAATGCGCTGAAGGAATTTTGAAAAAAAAAAAAAAAAAGTTAAAAAAGTATCAACTAGATGGCGCTTTGCATGAGAAACAGCGAATTTTGCGATGGAAATGGCTCATTCAAAATGTACAAGCAATTTCAACCTTTATTCAATAGTTTTTAAGCATTTACTAACTAATTTGGTGATTTTTTGAGCTTATTTCATCATAGGAACCTAGTGGACGTTTTTTGAACTAAACTTTCTGAAAAAACTCATTGAGCGCATCTCGTGTGCAATCTATACCCCAAATTTGGCGGCAATTGGCTAACCCGTTTCAGGTGCAGAATGCTGTTTATTGGAGAAGTTTGACTATAAACACCCTTCACTACTACATAAATTTCTAATGTTTATCTGATCCAGATTAATCGCATTTCAACTAATTTCAAAGGGGGGGACTGATTCGAGATACGAGTATATTGACTAACAATCTCGGTCAAGGAACGAAGTAAACTAAACGCATCCCAAGATACCAATGTATTTGCATACGTCAAACAATCAGTTAACAACTGCAGGAACAAAATAATAAAGGTTTGAAACATCCGAAAGGAGACAATTTTTCTCCGTCTTTTCTCTTTCCCTGAACACAACACAACCAACATGAATACAGTTCAAAACCCTCGTCTGGGAGGAAAAAATAAAATCGCAAACGCACTCATTACGTCCTTAATAAATATTAACAGATAGCTGCCAATAAAGGGCGGCGACTTTTTTTTCTGGGGTTCCAAGTCACCAAGTCATTGTGTTTGGAGAATTGCATTGTCCTTCCTCCATCAAAGTGTTAAAAAACAGCGGCGTTTCCTGGGAGATACTGGACAAAAATTGCCATTTTTTTTTTTTTTTTTTTTTTATACCGTCGTCGGTCAGAAAATGATACCGCCGACGTATCTATTGTTCGATTTCTTCCTACATCTAATTAGAACACGTGCTCTGGATGTTTAAATAATATATATATACGCGATTGATTGTTATTGCTGGGCCGTGGGCTTAATGAAAGCCTAGTCACAGAAGGTGGTCGTTAAATCTGTCTTCCGTATCAAGTCGCCACTTTCTTCGTTTGAGGACGCGGCGAAGAATAAGCGAGCGGACATGCTTCAAAAGGATGTAAGCACTTGTCGTTTCAATTCGAATGTGAAGAAGAAAAAAAGAAAAGAGCATGCTCTAATAAAATGGTGAAAGAAATATAAAACATTTATCAGAATTTGTAAACAGTTTTTTTTTAATTTGTAGACTTTGTGTTATAGATAATATAGAGCAATGAGGAAATGAATTGTTTTTTAACCTTTTAACGCGCAGTGTTCCCGATCTGGGAACACCAAACTCTGACGTTTTGACTGTTGCCAGTCACGAAGAACAGATTGGATTTCTATAAAAATAGTTGCGGGTGACATAGCTCCACGAGAATCCTTTACTTTTTAGCACGTCATTTCCCGTAAAAAAAATGGTCACGATTATTTTTAACAGCACTGACATCTGCTGAAAAATGGAAGAGTGCGAGAACAGCTGGATAGATTGCCCAATGCTGAAAAAAGGGCAGCCGTTGCTGCCATCGCTCGACTTAACTACCAGCAAGATGGCGGACGATCGAAACTCTCATCACGTGCCACAGATCTAGAGACCCTTTTTTGACGACAGCTGGCTATGCGTGCACTGCCAGCTGCGTCAAAAAAGAGTCTCTAGATCTCTGGCACGCGATGAACGTTTCGATCGTCCGCCATCTTGCTGGTAGTTAAGTCGAGCGATGGCAACGGCTGCCCTTTTTTCAGCATTGGGAAAGGGTTGCGCCTCAAAGGGTTAAAGGACTACCTCTTCATCATTGACTAACAATGTCGTATGCGAAAATTTAGATGATTTTCAAAAGATAATGCAAGAAAATAAATCTATGAAAAAGAGTATTCTGATAAAGAAACGAATTTTTTCTGATAAAACGTTGTTACCGTATTTACTCACGTATTAGTCGCACTTTTTACGCCAATTTTTCATGGTGAAAGTGTAGGTGCGGGGAAAGTCTACTACGTAATATTGAACACTCTAATGCTAAAACATTGCTGGTATTATAATAAAACAACTAACTTGCCAAATGTTTCCAGTTTATCTGCCGTATATTAAATAATCTTTTCTTCAGTTGTACACAAAAAGAGATTTTTCTTTTTATAGTTATGCTTATATAGACATAAATGAAAGACGAATACGTGACTGCGATTTTTATGCGGGGAAAATATTTTGACGAATTTTTCTACTTCAAAACGGGGGTGCGACTAATAAGCGAATAAACACTGCATTTGCTAAATAATTCTAGTTTTTGATTGTTTATTTTATAAATGCACTTAAAAATCTAGGACCGTTTCTTGGAAATTATGGGAAAAGTTAGACTCACAAATACCATACAGAAAGGAAACATTCCCATCTGAAAATTTCTCCAATGAATTTACTAAAACAAAATTCATGCCCAACGGTACAATTCAGTGGAACTTTCCCGAATTGTTCAGTAAAGTTTCTTGCATTTTCATGTAACGTTCTTTGGGACTCTAGGGCACCTCAGCAGCCAATTTATTTTTTAGTGTATAAATGCACTTAGCGTGAGAAGTATACCGTTGATTGAAAAATGCTGACTTTTATTATTTTAAACAACTAAAAGCATTTTGAGTTTTAAATTACTGCATAAAATTTTAACTAATGCAGTTATAGATAGATTATAAACTGAAAAAAAAATTCTTGAATTACTGACCCTGAATGCATAAATATAACGCCATATATTTAAAGTTGGGAAATAAGCCCAAAATCACAGAGAGCTCTGAGGATATAGATCATTTGTGGCTGAGCTAGCAGCATACACTAATTTTTTATGTTATTTAGTTCATTGACTGTTATTTAACAGCTTACTTTATTCAAAACATAGTGTTCTATTTAAATGGTAATAATATATTTCAAAAAGTTCCATTCTGCATATTGAAGAGTAAAATTCTTCCGGATATTACAGCATTTCAGTTTAACAGCACCTTAACATTCCCTTGTGTGTCAAGAGAAAAATATATATAACATTACAAATCAAAAACCCATGAAAATCCCATATTTCTGGAACTCTGCAGTTTAATTCAGTTGGAACAAAGATATCCGCGTCCAAAAACTGCAATTACTACACGGTCCCTTGCAATTCCTTTGTAATTTTGTAGACGGTCCCGGCAGGCAGCCACAAAGGCGTCTGAAAAGTCATAACAGACCTGGAAAAACCACTGCGCAGTTTTAGCTTTTGACCAATAATTGCAATGCTCTTTGATCATGTGACACGACCTCAAAAGTTGATAAAAGAAGCTGCATCAGCTCAGGAGCGGATCTTTCGAGTGACGCAACTGCCTAAGAAATATGTATCCAGTCTTCCAATAAAATCATGTAATCGCAGTTGGTATTTGACTCATTTCTTACAGCGACGGCCGCTATGGCCAAAGGGTTTTCACCGAGCGCTCCCGGCGTTTGCCGGCCAGCGACATTCGGCCGCCTCAACAGCCTCCACCCATCCGGCCCCAGAGTCCCGAGCCGCCTTTTACCAACGCCAGCCAGGAGACCTCAACAGCCTTGCTTCCCTCCGGTCCACGACTACAAACTTCCCCGTAGCGCCCTAATATCAGATATATATATGACAAAATGCGAGTATTTTTTTTCTGAAAGGAAATTTATTTTAATGAGTATTTTCTGTGCAAAAATCTATATTTAGCTCACTTGGAAAATGAACGCTAATTTTTTTTATGTCCGAAGAAGCTGCGTCATCTTCAATATTGCGCCGTGGCGAATGACCCTATAAGGGATTTATTAAAAAAAAACAAGTATGCAGTGTACCAAGTAAAATAAAACCTTTATTGAAAAGAAAAAGAAAACCGTTTTTGTTTACTTATCGTCTTACCCAAAATACCCCAAAATCTACTCCCTAGCTATATATATATTTTTTTGACTATATATTCGATAAACTAAGCAAAACAATTCCATATATAACATAATAGTCTGTTTGTAGGTTTGGTTATTTATTTGTTTGTTTGCTTTGCATACAAATCCACACTCGTGGGCAGATCGGTCTCTCAGGCGCGTAGCCAGGAAAATTTTTCGGGGGGGGATATGCGCCTGGCAGTTTTTCGGGGGGGGGGGGTATATGAACTTATATGTGCATAAATAGACGGAATTTCATCACTAATCCAAAAATTTCGGGGGGGATATATCCCGATATCCCCCCCCCTGGCTACGCCCCTGCGGTCTCTATTAAAACCTTTGAACAAACTCGTAAAAAAAAAAAGTTGTCAACTTTAAAAATCTGAAAATCCACCTGATTCATCATTTTTAGCCATCTTCCGTAACTTTCAAATCCACAAACCTTCCCCAATATCCGATAAAGTACGAAAGTTAGACATCGTAAGTGAGATCAATGTTATTTTGGTGTCATGGATTACAAATTCCTCAGAAATCCAATTATTGTTGTCCAATTATTGCAGTCATTTGTGTTCGTCCCTTCATAGGGGCGACGTTGGTCCACCTACTAGGTGTCCCCATAATAAAGAGACCAACAACTCTGGCCCCCTTAGTTGTGGCCAATGCCTATAGGCAAAAGGCCCCCCATTGGAAATAAAAGTAAAATTTCTTAAGTGAACAATTCAATTTTTTAATATTGAAAATTATGTATATTATACATAGGGGGTATAAGAATTTTAGAAAGGCTTAGGTGGGGTATGGCACAAAAAAGGTTGGGAAGCACTGGTCTACAGGAAATGAATATTGAAATTTTCACGTTTTATTTTTATTTTGTCATTTTTTTTCCATTCCCGCAAATAAAAATTTGTTTTTATCTGTTAGTATGAAGCTCTGAGCAGCTCAAGGTGCAGACTACTTCAGTAAGTTCTATACTTCCTCTCGAACGAAGAACGGGTACTTACTTTAGCTGTTCATACATAAGTATGAAATCATCTTTAAATGTAAAAGGATAAACACAATCATACGATAACGATGCGTATATTTATTCAAGGACACACCAATTCTATTCAGTATTCAAAATACGTCTCCAGCAATTTCAGTCATCTGATCTATCTATCCCCGTGATCGGATCGATTGACTATCCATCTACCCGATGGGCTACTTCAGGAATAATTTCCGTAATTTACCTCGCTTTATATGGTAATCATATACGTGGACGAACGAAAGTGACGTTAATTACAGAGCAGATAGTGGTTTTTGCGTAACAAATTAACATTTCCAATCTAGCTTCGGTGTGACTTGGCCACACAACCGAGTCGGCAAGCATGAATATTTAGCGGCGAATTCGCAAGTGATGTATGAATGCATATTTTGTGACAGAATAATTCCAAAAAGGCACAGAATGAGAACCTTGACATTTTTACTCCTGAGGGTTGAAGGGAAAAAAAAAAAAAAAACAGAAAAACAATATCTGCCCGATGTCATAACCGGTTTCACTTTTTTTTTACGGCAGAAGACATCAAAAACCTCCACGAAAAATTGGGCTAGGTTGCATTGTTCCTTTTTTACTCTTAAAATATGCGTGTTCCATTTTTCATATTTTTAACTTTCATGAACCTAACCGCAAAAGTTCCATCAAAAATCGGAACAACTTCATTAGTACGTGTCGGACGTTCTTAACGTATTCCACGCCCATGCGATAAGAATAAATGAAGGAAAGTGTGATAAACAAATTATCAAGCAAAAAAAAAAAAAAAAAAAAGACTAAAAATTATTTATTTTCGTCTTAAAACCGAGCTGAAAGAAGAAAGTTACTAATACAGAGCTTTGTGCGAGCATATAAAATTAATGAGATGTATTTCATTGGCTTGTTCAAGGTATAACTTTCCCAGAATAAATAAATAACTGTAAAGTTACAACATACAACAAATAGGTGGATTTTACAAGGAAATCATTATAATGATTAGGCTTCCATGCAATATTTCTATTTTATTAACGATGATGACATATAAAAAAAGAACTAAAAGAGGAAAAATCCCCTGACTTTTGTGGATTTTGTCTTAGTTATGGTTTTTCGACCATTTCATTACAGCAACGTAATTGTTTTTAAAAGTGTGTTTGTGGGATGCTGATTTTTGTCCATGCATGGAGTCCAAGATCAAACTGGTCAACAGCAGATTCAAATTTTAAATTTAAAAAAAAAATCGTCATTCTTTAAATAAATCACTTTCTCCAGAGAAATATGATAACAAAAGTTTGAAGGGTTATTTTATACAAATTGGCGTTCGTTTTTGTCTATTTTCAAATAATTATATTTTTAATGCCGTCAACTTGGACAGCATTTAGGTCCATGACGCCCATGACATTGGGCAAAATTAAAATCTGTCGCTCACAAAATGATCATTATATTTCTCTTTTGTATCTCCGTGCTCCAAGCACACTATTAGTGCGTTCACAGTTAATAAAATGTATTCTGGAGAAAAATATTGGCGTAAATTGGAAGGGCTATAGCTAGAAAAAGAAACTTCTTAAGTCGATAAGGTTTCTCTGAGATATTAGGCCGCGGCCTAAGGCTACCCTTTCTTTTCTTTTTTATCGCATATAACTATATATTGATGCCTCCACCGCAGTATAACACGAACATGCATTATATGAGTTCAAAAATCTTTCAGCCATGACAAAAGCGAGTTATCTCTACTTTTGCTCGACCTGTGTGCAAGTTTGAAATGATAATAATGAGATGGCATGTTGACAAAGCGTTGAAAAAAAAATCTGATGGTGCATCAAGCATCAGTAACATTATCTAAAAGCGTCAGTAAAATTAGCTATTTTAAGTATTTACGTACTGTCCCGTCGAGTGCTGCCAGATTCCCGTTAACAAGCGCAAACTCTGGCAAGGTTAAAAATTGCGGTGTACAGTTAAGCTCGCTTAATAGAATAGCCATTTTACCACAAAAATATTATTCTAATACGGGGGATATTTCATTATCCGGGGTCACACTGACAAATTACTATGACTTGGGACATTGAAAATTTATTACATTAAGAGGGATGTTCCTTTAACCGATATTCCATTAAGCGCGTTCGACTGTATTCAAGAAGTAAATGGTTGTCTACTACACTGCTGGCCACCCAAATTGCAACACCAAGAAAAACAAGAGATATCACAACAAAATTTATTGTGTAGATAACATGTTGACCAAGTAACAAATGATTAAATTTACAGCATTCTATGAAGCGTGGTTCCTGCCAAAATCAGTACCCAGAGTAGCCGCCGTTGTTGGAGATCACAGCTGCCACACGCCTCGGCATTGATTCAAAGAGACTTTGAATGTGTTCTTGGGGTACAGCAGACCAAGCAGCTTCCACACGTTGCCAAAGTTGATCTGGTGTGACAGCTGGGGATGAACTCTGGGTCAGTCGTTGAGCAACCATGGACCACATGTTTTCTATCGGCGAAAGATCCGGAGAGCGCGCCGGCCAGGGAAGCAATTCAATCTGGTGATTGACGAAGAACCCTTGGACAATGCGTGCCACGTGTGGCCGTGCATTATCCTGCTGAAATATGGCTGTTGGCAAGCCCTGAAGGTAAGAAAGGACAACTGGCTCCAACACCTCGGAGATGTAGCGCTGGCTGGTTAAAGTACCGGCAATGCGTACTAGAGGAGTGCGAGAGAGATATCCGATACCGCCCCATACCATAATACCCGGTGCAGGACCAGTGTGCCGGTGCATAATGCAGCTGTTCAGCATCCTCTCTCCACGGTGTCTCCAGACTCGAATCCGACCGTCGTGGTGTTGCATACAGAAGCGTGACTCGTCAGTAAAGAGAATTTCATTCCATTCTGTCGTCCACATCCTTCTTTCATCGCACCATTGGCGGCGGAGACGTCTGTGGTTCCGCGTCAGAGGTAGACAAAGCAACGGACGTCTTGCGGACAGACCATTCTGCTGTAAACGACGTCGAATGGTACGCGCAGACACTGGATGATGCGTTACAGACTGAATCTGCTGTGATATGGTTCGTGATGTGACTGAGCGGTCCGTCACTGCCATGCGTACAATCTGCCTGTCATCACGTGACGTGGTGCACTGAGGTCGATCACGTCTGTCCGTCGTACCCTCCTGCACCCAACGATCACATATCCGCATCACAGTTGTTTGGTTTCGTCCAATACGACGACCGATTTCCCTGAAAGATAACCCACAATCTCGGTATGCCACTATCCTTCCTCTGTCAAACTCGGATACTTGATCAAAAGATGATCGTTGTTTCCTACGAGGCATAATTTATCGTTTTTTTTGAAAAAAAAGCAAGAAAAACACAATTGCTGTACTTGAAACCGTCGAAATCTCCAAGCCTTAAATAGCGCTTTGAGGTGGCGCCACAGGCGCGCTTGATGTGCGTCTGCGCTGAAATTCTAATCATTTGCATATCTCACCTCAGCTAATGCATGTTGTAAATTTCATATTATTTGCATGCTTCCTTCAGGGTGTTGCATTTACGATGGCCAGCAGTGTATAAAGAAACAGGGTTAGTAAGCTTTACTAACTTGGAATTCTGTAACAGTTTTCCGTTATTGGCGATAAGTTGCAGCGTTTGTAGGGGGGTGTAAAGAAGTTAATTAGTAGGGCTGTTCTAAATTATTAAGACTTGCGTTGTGACACATGAAAATCCAGGTTTGATACACTTAGTTGCAATATAATAAAAAGACGTTAAATACTTAAATCTGTTTTATTAAAAAGATACTATTCAGACATAAACTTATTACAACGGATGGTGGTGGCTCAGCGAAATAAAAAAATATGTCCTATATAGACAGTGAAATTAAGGTGGAATGAATTAAAAATTACGCCAGCACAGAATTACACATTGGCTGAGAACAAACACCTGGCCGAGATCAATAACGCCAATTCCAGAGCAACCCTAACAGTTAATACAATAAAATTAAAAATAACGTAATCGCGAGCAAATAATTTTAAAGATGGGGCAGAGCGACAAAAAATAAAAACGCCAACACCAAGCCAAAGGAGGGAAATCCAAAAGTACGTTGATTTTGCAAACGGACGCAAATATAATCTATTTTTAGCACACTGGCCTGAAGAGACGAATAAACAAGTAAGAATAGTACATACGGCGAAAAGCAAATATACAGATTTAAAAACCGAAATGGCAGAAAAATGAAAAACAGAAGTGATTTAGAATTCTTGATTTTGGATAGATTACATTAAAGAATGTCAAATTAAATGATTAATAAATTAGATATGTGATCTCCATCACAGGGGGGGGGGGGATAAACTTTTATGATGGTACGCATACACCCTATTTTACAAAAACACGTTATTTTAAAAAAGACTTTGAGAAATGCATTTTGCCTAGAACCTCTAAAGCATAGAGTACGCACTTCATAAAGTGGAAATGAGGTGCCCCGGTAGCTCGGAGGATGTCCCCCCTCCAGGTTAATCGATTAAGTGTACAGTCGTGGGGTTCGATTTCCACTCAATTCTACGGTTATTTAAATTTCCTCTCTGTGTTGACCACTTTATTCGACGAAAATTTAAACCGCGGTTCTTAAAACCATGCACACAAATCTGAAAATAAATGTTCCATATACAACAAATGAAAATGAGGGAAGAGCCCCAACAGTGGCCGAGCACACAGCGCTCTGAACTGAGAGACGGAAGGTGCCTGGTTCAAAACCAGGTCGCGTCCGCCGACCTAGCCGCTCGGAATTTTCCGTGATTTTCTCCGAAACTGAAACACGGGCTAGGACCCCCTTAGAAAGTCCTCCACGGAGGGCACTCCCCACCTATTGTGCTGTCCCTTCACTTGGTGTGGATTTTATAATAGGGCCCTTCATGGCCAAGTACACAAATCCGGAACACATGTAACAAACAAAGAAAGAAACAAGCAAATGACGGAACAAAACAAACGAACGAATTTCTCAATCCAGGAAGTACTAAATTTAGACCCAATTAACGGACAACAGCCACCTTACAAATTAGTCAAGAAGGCCACCCAAACGACCGGCTCTGCTCGATCTCCAAAAAGAAGATTCGCTCTGGACATGCAACAACGTAACTTCTACCAATTACTACAACAAGCCGCGACGAAATTTCCCAAACCTTTCCCACAGTTTATCTCTCTCTCTCGCGTCCAAAACGGTTCTTCCTGAAACTGAGCAAAAGCACGGAATTCTGCAACTGGAGGAGCCAGGGAGAGGGTGTGTGTGTGACGTCCACTTTATGAAAAAAATTGCGGTTCAAGTACCACAAGAAACCTGTGTTTATCAGGGCGGAAAAAAAAAACTGATGTCCTCCCGTAAAAGAACATGGATTTCTCACGAGAACTCATGACATTGGAGGGGACGACGCTCGTTTTATGCACAACACAAACAACGATCGTGTGATAAGCAAAAGTTATGTCATCCGATTTAGCCAAAAAAGAAAAACATCATAATTGAAATTTTATGGTAAGCTGCAAATCATATGTTATGTCTCAGTTTAAGACTAAATTGCAAATAAATCAAGGACTGTGTTATTTGTGGCGTTCTTGTGACTCTCTTAAGAATATGCTATGCAGACAGATCTCCAAGAACCCACCAAGGTTCAATTTTTTTGTAACACTGCTCATAACTTTAAACTCAATATCTTGGCCTATATATTTGTGTATGTGTGCCCAGGGCACGAGCCCCGTGTGATAATCAGGGCCTAGATCCGACCAACAGTCGAGCACATAAGACGCAGAACATTTGTAGATGGCCGAAGTGTTAAAATTCAGGCTCCTATAATAAGCTGGAGTCGTTGCACGGATTTTCTACGAAGTCGTTGCATAAAAAATCCATGCAACGACTGCTGAAAATTTCAAGTGTAACAAAACTCAGTCTCTACTACAAGTTTTAAGCAGTGGCGGCCCGTGGTCAAAAATGTTAGTGCAGCCGGAAGCATATGAGCCCCCCCCCCCCTTTCCTCCGGAGAGGATTGGAAAATCTTTGTTACTGAATTCGAAAGCTGGCGGATTAAGCCCTCACGAGGAAAAGAAGAAAAAAGAAAAAAAGAAAAAAAAAAAAGAAATTACATAAAAAATGTCAGAGATCCTATTTTACTTCCATAAAATGGACATAAATTTCAACCAGCCGCTCTTATCCTCAAAATTGCATTAATCCGTGTCTGATTCGAAGTTTCCTTAGAATTTTCTTTTGTAACGATAACTTGAGAAAAAAAAAACTTACTTATTTTTTATAAGTCAAATCAATCCTCCTTTCTTTTAAGCATGCGAATCGGTCAGTGATGTCCCCATAAAAAGGCGTTGTTTTAATTCAGATATCCATAATTTTAAAAGCTCTTTAAAATTTCCCATGTTTAAAGAATTTTCTCGCTCGCCATGTCCTCTCAATGCCAGTTCTTGCTTACTTAAAAACAATACTGCTTTGAGGGGTCATTGTCCATTCATAAGCGTCTATTCAGGCTTACCTTCTTGATAAATTCAGCAATATAAAGTCCAGAATTTTCCAAACATATATTCTCCTTACCCCCTCCCTCACTTCTCGTCTGAGGGAATCATTGAGTCGAGTTCTCAAGTTCAGCCGCCGTTAGAAAATCTTCCATCGGCTGTATCAGCTGCATACTCCCTATGCCGGAGAGGCTGCTGACGTAGTCGTTGTCATGGCAACGGTGCTGCCAATTTTCTTTTCAGCGCTCTGGGCTGAACCAAAGATTTTCCCAATTGAATTGCGGGAAGATTAAAGTGCTTTTTTTCTGAATGAGCGATCCGGCCACAATACGTTTTTTTTTGTTTGGTTTTTTTTCGGAGATTTTTTTAATTTACCGTAGGAATTCCACAATTCTAATCTGAATTTAGGAAAATTAGTAGAATAAATTATTTTAAAGTATGTGCTGATAATTTCGAGTGCAGCCCGGCTGTACTTGCTGTATCCCACGAGCCGCCACTGGTTTTAAGCACCATAGACTCGCTTACCCACTCCAGGATTTCAGCAACTTTTACTCATTCCAAGTATTTTTGGGGCAAGTATACCAGTCGAATCACGCGAAGAAGAAGATGAAAGCGAATATTTTTCAAGGCATATTCGTTAGAAGAGATTCTAGAAATAATGTGTTAAATAGAAATCACCTTAAAACCAACACAAACATAATAGACAATGCTTTCTGCAAATAAAGTGCCTCAAATTACTCCAGCGACCTTCAATTCTTGAGGAAGGCGACGTGTAATTTGCTTCTGTTTCGGGTTCTTTCCTTCTCCCTTTAGGAAAAGCAGTGCAAAAATTCCATTTGAGCGAAAAAGAAAAAAAAAAGTCACCCATTTTTCCTGGAAGCGCATTTGCTATTGTGAATTCGAAAGAAAAGCGTCTAAAAATTAACAATCACGTGGGAGCGATGCGATTTAAAATTGCAGTCTTGTAGTTAGGGTTGCCAGGTCGCCAAACCAAATAGCCGGACAGACCAGCCAGTTTGGCCGGACATTTGGGTAAAAAAGCCGGACAGCCTACAGTATTGAGGGTTTTGTCTCGGTATTAATGGGTACAACAAAAAAATTGTACGTCAAATCAAGCTTTTTTGATGATTACCATGAATCTTTTTAAATTCTAATGAAATATAAATAACATCGAATGCCAAATCAGTTCAAGTACTTTATTACTAATCAGCCAAAGTCACGAGTAAAAAGCCTAACAAAAGCCGGACACCGTTATGTTTGGCCGGACACGCAATCAAAAAGCCTATGTCCGGCTTTATCCGGACGCCTGGCAACGCTACTTGTAGTGATATGAAGCAAAACATACCTACAGCAAGTGCCCAGATTATTAGCGACAGCATTCGAACTTTCGTGTTTTCTACTTCAAGTTAATATTCTGAGTAAAATCCTGGTTTTAAGTTTTATAGGTATTGTTCATTTATGAAAATATTCTATTTATTACATAAAAACAACATATTACGTAGATATATACAACATGCCCACTAAAGTCCCTTGAGATCCTCTTAACTTCGGAACGGCTGCTGCTATATTCATAAAAGTGATGTTTAGGTACAATAAAGTAGCTTTGCGTTACTGAAGGAAATCGCTTACAGCACCACCTGGTGTAAAAATGTTGAATTTTAATCGTTCTATTCTTTGCATTGATGTCACAAGATGTCTTTTCGTAATAAATCGATAATGCTCTACAACTTTGCAAATCACTTTTTTCACCTACACCATTTTCGAGAGGTGACATAGTAAAATCTCGAATACTATTCGAATAGTAAAAATCGCGGATATTCACTATTCGATTAACCGATTATTCACAGTATTTGAACAGTTGTGATCGATTATAAAAATAATTCGAATGGCACATCACTACGCACCCATTTTGCTTACGAGTGCTAGTAAAATGTTCCCGTAAATTTATTATCGTTTACCGTTTTCTTCAACTTCACCGAAAATTAACTGATAAAACTGCAAAACCACTGAGAAAATTGTATTCTTAATTCTATACATCACTGCGCCTTGTTCAAATAACAAAAGAATAATGATTATTAAAATGGCAACTGCATTTTCGGTGTACCACTCTGTATTTAAGTTAATTACAAAGCAATTTTCGGGCGAATATTTTTCCCCTCACGATCGTCGCAACTAAACAAACAACTATATAGTAAGTTATTAGCGTTCGAAAAGCATTTAACTCAGAAAAGAATGGTTGCTTAGTTCGTTATCCTAATGATGAATGGGAGAAACAATCGTCCATTTTATAGAAATATTACGCAAGTTACTTAACAAATTTATGGATAACGGATCCGAACAATATCTGACCCTGGCGTGTTGCTTGCTGCACTAAACAAAGTTATCGCTGGAGGACGCGACTGCATTTAAAAAAGTGTGAAGGTGAAAGATTTATTTTTTTTAAAGCAACTGCGAAAAAGAAAATGGCATTTGAGATAAACACAAAAGTCGCTATGTGTTATTCACCTACCGCTAAACGTCTGAGTGACGTAATCTTTTGAATTATCTCTGGGAAAGATTTTTACCCCCTTCAAGTCTTACAGTTCGCTAAATTTTAAGGCTGTTCTTTTTGTTGAAATCATGCAACTTTTGAACAGCTTCTTAAAAACTTAACTGTGCCAGAGACTCGGAAAAAGTTTAGACTATCTCTATACAAGTTGTAGTATGAACTGGTACAAACAATGAATCTACACTGTTATAAATATAAGTTCAACGCGCGTTTCACCAAATAACCGGTGCAATCGGAGAGTTACAAGCAATGTCATATAGGTTGAACCGTATTAATGGTTCACCCGAAAATGTCTTATAAAAGCCAAGTACCGACTGAACCCAGATTTCGGTTCAACTGTGAAAAACAGAGTTTTCCCGGTGAACTATCATGTCTGCCATTTGCTCGCGCTAGGAGGTTAGCGGCGATTACAGGAAATAAGAAAACACTGCCTCATGAATTCTTCAAAAAGAAAAATCTTTCAAAAATGGAAGAAATAAACCTTTGTTAAAAAATATATGATGTGTAAAGGAGCTAGCTACATTTGGCATCGAATAAACATGTTTCAAGCCATAAAGTTCTTGCTTTAAAATGTAACTAACAGATGTACCTAAAGTCATTTTCAGGTTTTTTTTAGAATTCGTTCCGAACTGGTGTGTGAGACCAAAACTTTATTTTCATACTTGTCATCATACATCGTAGGAAAACAAAGGTAGCCATAAAATTCTTGCATTAAAAAGTATCGAACACAAATTCAGAACAATCTTTTTCAGAGGTTTTTAAAAATGGACCTCAATACAGTTGTGGTTTATAAAAACCGTTTTTCACGCACTTTTTAGTTCTAGAGTGCTGGGTAATTTCAAAGATTTTTGTCTAACTGGTGAAAGGGCGAATCACTTTTCAAGGATTGCCAGATGAAATGTGGAAAGTCTCCAAAGTCTGCCGTTTAATGCGATTTATAGTTTGGCATAAAAAAAAAAAAATTGTCCCCAAAACTGGACCCAGTTTATCGATGCCTTCCATATTTGCTAGGAAATGGCATAACCCTACTATCTATTTCATTGGAATATTGGTGTCTGTATTCGTGTAAGTAAAGGTGAAGTTAGTTAGAATATGCCTGGCGAGGATTTTAAAACAGTTTTAGTAGAAAATTATAATATAGATTTCAAATTTGAAAAAGTATTTTATGGAACAAGAAAAACAAATACGGTACAGTCGCGGATTATGATGCACATTCCAAACAGTATTTTTAAAAATCAAGTATAGTTAGAATATGCTGAACGAATATATTACAAAAAGTTTTTTGTAGGCAATTAAATCTATAACCAAAGTATTTTCTATATTTATTTACTTACTAGCTGCGTGCCCGTTCTTCGCACGGTAGGAAACGAAAAATTTCCTCACATGTGTAATTCGAATTAATTCCAGTGATGTGGAATTTAGAAAAAGCAAAATTATTTCACTCTTGACTTAAAATTTGCGTCATATATGTAATAACCTGAGATCATTGCAATATAATGACACACACACACACACACACACACAAAAACAAACAAACAAACAAACAAAAAAAACTATGCCAGCGTCATTCGGTATCAAAAAAGTGAAAATGGACCGTTTGCAGTGAACTTCTCACTTTCAAAATGTCTTATTTCAGCAGACATGCTGTCTTTTAGGTTCACGTTTTAGCGTTAAATACCTCAGACACTACATAAAATGTACATTTTTTTAATTTTAAAAATACGTCACCCTCTCTTGGAACCCTTTACAAAAAGAAAAGAGATAAGAACTAAGCTATTTATAAGGGCTTTAAAATTGTTTTTCTTGATTGTGCCGTTTAATTTTCTTCTCACAAATAAATCCAGTATTTATAAAAGGAAATCGAGCCAAGCAAAGAAATCGTCTGCTCGCGGGACCCGTTTTTATTTATTTTTTTCAACTGGCAATTTTAATCATTGTTACTGTATTCATGACAACCAAACCGCAAGATATCAAACCGAAAATTATAAGAGGTGCTACTGAAATGAAAATTCTTCTTTACTTAAAAATTCGTAAAAATTCTCCTAATTTATATTTTTCCTCCGTTCTTCTTTTAAAAGTGGGCGAATTGTGTGCTCCGTCTTTTGCCCAAATATAAAAAAGTTCTGACAGATAGAATTCAAGATGCAGCAGTTTTAAAAATATTTTACGAAAGTCAGCGTCAAATTTAATTTTATTTGAAAAATTCCCAAAAATCTGCAAATTATGTTACACAGTCCGAACAACCAGTTTTTAAAAGAACATTTTCTCCTCTATTCGATGATGTAACTATCGTTTTCTTGCGAGTGCAATTACCGGCCTTATTATGTATTACGCAAGAAAAATCGCTAAAAATCGGACAAAACATAAAATAAAACATTTTCTAATTCGAATTTCGAAAAAATCGCTTCGAGGTGTGTCGAGACCCGTCTTGGAGAATTTCCGTACAAAATTTGGTAGGTCTACGATCACCCGTTTCGGAGCTACGCGAGACACAGACAGACAGACAAACGGACAGTTTACACACTGTTTTATTTATATAGATTTACCATTTGTATTATAGTTGGTTTAGCAATATCCATTCCGTGAGAAGAACAGGTACTTCAGCTAGTCTCTGATAAAGCTGCGAAAACGGAAAGGAAGAAATAAGGAGAAAGTTAAAAAAAAAAAAAAAAAAAAACCCTCTAAGTTTGAATTTACGATTGTATACCTAAACAATTCGCTGTTGTACATACAAATCTATTGTTTTGATTTTTTTTATTTCATCGCTGGCTGAATCATGTACCTTCAGCTACTTTTAATTTGTTCCACGTCTCAATGACATCTAGACATAGGGAAAAAAAAAAGTTTTTTTTTTTTCCTCTAGGGGTAAAGAAGCCTTATTAACGTAAGTTACGAAATAATCTTTTTAGACAATGTACATGTAACTTCTGCACATGTGACACTCGCGTGGACTTGCATTAACTGTACACCTGCTGATCACGATCTGGAAATGAAGCTAAACAGTTTAGCATCAAAATGACTTTCATTTGGAAATATTTAAAAAGTGATTTATATTGATGTCACATACAAGAGTATTGCGTTAGGGACAAAAGTTTGTGATAATATGCTCGTAACTTGCGAAATAAATCTTTATCTTAAACCTACCGAGTTACTTTTAAGGTTTTGAAATGTTAAGGAAATATAATGGTTCTGGAACTAAGATCAACTGCACACCTAGATATCATTGTATGGAAGAAAACATGGACACTGTTCGCAGAAATTGTTCGAAGATAGCTTTGATATTTTTGTTTTTTAGAAATGTTCTTATTATTAAATATTTTTTTATTATTACACTTTAATTTAAAATTAAAGTGTAATAATAAAATAATCACACTTTAATTATTATTACTAGTATTTAAATTATTATCACTAAATATAGGTTGTAGCAATATTAGTATATAAAAATAGGTATTAGTATATAAAAATAGGTTGTAGCAATAAAAAAAATAAAAAGTTTGTGAAAAAACACACGTAAAATGATACTTATAACAAGATACGATCGTTTCGACTGAAAATTTATTTGGTCTTCGTCAGTCAAAGCTCTTCGTCTCATAAAACAGTGAGAATTGAAAAAGTAACTGATCTTTATCAATTCCCACTGTTTTGTGAGCTTTGACTGACGAAGACTGAATAAATTTTCAGTCGAAACGATCATATATTGTTATAAGTATCATTTTATGTGTGTTTTTTCACAAAGTTTTTATTTATTGTAACGTTTAGCACCAGTATTTTGAGTGTTTTTTCCATAGGTTGTAGTACTTTGAGCTTACGTTACTTTTAAAAAATGTGTTTCGCTGTTGGTGGCGATATAATTCTCAGGGGATTAAAATTCAGAAATTCTTAAAAATAATTTCTAAAAAATTTTTATTATTTACATTCGAAGAGATTATTATGTTTTATCTAGGTTTGATCAACTAATAATGCATTCAAAACTGCAATTCTAGAAATGAGTCTCAAACATTACGCTATGCAGTTGGCGAGTCTTTTGGCTTGCTAGGCTAGCTACTAAAGTGCGAAGAATATCAGCTTTCATAAATGTATTGGTATGCAATTCTCTTTCTGATACATTTCAATCTTTCTAATAAGAGCAAACAAGATGTCTGAAATGAAGTCAGCGAAGAATTTCTTTCCGTTTCGTTACTGGAGTGAGATAGGCTACCTTTGCAATCCAGCATACGTCCCTGAAGCTATGCTATTTTACACAAATAAACGACTTAGTGTCAGGAAATTTTATTTTAACAGTAAAGAATAGGAAAATTTTCAAATTTTGTCTGAAAACGTGGGAAAAACATTAAATTTGATCTAAAATCATCTGAAGTCTCAATTATAATTAATTTTTTATTTGCGGTATGCAAATTTGACAATTTCAAATTGATAATCAATTTTGGATACAGAAAGTTTCTTGGAGGGGTGTGGGGTGTTAATTAAAAAAAATGCACAATAAAGTCAAAATATTGCCCTAAAGTAATACTTTCTTTTTTCTTTATTTTTTAACTCTTTCCTGTTTAAAAAAAAAATGTATCCGCATTGTTGTGCCCGTACGTCAAGTCATATTTCGAGCTTTCAAGACTATACAGCAAATGAAAAATTATTTATAGAAGCATACTTCAGATAGTTTTCCAAATCAAATTTCAAGATGTTCCTGGTTTTTAGGCAAAATTTGTAGTTTCACCTGTCATTTTCTGTTAAAACAAAATTTCTGACCATTCCAGGTTTTTCGGGTTTTCTTTGACCGTCTTCAATCCTGTATACAACAAACAGCATCCGAGTATCCTGAATTAATCGTAGAATCAGTATCTACACCCACATTTCCATGAAAACATGCAATATTTTTTTAGGCTCACCATGTAACTGCCCACATTATTATTGCTACAATCAATGTCCAACTTTCTGGCACTGTATTTTGAGGGCTTAATTTTTGCAAATGCTAAGTTTTACAGTATTAACACAAATAAATTGACGCAAAACTGAAGAACATTTTTTTTTTTTCGGGTAAATAAAAATTCTTCCAAAGTAGTAACTCTTACACGCGAGTATTCTTTACACAAATTACCAATTTAAAAAAAAAAAAAACTGCTAAAATTAATTCTGGGCATGTCAACAAAACCTTGACCGATCTCACTGATGCAGAACTGCTGAATCTTCCCATCCCCACGTCCTTGAACCTACGTAAAGTTAAGGAAAAATCGCAGTTCCTAACTTAATGATTTCTCAATTATTAAGCGAGCAGGCTAATTGGACTTAACTATAAGGTATCATATACCATCACTCACGTTGAGAGAAAAGGTCACGTCTTCGCCAGTTCTTCCTCCCTTTTTGTATATGCTGTTTTAATTTTTAATTTATTCTTCTTTTATTGATTCCACGTTCTGCTCACGATCACACATTTCCATCACAAGCTTTCTTCGACATTTCTGTCAAATGGCGCAAATGAAACGGAACCAGTGTCCCACACCGAAGAAAGAACACACGCATCGGGCTCGTCAACTGTCTGTGGAACAAAAGAATATTAACGAGCTGTTGAAGAATGGATGGATGGAAGTAAAAAAAAAAAAATGGTGCGATCGTTTTGTATGGAGTATACAGTAGGAACTGTACAAAATTATTTCGTGCCACTACATCGAATTATCTCTAACAAAGATGTGCCAGACTGAAACAAGAAATTTTGTGCGTTAGATTTCAGTTGTTTGGTATAACACTTCAGGTAAAAACTGGGACCAACTTCTATAACTAGTCCCAGAGTACAAATACGTGCTAGACCCTCAGCACAAAAATTTACTGTTGAATATTATTTTAATTCAACGTAACATCATTTGTTATGCTGATATTAACTCTACTTAACATCATTTGTTAAGTTGATATTAAGTCAACTTAACATCATTTACACTCTGAGAAAAGTCTTTGTATACAAATTTATCCCTCATTTTTCAACGAATAATTTCCGTACTTTATTCTTCTTCCCGAAATCTGAAGAAGGGAAAAAAAATTCAGCAAATCTGAAGAAGATTCTTTAATTAACAAGAAAAAAAAACAGAAAAATATATTCGTCAAATAATGGAGATATTCCGGCAGCACTGCTGACAGTAAAATTTCCGTGAATTGAAGAAATAATTTTTGTGAGTTCAAAGATTACTCTCAGATCGCTTATATTGATGCATACCGAATAATTTTCAATCGACATATTCGCTTTGCTCAAAAATTCTTTAGATTACATCAGAGTTTCTCAAAGTTTTTCTTAGCTAGAATTTTTTGAAGGTTTTTGGGAGAGCACCTTGAGTAAATTTGAGTCCGATGAATTGGAGGCTGAAGCAACTGGAAATTTTTTCGCGAAGTACAGTTTGAGAAACTCTGGGTTATACAAATGCATAAAATATTTCAAATAAATTAGTAATTCTTTTCTCCCTTGAAAGTACTCGAGCGCAAAAAATATGAGACAAGAGATCTATTTCAGAATATTTTTTTTCCGTCTCCACTTTCTAAAACTTAAAAATTTGCGAAAGAAAATTGACCAGAATTCTATAAATTTTTGACGAACCTGGCAATACTTGCCATTAGCAGGTACTGTTTAATTCATACATTTTTACATAAATTAAAACTACTTTTAGAAGTAAGAAAAATAAATGTAGCTTGGTTAAATTAACCCATTTATGCCTAGTGTCCCTTTTTTGGGACGGCATTTTCGCTATTAGTCGAAAACGTTATTTATTTTTCCTAGCCTTTGTTCATGAGTATTGAGCCTCAACTCTACAAAATATTTTAACATGATCCAGTAGGATGTTGATATTTCGATTTTTATGCATAATGATTTTAAAAGAAATCATCCCTTGTTCAAGAAGTTGACATCAGAAATTTATCTATTATTTCTGTTATCAATAAAAATTGAATAAAGTCGCAAAAATATCCAGGCACAAATGGGTTAAAATTTTTGAGTAATTTTCATGGAGACTGACTTAGATGCCCGGTAAATGTAGCGCATGCGCCAAAATTGGTGCATCGGATCATTTGAAGCGGCGAATTGAGTCCTTGTACATAGTAATTGTTTAGATACAGACTTTTGAAATAATTTCGTGCCCAAAAATATTTCATTTCTTGTAATTTATTTACTATATCAAAAAGAAGCATTTGCACACGCCAAATATCGTACCATCTCTGATCTCCCAATATATCCCAAGAACTAATTCTAGAATCCTTCATCGGAACAATTTTAATGTTACATTAACGTGTTATTCCTAGGGATAGGCGCGAGACGAAAAATAGACGTCTCTCGTCTCGTAAAATAGCCTAAAAGCTTTGTCTCTTCTCGCAACATCCCTATATCGTAGTGTTAAAAATGTTTGTCCCGTCTCACATCCATCCAAGCTATTACTCCGCCCCCCCCGTCCCCTAAACTGAACTTTTATTCATATTCTACAATTCTACCCGTGAGCGTAAAGAAGTAAAAAAGATGCCTGAGTTGAGTTTATAGCGAATCTGAAGTCGCCTGTGAAAAAAGATTGACGAATAATATGGAAATGGTTGGCCAAAAAAGGTCGGTAAACCCAAAAGGTCGGCAATTAGCTCTCCGTGAGCCCATGTCTTTCATTTTACGAAGTTTTTATTTGATTTTAACTTTTAACCTGGCCCGAACTGGCTAGTTGGCGATTGCCTAGGCCTCCCGGCCTTAGTGGGCCCCAGAGAGGCATTCCAAGATGGATATACTACTTTATAATCAAAGTAATTTTACATACATATGCATATCAAAGTAATATACCAAAGTAGATTGATTATTTATTTCCTTGCAATCTGAAGCCTTACACAGTGGCGTAGCGGAGGACGTCACAGTCCCCTCGTCACGAAGGTACCCGCGAAGAATTAGGGGCCCCCAGCAGCTTTAAAATAGTTAAATATGGTTTTTAGGCACGCAAGCCTAATTTTCAAATGTTACATATCCTAATGTTCTATTTCCTCTAAATTCCCCCAATAAGGAGCCTCTTTTCAATCGCTAGACGAGGGCCCCCAAAGGAGCCACTCCGGGCCCTGCTGTCCGCAGAGCCCGATCAAGACAAATGTGGGCCCTGGGCAGAAGAAAAAAATTGGGCCCCAAGTAATAACCTTCCCCTTAAAAAAAAAAAAAAAAGATTATGATTGGTTTATACTGAAAGTTTTAAATATTTTACCCCTTCCAAACACAAATTTTGTTTTGAGTAATTTGAAATAAACGAATATAGTTACCGGATGTCAAACAAACAGATAGTTAAATGTTACATCGAAATGCTATATCACAGTTGCTAACATGTACGGAATGCAACCAATTTTTGGAATTTGGTAAACAGTCATTTTGGTAAATATTTCTTAAAATGACAAATAATTCAAAAATTTTGCAATTTTTTAATATTAAAAATACTCTTTACAAAATGTGGTTTGTTACTTTCCTACATATTGGTATGCTGTATCGACTATAGAGCATTTCGAAGAATTAAAAATATGTGTAAATTAATTTACACAAATGTAAATTTGAATTATTTTCACTGCTCATACTTTATAATTAAAAAATAATTTAACTTATAAAATTTTATTATTCTTTGTAATTTTATGGTAAAATTATAAAAGTGTAAGATTTTTGGAGCCCTAAAATCTGTGCGCCTTGGGATGTTGCCCCGTTTGCCCTGCGGATAATATGGCACTGGCTGTCCGGGCTGCCTACCAGTTTTTTTTTTTTTTTTGGGGAGTGTTCTTGTAAGAATTAGGCGTTGCTAAAACTCTTTAACTTGTTACCTTGTTTTTTTTTTTTATGAAATTCAAACACATTTGAAAAATCCAAAAAATTGCATAAAGAATGAGAAATAAACTATCTTTATTTTTATTTATTTATTTGTCTAGAACCAGTGAATGGCCAAAAAAAAAAAAACGTTAAAAACGTAATTGCAGTTTTAAAAAAAAAGAAAGAAAGGAAACGTAGAATATATATAGATTTCAATTTAAAAAATCCAGACAAGAATTTTAACAGGTATAAATATCTCATCTCAGTTTATGTCCTACTTTTTTTCTTTTTGTTACAATCTACCATCACAACCAGAAAATTACACCCTGCAATGTAGTGCTTTTCTATGAAAGAATGTAAATAGCTTTCTGATTCCAGCGTTTTCTTTATGAAAAAAGTGCAAGCACAAATTATATTTTAAACTAAACGTTTCTTCTCTCGCTGTAGGATAACAACGGATAGGCATATGTCCTCAACCACCCCAGTAGTAGCACTGGCGTTCCTAAATGGCACCAGATCAAACAGCTTGAAAACTCCCTCGGCGTAATAATTTAACCAGCTCACTACTCTGCTTTTCGACGAAAAATCCAAAATACAGTCTTTAATATCGCATTACAAAATCTTAATAGGCAGGGACTGGCCATTAAATAACACTGGGCAGTCTTCTTAGTAGGTCATTTTTTCCACTTGATAACTGTAACAGGACACTCCCGCGAGCTGAAAAGAGGTATAATATGCCTGCAATTTTGAGAAGCAAATAGCCAATCTAGAAAGTTTAAAAAAAAAAAAGAAAAAAATATATACAGAATTCATCTAAACAAAATCACTAACATACCTGACGCAGGGCATGCTCTTTGTCTGTTTATGCAGCGTGAAATTTGTATTGCGTACATTCTCTGTTCTAAATATATAAATTCATCCTCACAAAAAAAAAAAGATACTACGATGAAAATAACCAATGTTAGTCTGCTGAAGTGTGAGAATCAACTATCCCTACGTTTCCTCAAGGTAAATACATGTTTTAACGAAAGGTTACTTGATGAAAATGAACAAGAAAATTACGTTACACTCCGAAATTTTAGGACACGATGAAACTAAATTAAAGCAAAAGCAGTCAGCACTTTTTTTTTTTTTTTCTTTTGCGAGTGGACTTTCGTTAAGCCTAAATCTTGAATGAAAATTGAAGTAAAATTATCATCTACTTTTAGACTGTTGGTTGTCCGAGGCAAAAAAGAATAATTGTCTTGCAAAAAGTGCCAACTTTACTCCGTTGATGTATTTGAAACTTTCCTTTATATCGGACGCACACTGAAATTTTAAAATAAGCAAATATTTACTTGGTACTAAATAGTGTCCTATATAGGGGGGGGGGGGGGGGGGTTGAAATTTACTTGGTTAGAAAAAAATCTCTGTGAAAGAAAATGTATTTATTTTTTTATTTCAAAGATCTATTTATTCGAGTGGACATAATGATCCAAAAATTCTTCTTTTTCAATGTTTTAGAACATTGGCTTCCAGGCGGAACTTCCAGGTGTTAGCAAGATGTGTAAGGGAGTTCCCGGAAATAACATACTACAACGACTACACAAGCTGTTTACCAAATTCTCTCGGATTTTAGAAGGGGGTTCGCAGATGAGAAAAAGCTTGGGAACCACTGTTCTAGAACAATTTAATGCATTTAAATATGAAAGGAGGACTGTGCAGAGTTTATAATTTTTGCCGTTTCATTAGTACGTCAAAGTATATTAAGTTGTTCTCAGCTTTCAAACAATCAAACGTTACAAACATGCATTAAGATTGAGGATATAAATAATTCATGAGACTGTAACTATCAAAAGATAGCTGATTTGGCAATTTGGCCGACACTACTAGATGTCACTACTTCTACTTGAGGGTAATCGCGTAGTGCGCATGTGCGGCTCCATTTAATCTGAAAGATCTGTTACCACGCATTCGAAGGAAACAAAATGCAAAAATAGCAAACAGCATCAGCATTCTGTTGCTTTTAAAGTGAGAGTAAATTAATGTTTTATTTATTTCGAGTTTATGCAATGTTATTTTTCCGATTGGTGTATTTACTATTTAATACCAAATATTTAGTCAAAGAATTCTAGAAATCACTTTACTTTTCACCTAATTTTTTAATTTTTCAATTTAAGAACAACAATAGATTTTGTTAGTATGGTAACTTCAATGATAAAAATTAGAAAACGAAACGGGTAATTCTTTGTAACATGGATAAAGATGAACAACTGCATTGAGTAATTTTTAATAATACAAATAGAATTTATTTTGTCGTTTGATAGATACTTTTTCATTCTGCGAAACTCATTCGCAAAAGTGATAAACAATCTGCGCAGATTAATGGCGCAGATAAAAAAATACTAACTAGCAAACTCAACGCGCCTTCTGATGCTCAGTAATCAAACCACTCTGCTTCTGAAATGAAGATAATGTATTCCTAGTTTCTAATTCACAGTCACAAATAAATTCTCAGCCAAGATTAAAATATGTAAATTTACGAAATATTGTTTTAGGAGAAATTCGGCACAGAAAAATAGATTTCTCTCAAGAGAAATTCGGAGCATTTAGAATGAGAGACAGAGATTATCTCTTTTAAATCACCAACTGCTGCTGTAAACAATCATTCCACTTCCCAAGTGAAAGAAAGTTATGAATGCACCAGGAAAAATTTAAATAAATATTTATTTTCACTGTGGAAAAAAAAAGGATTATATGTCTTCTTCCTGTGAAAATACCTGCAAATCGGATTAAATGTGCAACGAGCGCGATAATAGAGAAAGCGGATAATCTCCGTTCACAGTGGATGCAAGAACTTTGCATAATCTGAATTTAAATGCGATGATATGCACCGCATGCTATTTTGGAAGAATGAAAGCTTTCCGTTCTTTATATAATTCTGATTTTCTTTAATCTTGTTTGAATATTTCATAATAGCCGTGGAAGTAGAAACTTGTATAATAATACTAGTGATTTTCATTGCTTCTCCCCTTCCCTGAAGCATGAGTTATTGTTTGAATGCTCATGTTTCCTGAAAAGAACTCATATGTACAAAAAGTTGCTACAAACAATAATCGAGAAGCAACCGAAAACTACGAGGTAAGTGAATCGATATGCAATCGATAGTAGTACATCGTAATCGTGATGTATACCTAAGGTGACCATACGTCCCGTTTTGAACGGGACAGTCCCGTTTTTAGGTGGCTTGTCCCATTGTCCCCAAGAACAGCTTTGGGACTCCGTAATGTCCCGTTTTTAGAAAATGTCCCCTTCAATGTCCCGTTTTTAGAAAGAGAGCAACCTACGGTAACGATTTCAATAAAGGCCGCTCAAAATCTAAAATCATCCAATGGCAGTGTGTAAAAAAAAAAAAAAAAAAAAAAAAAACCTGACCTCCCTCCCTCCCCTCTCGAGACGCAAGGAAAACGTCGGGGAGATGTATATTGTTTTTGTGTTTGTTCTTTTTTGTCATCTATTTCAATTTATTTCTTTTTTAACGTCATGTTCCTCTTTTGCTTATTACTCCCCCTACCCGATCTCTACTTTATTTTCCCTTGTTCATTTTGGTTTTCTAAGAATTTTTTTTTCCTTCCCAATGACCACCTCCTTTTTTTAGTGCGTCCTTTTGTTTACATTTCTCACTTTCACACCTTCCTGCCTTGTGTCGGAGGAAGGTGTTTTTGAAGTCGAAGAAGGGCCTACCCCTTGTACCACCCGAAATGTACGCCTTACACTATTTTTTATAGTGTATGTATGTTTTAGCAAAGTTTTTGTTTTCATTTTATTTTGATATTAACATCTTAAAACTAAAGGATGCCCAGACCTGTCAATTCAGTCACCCTACACTATTAGCTTAAAAACAGTAAGCGTCCCATTTTGAGGAAGAAAATAAAATACTGCCAAAAAAGTAGTAGATGTCCCGTTTTGAAGGAAAAAATAAATGGTCGCTTTATGTATACCTCCAGTGAGTCACACTGAGACGAAGCTTTAGATGTAAAATATAACATCGGCTCTGTAATAAATGATGAGTTGTCGAAATGTTGAACGATTAACAAACAGCACTGCTCTTCATCGGGGTGATGATACATTTTTGAACCATTAATTCAATACAGTGAACGCTCGGTACAACGAGATCTAACTTACGAGAATGGCATATTACGCGAGTTACGTATCTTAGAACTCACACGAACTTTTAGCCCGCAGCACGAGATTTTCCACCAAAGCTAAAACGCGCAAATAAAAGTGCGGGATGTGGGGAGTAATTATCGCCTTTGTGATTGGCTACTGAAGAAGAGCACCAATCAGCAAACGGTATTGCATCTCTCGTTGCGTTACTGAAGGCGAAAACATCCAAACCATCAAAGTCTAAACCTGGCTTTATTTCAATATGTAAGAAATGTTAATATATAGTAAGGGAATGGTTTAAACCGTTTGAGTGGTGTTTATACGAGTCTAAAGTAACTGTGTGAGTGTTTCAAAGAGTTCAATCAGTAGCGTAGCAGAGGGAGGGATGGGGGATCACAACCCCCCCTCCTCCCCAAGGAGGAATTTTTTTGCCATACAAAATGTGTATTCTTCACTCCCTTATCACACACACGTATACATATATGTGAGTACAGTAGTCGTAACCCCCCCCCAATGAAAAATTTCTGGCTACGCCACTGAGTTCAATATATACCCTATTTCACACTGCGTTCAAAGGGTCTTGGAACGCATCCCTCACAGCAAAAGGCCTAGGGCAGTGGCGGATTATTGCAAGTTTGTCGGGAGGGGGGGGCAGTTAGTTTGTCGGTGGGGGCGGTTAGTTAGAAGATTGACATATACATCCATTTTATGGAAGTAAAATAGGATCTTTTACATTAATTTCTTTCTTCTCGGGGGGGGCGGTTGCCCCCTCCATCCCCCCCTTAATCTGCCCTTGACCTGGGGGGGACTTCAATCAGACGATAGGTATCAAGTCAAGACTCCACGGCACTGAGGTACAGCGTTTAAAATATTATCTTGTGAATCAGGGGCATAGACAGGGGAGGGGATATCGGGATATATCCCCCCCACCGAAATTTTTGGATTAGTGATGAAATTCTGTCTATTTATACACATATAAGTTCATATCCACCCCCGAAAAATTTTCCGCTACGCGCCAGTTGTGAACACGTGGAAATATTTTCAATGTAAAATTATTTAATAAATTCTGGCTAAATAGTTTCGAGGAACATTGCCTACCAATACAGCGCAAATATTGCGGTATTGACATTCTTTAACCATTTATTTAATAATATTTGCCAAGACATAATGAAGTGAAGTCTACATCGGGGTACATGCAGGTCAACTAAACAAGAACAAAAGCCTATAAGGAAATAAAAGAAAAAAGTCTTATATGCGCGGTAATAATTTACAACCCACCGGAAATCAATTAGAGATATCTTTTATTTTAACAACGTTTATCTCGAAACGAGCAGGTCCGCACAACCTTCCCCCAAACCAACCAACCACGCGCTAGTGAAACCGTTCCGCGCGGTCCGCAGAATAATGAAATCGCTCTGAGAGAGAGAGGGTCAGTCAGTCAGACTGCTGTCCGGAAGGTCCATAATAACAAGTCGGCGACGAAAGTGGGACAACCAGAGTATGTGCCAACGGGACGAGCGCAATTGTTGGAAGCTGGATGTCTCACGCAATTTCAATGGGCGCAGGCAAAAACGAGAGAGGCGTCTGGGGCTGTGCACTCAGTGCGGCAGTAAAGAAGGGTCGGTCTCTCCAGACAGCGTGTCTGCATGAATAGTTTATTTCGAGATAACAGACGTGATTAGTGATGGCTTGCCTGAGGCGGATGATTTTGCCCCGAGGATGCGATTTTCAGATTACCCGCGATTTCCACAACGTCCTCTTCTCGAAAAGCAGTTGTTTGCCAGTTGTTATATGGTTCCCAAAAATCTGTCTGATCAAAATTACCTTACGTATCACGCGCGGGCACAAATTGACGATCAATGTCCGTACAATTAAGGTCCTTGAACGTAATTTTATGAGTAGTTTTCGGGGGGATACCTGTCTGATTGAAGTCCCGCTTGGTCTTTAACTGTGCTGCCACTCCGGGGGATGTGTCGCTAAGTGTACTGCTCGCCCAAAGATAAAAGGTCGGCTTTGGCGCGCTGCCAAAAAAAAAAAAAATGTATACTGCGAAGATGGATTCAGATGTGCAAGAAATTCTCACTCTAGTATGTCCTGACAGTGCTGCCAATTTAGCCACTTTTTGGCTAGATTTTGGCCAACTGGCAGTACGGAAGTATTTTGTAAATCGAAAATGAAAGTCCAAATCAGGCACGTATCTACATTTCGGGGGCGGGGGTGATCCAAACGGTAAAAAAGGCAGAATGTTTCAAAGAAAGCCTTTATCATTATCATTTTAGTAACAAAGATCAAAATTTCGAGGGGGGGGGTGGCGGACCCTCTGGACCCCCGCCCCTTAAATACGTCCTCGGTCCAAGTGTCTTAAAAACACTACTACTGTATGGAATTTTAATGAGTCCTTGCACATCTGAACACATCTTTCCTATGAAACAAATCGCAGCCAGGGGGGGATATCGGGATATATCCCCCCCAGAAATTTTTGGATTAGTGATGAAATTCCGTCTATTTATACACAAATAGGTTCATATCCCCCCCCCCCGAAAAAATTTCCAGGCGCATATCCCCCCCCCCCGAAAAATTTTCCTGGCTACGCTCCTGATAGCCGCATCCATTTTTTTGGCAGCCGACCTTTTATCTTTGGACGAGCAGTAGAGACTGTTCTCTGCATATAGTGTTAATAACAATGCAATTCAATTAAAAATATATATATGTCAACTTTTTCAAATGAAGTTGGCGACTTCTGCCAAAGAACACTTGCCAAAATTGGTCTTTTATAGCATTAGCCTAGTGGAAAGGCCGTAATTTTAACAATCACAATGATAATGTAATCCACTTCCTTTAATATAATTTCAGAGAAACGATAAGAACAGGCCCGGACTGGCTCGTTTGGGGGCCCTGGGCTATAGATTGAAAAGGGGCCCCTTTACTGAGGAATTTAGAGGGGATAGAATGTTAAACTATGTAATATTTCGAAATTAGTCTTACGTGCCTAAAAAACCACATTTAACTATTTTAGAGCATCTGGGGTCCCCCTGACTCTCCGGGGGTCCCCTCGAGCAGCAGGCTTCCTGGGGGCCTCCGCTGCTCCACTGCGTAAAGACTTAAGACTACTGGGAAATAAGTTATCCAATTACTCTGATATATATATCAAATTACTCTAATTATAAAGAAGTATATCCATTTTTGGGGACCTCATGTCTCTAAGAGATCTTATCTCTTTTCACTTATGAAAATATGTCAATAGATATCCAGAAAGAGCTCAGAGGAAACTCTTTCTGGATATCTGTTGGATATCCAGAAAGAGTTTTCTCTGAATATTGAGACACAAACATCTTTTTACTTAGAAAATTGAGCAATTTATTCTTAAATATTCATAAACATTACATTTATGTCTATATTTTTTGATGCATTACAGTAATTTAATAATGAACAAATACTTTAACATGCTATTAATTAAAAATAGAAAAAGAAAGAAAAGAGAAGACTGTCCAGACAGTTCTAATATAACACTAGAATCGCTTAAAATACTTATCTTTTATTTTAATTAAGGAAATATTTTTCAAAGTGCTGCAGTTAATCTATAAAATTATACTGCCTAAAAATTATTTTAAAAGTTTAATTACTGTTTAATATTTTAATCATAAAAAAATGAAACTCATAGACAGGTACAAAGATTTCTAATGGAGAAATATTTCATTTTCCCGATAATACACTTTGAAATATTTTATTAATGGTAAAATGTACCATGCCCCCCCCTCTAAACATTATAAATATAAATCAAATTTATCAGACGTATTTTAAGTGGATTACTGAATTTATTTATTTTCTGAATTTGAGCGAAACAGGAAAATGAATTTTTTTAATCAATTTGTTTCAACTAAACATAGAACATGTGCGTTGGCTAATTTATAATATTTTCATAAGAACTAAACAAAATATATGCAGTTAATTTGAGAAACAGTCTGTTTTTGCTCTGAGAACTGTGACTGATCACCACCAACTCAAACAGAAAATTTTAGTAAATTAACTTGACAAGGGCTACTAAATATCTTTCCGCAATTAGTAGATTTCCCCTCGCTAAACGCCGGAACTAGCAAACAATGGAATCTCTTTAACGTCCACCGTTTTCGTAGAATAATCCAAGGTATATTATGTCAGTCTGCCTAACATTTCCCGTCCATATTCGACTCTGATTCAACACAGAGAGAAAAAAAAAAAAAATGTGTATATGAATATGGAAGGTAAGTTATTCCTGTAGCATCCCATTTGAATAGTACATGGTTGAACGCGCAGGGAACACAATAGCTGTTTATTATAGAAATATCTCAATGTCGCAGTTGTGTTAGTTTTGGACATTGGGGAAAGTTGTTCACTCACGATGGAATCCACAGCGTCGAATTTTTACGACGCAAGAAGCAATATAAATATGGGAATTTTGCGTATTTTAGTAAGCATGTTTATTTGTGACATGATGCTATTACTATTAATGGAACAAAATTCAAAACTCATGAAAGATGCCTTGAAAAACCATAAGCGTAAAGTTTTCAAAATTATTGGGGGGAGCTGGGCCCCACAACCACATATATTCACGTCAGTGGCGTAGCCAAGGGGGGGGATTAGGGGGGTCATAACCCCCCATGAGGATTTTTTTGCAATAAAAAATGTATATTCTTCACTCCCTTATTATACACCCGTATACATATATATGAGTTGCAGAAGTCGTACCCACCCCCCCATGAAAAATTTCTGGCTACGCCACTGATTCACGTACATGTAACTTACTCTATATAAGTGTAAATTATTGGAGGCGCTCCAGCTCTATGGGTCCATAGAATTCTACACCTATGTAAGATAAGTATCCATATTAGTATCTTCCTACCATGTTATAAGTTAAAAATAGAAGCAAAGTAAAAAATCCAAAGGAGGAAAAGAAAACATTTTCGATGAGATAGTGCATTTTAGACACCTCTGAACTTTTCTTCATTTCATACTTTACATTGCATAATCTGATTTTAATGAACCAGAGCCTGTCGAGGGCAACTTATAGTAACATTGTGTGTTACATGGCGTCACAAAGAATACTAAATCATGATTGAAAGCAAAAGAAGGAAATTTTTAAAAGTACCTACAAGTAAAGTTTTTTTTTTAAACGTTTGTAAATGGCGTGAAATACTTTTTTTTATGTTAGTATAAATTAGTTTTCTGTATTTAGTGGTAAATTATTGGGTGGGCTCGGCCCCTATTCACAATTTATTGGGGGGGCTCGAGCCCCACGGGCCCATATAACTCTACGCCTATGTGAAAAACACTTTAACGTGAATCTATACCAGGCATGGGTAATCTTTGGAAAGATGCGGACCAAACTTCAGGATGTTAGCCAAGTAGCGTGCCGCACAGTTGGGATTTATATGGGATTTTGAATTGCTTATGTAGGGTTTCGATAAGTCCCGCAAGCCGGATCAAAAGCCGACGGGGGCCGAAGGTTGCTCATCTATCATCTATACTAATATAATAAGCAAGATGGACACGCTAATCTCAAGAATTACCTCTACGATTGAAAAAATTATTTTCGCGTTAGATGGGGCAAATTTTTGAGGAAGGCTATATTTGCTGTGTCACTTCAAGCTAACGACCGTCCCCATGGAATAAGATAAGATATATATGGAGCTATTTTCTAAATACAAGGCAATGAATAAGGCCATTTGGATGGTCCAGCCAGTGCACCCGTGGTACCAGAGTAAGTGCCCTGGCTGCTCCTTGGTTCGGGGCAGCAGAAGACGAGATCAAACTGGTCTTGCCCGTTTCCTTAGTGGTCATCTGTTATCAGTGACTTTTGCTGCTGGCAATAAGCACTTCGAAGTCTGCACTAGGTACTCTTCTACACAGGCCTCCCCTGGCCACATTTTACCTGGTCTGGGACTTACCAGGCAAGACCTGGTTCAAGACCCCCTATTGGTACTGGACCTCTTCAGGGTGAATGGGCTAATGAACCTGATCTAGCTCTGTTGGTCGCGGGGATGAGAAACAACAACAACAACAAGATAAGATAAAGTTTGTCTCGGATCATTGACTTAACTCAACTGATTTATTCGATTAATCACACTATCCGGATCACTTCATCTTACATTCGAATAGTGTTTACTAACAACCTTCTTGTCACAGTAGTTACGTCGCTGAGCTGTCATACTTTTGTCTAGGGTGAAACCCAGGGCTATCTCACGGAATTGGTTTTGTTGAACTGAAAATGACTTCCAAAAAATCTCAACTTTTTTGGCAGTCTACTCCAGCAAAGCTACGTGACTTTGAATATTTGCATCATTGACCCTTATAAATGCACATTTTGTGTGGCCACTTACTCACTATTTTGTGTAAGTAATGAACATTTTAAACAGTTTATAATACTTAGTGTGTTTTTTTTTTTTCCTTTCTCTGGAAGTGGCACAATTTGGAACATTCCATGCGGTATTGCACTGAACCTACGCATGCCAATATGAAGTACTTTTAATGCTAAAATAGGCATTAGTTCAATGGTAAGAATGTTAGCTACTGACAAGTGCTTATTCCTAGAATAGCGGTTTACAAAAAGAAATGTAAAAACCTAAAAAGGTAATGCGTCTATCTGTAATCGAATGTAGACTTTTGCACTGAGCAATTTCTTCAACGCCATCTAAAAGCTTCTCTGTTAAAAGTCGGGTAGCAGATACTAGTTGAACCACTTTGCCGGAAAAAGTCTCAAACACCAGTCAAAATCCATACGCTTGCATTACTTTAAGTAGAATAATTCTATTGTGATGGTTAGGATTAACTAAACCTGAGTGGCAGACAGACTATTGTCTGCCTTTTCACTATTCGCGTTCTTATGCATAAATCGCATTGCGATAATTCACTGTCTATTACAGAATCTCCCAAAAGCCTGTTGAGTACATTCATGTGACAAACGTTATTTAATGCGCTTTAGATAGAGAACACAGGAAGAAATCAATGTGAACTTGAAGGATTATGCAAATGTGAATTAGTGAATGAGCTATTTCGTTTAAAGAGAGGTTTGAGAGTTTAAAAAAAAAATTCTTTTTTTCCATGCATCTTTATGCCACAATTTCAAATGTATTAATCAAAACTGAAGTAGTCGGTTTCAAGTCATTAAGGAACTTTTAAAAAGAATTTCAGTGCAGTTTACATTATAATGAATGGAGGTTTAAACTTTGATGACAGGGGAAAGAATTTTAATTATACACCTTCACATTTGCTAAAGCTATACATCGATGTAGATTTTATGTATTATTACCGTATTTCCATTAATGTATTCTACATTTAGCACATCATTTTTGTAAGCCTTAAAAAATATTCTAGATAGCAATTAAGAGCTAATTAAATAATTAAAGGCTCCATTAATAATGGAGACTGTATTTAACAGGTTGGGTAATTAATGGTAAACCCTTGGTGCAAACAAGGTCTTCAAAAATCGCACTTTGAATGAACGTATTTAGTCACAGTTAGTATTCATGTCAAAATCGAACGTTAAAGATATTTCTCAGTCCATGCCAGGGGTGGCCAAATGCGCAAGTGCCAAACTGATGATTTCAAGTGACGCAACGTATTGCTTCCTTTCCCAACTTGTTTTGAAATAGATTAACGATTTGTGAGATGTTTTCGTGCCCATAAAATTTTATTCCTTATAATTTTGAATCTCTTGTGAAAAGGAAGCATTTGTACATTCCAAAATACATTATCATCAAAAGTTGAACGATCTTTGAACCCCTACAAACACTCAAAAAATTAATTCGAGAATTCTCTTCCTCAGAACTACAATTTCAATCTCATGTTCGCATGTTATTATTTTTCCTCCTCTAAACTAAAGCCTCTACTACTTGAATCATATTTACCAACTGGACGTAAGGAAATCAAAAAGGTGCTTAATTTGTATTGTGCATCTCAACTCGACTGTGAAAAGAACTGCGCACAGTGTGCAAAAGCTTGGCCACCCTTGGTATATGCGAAGTCTGATTCAAAGCCTAACATCTCTGTATAGTTTGTTCGTTCTTCAGAATAATGTAACCACACCAACGGACTAATTGCAATAGCTAAATGGATAAATCACCATATAAGGCACATATTGGCAACTTCCAGCCCGCGGAACATAACAAAACCCCATATAAACCATTCAAAATCCCATATAAATCCCAATTATACGGCCTGCGACTTCGCTGACTTCCTAAAGTTTGGCCCGCAGTTTTCTAAAGGTTGCCCCTACCTGGTATGAGGCAAGAAAGGGTTTGCCTTATCAATGTATAATCTCCGACAGAATGAAAACGCCGCGCAATCTACTTTGATTGTGTACTTCTGCAACGGAGCCACTCAAAATGAAGGTTGAGTAACTTGAGTAAGTATACGTATTCTGAAAAAAGATCTAAACAGATCTAAAAGATATCATGAAATCAGAAGCACACACGATCAAGATGGCAAACGCATTTCAGCTCAAGATCAGCTGCTGCTCAATCTTCGCAACTCGGGAGATTCTGGGTTATTTCCGTTTCGCCTATTATGCAGCACACAGGGAGGCCAAATTACGTAAAATAAGAATGCGAAAAAATTGTTTTAAGAATGATTGCTGCTGCCATGGTAACAAGAACACTCTCCGTGGGTCATTTCACACAATTCACTCTCGTTCGGGAGGTCAAAGACTCTCTTCCGGTAATGATTTTCGAAAGGCTCATCATCTCCGGAGATAATGCTGATTGCTCCAGAACACTACAAGGTGGAGATCACAGTTAGAAATTTGCACCTGAGCAGCCAGACAGGGAGCAAACGACGAATTGACGGGCATTGACCGTTGAAAGATAAGACGCTTTCTTCGAGATGTTACACTTACTAAAATCTATTGGTTGTCATCATTCCAAGTTAAAAGTTAATGGCAAAATTACAGAGGGATTGCCAGTATGCATTTTAGTAAATTTTCGAATGACGATTATACAGAGGATAATTGGATAATTACAAGTTAATAACTGTTATTTTAAAACATTTTTCAACAAATTTAAAAGTTGTTTATGACTCTGTTTGTCTGACTGTCCTCTTAACTGCGTTAGTTATGAATCAATTGCTATAAAATTAATGTAATTGTTATGCCACTTATTGAACAATCATTGAACCACTATTGAACCATTTGAACCATTACATGGTGTTTGTTAGGGATGGAACGAGACGACTGTTTGAGAGACGAGACAGAGATTTCCAGCTTTTTTGCGACACGAGACAAACATTTTTAACATTACGATATAGGGATTTTGCGAGAGGAGACAAAGCTTTTCGACTGTTTTACGAGACGCGAGACGCCTGTTTTTCGTCTAGCGTCCATCCCTATGTTTGTAGCATATGACTACAGTTAAAACTTGCTATAGCAAACCCGCTATATAACGAGCTCACGGATAAACGAACAAGAAATTAGGACCCAAAATAACTCTTAAACTATTTCCTCTGGGAACATTGAATTGAAAGGCGCTTTTTCAGAGACGTTTAATTATTTCAAATAAAACAAAATAAATATTTATTATTTAAGTTTATAAAAGAATATGGTTCGTCAAAAATAGTGTATGAAAGAAAGTCTTTTACAGAGGCAAGAAAAACCACCTAAAGATAGTGATTCAAAATAAATAATTTTAGTCTTTCAAACTTAAAATTGTTCTCTCCGATCTATGTAAACACGAGGCGTGGATCTTTAGATTGAATTTCTTACTATGGCCTAGTGTTTGCAAGAAAGTTCAAAACTAGCTGCCATTTTGCCGTTATTATTTACGTACTGGCCGTGGCTGACGATATATACTGGCTGCGGTGTTGACATTTTCACCACACCCTTTTGCACTCGAATAGTCATGTGACCTAGAGGGTTTAACCATCTTACTGCGGTTATCTAGGATTAAGACGGCCACACCCCCTTGGTCGTATGACTCTTCAGGTGCAAATGGTATAACGTAGAAGTGATTCAACAGCAAAACATCTTTCGAGAGCAGAACCCTTGTCTTGCCCCTCCCCATACATCTATAAACAATCATATGGGCGACCATGGTAACAGCATATCCACAAATCATACATCGTCTTTTCCTGTTGTATATTTAAACTGCTTCTTTGGGTGAGCAAGAGTAGTAGATCCCTAACCAGCGATATTCTCGACCCTTTCAACCTTTAAGGATACGAAATTCTCACTGGCGATTTAAAATCGCAATCTGGCCTCCGGGTCAAATAATTTGAACGATCAAGTTACGATTGAGTACTTCCGATGAAATGATGACTACAGCATTGCATAGTTCTTTTGCTGATTGATTCATACGGACGCAATCTGCAGCATCAGAAGCAACGGAAAAGAATCAATTATTCTTTTCTTTAGAGCGATAATCTCTTATAAAGCTGGAGATAAAGAGAACAATAAACTTGGCATTTGATAACGTGCCTCTTACCATAATAAATAGCTGCGATTTGTTATGTTGGTGAAATGATTTTTTTTTTTAAACTTTTCCGAGGCAATACAATACAAAAATACTGCACAATTTTGAAAGGAAAAACAATATATCTTTAAATATAATCTTTTATAGAATTTTTCAATAAAGCTTTATAATTTAGTGAGTTTTCCTTTTTTTATTAATTTAATCAGCTATTTAAAAATCACATAAGTCACAATTTTCCAAATACAGTTTAAAAAAATATTTTTTGCTCATATTTTAAAAATATATATTATATATTTTAAGATTAACAACCATTTAAAAAAGTCCTAGGAAATCCACGGTTTTATTTTTAATTTTTATAGATTCTGATGAAATAACTGTATTTGATGCTACACTATTCAGAAAAATAGTTAACATTATTTTGCATATTAGCTGTATCATTAATTCGATTACAATGGTTAGCCCTCGGTCTTTGCTGATAATCCACAGTTCCAAAACTCGAAAATAAATAGAATAATTTAGAATTAAACAAACAATATGCATTTCCTTTTATAATGCTATATTTCCTTTTATAATACATTTTGTGCTTTGACAATAACCATAACAGATTATGTATTTATGAAGTACCAAAACTTAATAATCAAAAGAACAATTTAGATCGAAACAAATAATATATATTTCCTTTTATAATATCCTTTGTTTTATAACTTTAACAGATCCTGGATCTGTGAAGTACCAAAACTTAAGAGAGAAAAATAGAGAAAAGTATTCCAAACAATTACCTCACACACAACTTAAATCAGGAAAGAGATTTTTTTTTAATGATATCCTAAACGGTGGATCCCATGAATCGTCAATTTTCACTTACCTAGAAACAAAAAGAACAACATTCTATTAATTAATCAAAATATGACAAACAAAAAACATTCCCCGATTTACAAAAATAGGTATTATAGATCTACACATCAGTTTATAATAAGCGTTACCCAAAAAGTGTTTGTGACGCAAGGAAAAGGCGAATTTCATTTCCAGTGAAAAATAAATGCATTTTTCCAGATATATCTTTATTCGGATTCCTGTGAGGCATCATTACCTTACTGATTTCAAGAATTCAATAAATACGTTTTTATTTCCTTGATACAGCATCACTTTTTTGGGTTGCAGACGTTGAAATGGACAGTTTGAATCAGAACAGAATGATACCGCTTGGTTACCATTACGATATACCTTAATGTACTTTAACAATATCGTTGAATGTCGAGTAAATGTTATGCAATATTTATGATGATGGTCATGATAGACGCTTATGCTAATACTCGTTCTTGCTATTTGTGTCCACAGCGGAGTAATGGCTGCCATATTATCATTTGAATTTATTATACAACGATACTATCTGCTATCATAACCCTTCCACTTACCCCGATTTCCTTTTAAATATTTATAGCAGTCCATGATATCATAGTGAAGACAGTAATGACTTTAGAAACCGCAAGGTTCAATCCTACTGTAACGATTCTTTGATAGTTCCAGAACATATGCCAATGAATCATTGCACATAAACTGAGGAACTATTTGTATCTATAAGTAAAATAAAATATCATAGTTAGTACTTGATACTATTTCACTATAAAAGAATAACCAAAACTTTCTTTTTGAATCTAATCTTGGGTGAACATTGTCATCGGTCAGAAAGGACCGGATTTAGGGAGAGAAATCTGGACTATAGCCCCGGGGCCTCCACAAGAGAGGGGGGGGGGCATCTACAACAGACAATTTTACGCGAAATTTTCTCCCAAATAATTAAAAAATAACGTCACGACCTTAACCCAAAAGGGTCAAATTTCTTCTTCACACATTTCGCATTCTAATGGCTAGAGGCGGACCTAGGGTACGTGGCTCCCCTTTTATACTCAAGATCAAGTTTTTCTCAATTATTGCTGACTTCGAAATGGCGCGACTTCGAAGACGGCGCCCCGATGCGATGCTTACAGTGCCGGGCCACCCCTGCCAATGGCACTCCAGAGTGATAGGTTGCAAACCATATCTACGTCCAATGCAACACCAGACAAGAAGACAATTTATTTGTGTGGGTGTATATAAAATCTACCTCCGCCAGGAATCGAACCCAGGATCACTAGGCATTGAGTTAACGCTGAACCTACTTCGTCACACAGGCCATTAAAAAAAATTATTTAATTGTTTAAGTGTTTGAATAATAGTTAGGGGGCCTCCACTCCTTTCTTGCACGAGGATCTCTTCACCTCCAAATCCTGCTGTGCGGTAAGGTGTCTGTGTGGTGACAGCTGCATATGCCTATCGAAATCGATATCATATGACATTTCTCTCCAGAATTTGGGGATTACTAAAACCAGTGTCGTCTAACCAAAGGAAGTGTAAGCTTGTGTTTGTAAAACTAAATATTTTTACCGATAGGATTTTCTCTAAAATTAAGGTCCTGTAAACTATGAATTTCTACATACACATATATATATATATTTAACTCCAAAGTCAGCCTTCAAAAATACATAAAACATGCAACACTGACTTCGGAATTGCATTGCGAAATTTGCTGAACTGTGACCTATATTTCGCACAATATTCCAAATAATTTATTTATTTATTAGCATTATATAGTTATATTATGCAGTTTCGTAACTGACACAAGTTTATTAGAGTGTGAAGTACAACATGTGAAATGACAAGTCCCTGACTTAATTAGTGTATTTTAACTCATGGTCAAGAATCACATCCCCTCCCTCAAACCGTATTCATAAACAGTATGCTACTTAGGAGCAGAGGTGACCATACCAATGGGCAGGGAAGGACCATTACCCCCCACCTAGCTTTCCAGGAAAAATATGTATTATCATAATGATTTACGACTTGTATAACATAGACGTGATTCAACACTAAAATCAGGACCGTACCCAGAAAACAATTACTGGGGGGGGGGGCACCAAGAGGTGAAAAACGCTAAATTTTTCACAAAAAGTCTTCATTATTATTGTTTTGTTAACAAAATTTTAAACCCAGGGGGGACCGAACCCCCTGGTCCGGTCCCCCCCCCCGGGTACGGCCTTGACTAAAATATAATATCTTTCTGGAATAGGACCTCTGACTTGTCCCCTTTACAAACAATCATATGAGCGCCCATGGTTCAGGGGTATTTCTTTGCTGGCATTATACTTCACACGTGATGAGGAATCAACGCAAACCTAACAAAACATTACAGTTAGCTGCTCATGCAGTAATGTGCCATGTGTTCAAGGAATAAACAGTCATAACACGCTGCACTCAAATTAGAACATGAGAAAGAACAATTACAAACATCGACAACAACTATTCTTTTCTGGTTTCGATGTCTGAATAGGTAACAGGGTCCGAAGAAAAAAAAAACAAAACACGTTCTCCTTTTCTCTCCCCCTCCCCCTAAATACACGCAACGTTTAGGCTGTTAGCCTCATTTCTTGGAACGACCTTGAAAGCGCCATTTACTCTTCGACTTTTCTTTCATATCATTAACGTTTTCAGTAACTATTATAGAGCATGCGAAGTCCGTCAACCCCCTTTTCCCTGCTTCCAATTGTGGAGAATATCTCTTTAACACTCACAGGTAAACGTTCAGACAAATCGCACACAACAGTTGGCGTGTTTTTAAAAAGCAATAACAATGGCAAATAATTAAAAGGTTGTCTAAAAATGAAAAGGCTCTTTAATTAACTAATAAAACGTATTATTATTATTATTATTATTATCATTATTATTTCAAGTACGGATGTTTTTAACATAAAATTACTGTTGCCCCAGCGTAAGCGCTCCCATGGAAGCAAACACGCATGCGCTAACTGAACGAGTCCAGTGACAAAATGGGGGTGGTGAGGATACAAATATTTACAAGTTGGGGACAGTTGCGGAATGAAAGGAACACGATAGCCACAAACGAGCCATTTTGTTTTCAACAAAACAAATTTTTAAATTTTCCAACGAAAACCTAACCACTTTTCAGACAGTTACATTTCCAAAATTTCTTTCAGAAAATTAGCAATTGTTATATTTTTCCAGTTTTCACATGATTCACATCTGTAAGATTTCTTTTGTAAAGTTAACAAATTGTTAGCTTTAATTACTGTCTCTTTATTATGGAGGCACCCAGCAGGTGGGGCAGCATTGCCTCCTATGAAGAGAGAACTGAAATGACACCCAAGATCAAACCGGGAATGGAGCCTGGACCTGTAGTACCACAGAATAGTTACTCTATCTAACCACTATTGAACCCGGGCGGCAATGGTACTAAATTAGCTGCAACCTTTCTATGGAGAAATGTTTCTCCAGGATTTAAAGTTTAGCCTTAAAACCAAATCCTTGAGTAGCGTCCATAGAAACACTGCAGTTAACCCTCCGTGGTCTCGCCGTGAAACCACCACTTTCCAACGCTCTAATCGCAAAAAATATGGTTAAGTGGCCCGAAAGCCGAAACAGTTCACCTGTTGCCGCCATAAAGGTCTTTAACTCTGTAGCATGTAATGGTTGATTCGATCGCCCGCCATGTTGCTGGTAGTTAATTCGAGAAATGGCAGCGGGTGTACTTTTCTGCGTGTAGCACTATATAAAGTTGTTCTTCTGCATAGATGTGAAAATGGTTGAGCGTTAAAGGGTTCACTTAGCTTCATTTTATGGAGAAATGTGAAGTACTTCTATATTAACAGAATACTTTTTAAAGGCTTTTACCTTTAAATCTTTAAAATGAAATGCAAACTTATAGACACTCTGGCGTACTGGAATATGTGCATTTCTGGGGATTGTGGTTCTTGTTCATCAGGTGTCAATCCAGGAATTTTTTCCAGGGTCCCATTTTTGTGAAAATTGCTTATTTTTGTGAATTTAAATACTTAATTTTGTGAATTTCAACGCTTGTTTTTGTGAATTTTCATATCAATTTTTAGTAAAAGTCACCTTTTTTGTTAAAACAATTGATAAAACAGATTAAATTGTAGGGTAAAATTCCAAGGAAGTGACGTTTTAATCGATTCTATTTTTGTGAAGGGGGCGTTTTGATCGATTATAATTATGTGAAGGGGCCGCAAAACGGACCCAATTTTTGTCTGCATCGACCCCTGTTCATAGAATCGTCTTTGACTAAAAACACTATGATGATGTTGTTACACACCACTTTCTGGGGATGGAACCTGGTCCAGTGGTGTGGTACAACGATTCTTTAGCCACCCAGACAGCACATAAGCTTAAATCAAGCTTGCCATTTCCTTGAATTTGACGTATTAATACAAGCTTGACTTTAGCTTGATTTTAGCTTTCGAAAGTGTGCAGTGATGGCGCCATCTGTGATAGAGAATGGACATTAATTGTCTAGCGTTTCTCAAATTTGCTGAAAGCTCGTAAAAGATGTGTTTTATTTTATTACGCACGAAACCTGGACATTAGAACACGCAAGGGGAAGGAATGAATGGGATAAGCCCCTGTGAAGTGTAACACGAGGGGAGTTTTAGTTTTATTTACATCTAATTAACATTAGTAATTCCATTAACTAATTAACTAGCCCTAAAAATAAATTTAAATATAATTAACACAATTTAGTTACTTAATATACTTCACTTTATGAGTGGTTCACCATAGAATTAAAAAAAAAAAAAGATTCTGTATTTCCAAATATGGAAATTCTTCAAAATAAAATACAATTATACTACGAAATCGATTTCAAAATCAGTCGTTTGTCTCGATTTTGGCCAGCAGTATTGCTCATGAGTGTTGTGAAAGTTTTAAAACGTGTGCTGCTCTTAAGTTTATATTATGTGTATTTCCCTATTAGTAGAGTCTCTAAATCACACATAACATTATTTTAATTTTGATGCATCCCATGGAAAAATAAAAAAAAAAACAAATAACATATCGCCCACTTATCAATCTGGCCAGAAAACGGCTTGATAAGTCAATTCAAACTTTAGTCATAGCTGCGCGAGGCTTAGTGGCCGAACGGACAGGGCGCTCGCCCTCCCAACCGAAAGGTCCCGGGTTCTATTCTAGCCACGGACACTTGATGGAAAAAATTAAATTGAAATTTCAGCGTAGAGGGAAAAATGCGTGGCAAAGTAAAATATGTGGGGCGAGTTCGGCGCCCCGTGTATTTAGGAAAATATTTTAAGCTTGAAATGTCAAGCTTAATGCAAGCTGGGCAAGTGTAAACTAGAACGCTTGCATTAAGCTTACACGCTTGAAATTTTCAAGCTTAATTCAAGTTTATTGACTTGATAAATGAAGCTTGATGCAAGTTTGCTGTGCTGTCTGGGCACTACACAAGTCAGGAGGCGTTTTTGCGCATGAAAAACTAAGTTTTCCCAGATTGACATTTTCAAAAATTTGAAATTAACTATTCTCCGAAGGCAAACAGACAAACAGTACTGGAAGAAAACAGATACTTACGTCAGCAGAAAAAGGACATATCTCCAAAAACTATTGCCTTCAGAGCCAGAAGCGTAGCATAATCTTAATTTCGATCAAACTCACTAAATGCTTGTGAACATTAAACGCGTTATCTGCTAAGTACATCTCTTCGACAATAACTTTCTTCAAATTAAAAAAAAAAAAAAATGCGCAGAAATTCAGACAATTAAAAATGTCAATTAATGATGTCCTCGGAGACAAAACGAGACAGCAAAAGCATTCGCCGAAAACAAAAATAGAAACTTGATTGATTTACGTAAGCGACCAGACAATCTGATTAAACACAAGCGCCAAATTTCATTATGAATAAGTAACAAGTCGAAGCAGCCACTGCAATACGAGGTCGACCATTATACCCGATAGTATCGGCATACGTAATTTAATCGATAAAGGATTAAAAAAATAGGCGAATATTCGAGGTGAAATTGCACTTATTTATGCTAACTAAATCATTTTACTTTCAGCAATTGCTAGCCTGCTTCCAGAGCGTTTTACACACATTTCAAGTTGCGAACAATTGTAAATGGATTGAAGCGAAGGCGAGAGGGAGCGAAAAATGGAAATTGATGAATATGGATTAACTTAACCCTCTGAGGCGCAACCCTTTCCCAATGCTGAAAAAAGGGCAGCCGTTGCCATCGCTCGACTTAACTACTAGCAAGATGGCGGGCGATCGAAACGTTCATCGCGTGCCACAGATCTAGAGACCCTTTTTTGACGCAGCTGGCTGTGCGCGCACAGCCAGCTGCGTCAAAACGACGTTTCGATCGTCCGCCATCTTGCTGGTAGTTAAGTCGAGCGATGGCAACGGATGCCCTTTTTTCAGCATTGGGCAATCTATCTAGCTGTTCTCTCATTCTTCCATTTTTCAGCAGATGTCAGTGCTGTTCCAAATAATCGTGGCCATTTTTTTTACGGGAAAGGACGTGCTAAAAAATAAAGGATTTTCGTGGAGCTATGTCACCCGCAACTATTTTTATAGAAATCAAGTCTATTCTTCGTGACTGGCAACCGTCAAAACGTCAGAGTTTGGTGTTCCCAGAGCGGGAACACTGCGCGTTAAAGGGTTAAAGAAATCTGAAAACTTGCCTCAGTGAGTGAGTGCGTTACATAATGAACCTTAACTCAGCTATCAAAGTTCTGGAAGGTAATACGATTGCAATTCAGAAGGGCAATTTGAGTTGTTGGTTTAAAAAGAAAAAATAAAATAACCAACAGGGGACTTAGTTCACTTTTGGACATACGGAAGTGGAAAATTTTCAAACGAATTTATCAACGTTGTCTATGGTTAAACAGGCATTAAGTACTGTGCTGGAAGCAACAAAAGTTTGCCCTCTTGCGTATAAGCAAATGTGGATTTCTTTCTTTACAAAATCTGTCCAAAAATATCCATCAATATGATGAAAGAGCAAATGACAATACATCCAGCGGACATCTCGTGTTCTTGAGTAAAAGAACACACTTTTATTTATTTATTTGCCAGGAGAGGGCAGCTCGCGTCACTGAATGTCACTTAGAGCTACATATACGTACTTCGCGGAATTTCCCGCCACAATTTGGAACCTCATCAGAAGGTGGAGGACTTCTGAGTATTGGCACCCCTCGGAAACTGCTCTAGCGACCGCCGAAAGGACTTTCGGAACCACTGATTTAACGTGCACGTACACCGCATGTACACGGTGGTGTTTAGTGGTCCGCCGGTATCAAACCCGCAACCTTCAGGTTACGAGTCGTAATGATTGATATTTTAAGTAAAAGAAACCGAAATAAAGCATACTGAGAAAATTACAATTTCAATTTAGATTTTAATTACCCCCCCCGCCCTTGAAAAACAGGCATGATATTGGCATCATTTCGACATCATAATTTATCATATTAAACCGAAATAATGCACACTAAAAAAATATCAATTTCCATCATTTATTATTACTTTCCGAACATGTACCATGTAAGGAAAGTATTGTAATCATGAAAAAATTCGAATTCGAGATTTTGGTGTATTTACACGTTTTGGGGTCTTCTGAATTCATTTGTGCTATTTTTACGAGATGTATGTATGTATGTGTGTATGTGTGTGTATGTGTGTTTGTGAGTGAACACGATAGCTCCTGAACGGGGCATGCGATTGAGCTCAAATTGGGTATATATGTTATAAACCACCGTCGCAAGACCGGTATTGATTTTGGTGTGTATAGGACTTATAGTTTTTCTACAGGGCTACGACAAAGATTTCTTTTACATTATGGCCTATGGGGAGAAATTCCTGAAAGTGCGCTAGCGTTTAAACGGTACATTCCATTGAGCTTAAATTTGGTATATATATATTTGAATTATTCATCGATTAAAATTTATTTAAATGCTTGGTAATGACCTTAATCGTAAGTGTTCGGAAAGTCGAGTGGAGTCACTCCAGATTTTTTATTTATTTTTACCCATGAAAAAACATGCATGGCATTGTACAGTTTCTGCATCATAATCTATCATGATTACTCTAAAATAAGACATAGTAAGAAAATCGCAATCTACATTTCAATTTTTTCCTTGAAAAATAGGCATGATATTGATATTATTTCGTCACCTTCATTTATCTCCATGTATTATTATTCTAGCAATAAATAGTAACTTAAAAGGTACTTGATAGCCTGCAATCTCTCTTATTACAGATATTTCACTACAATGGAAATCATTTAGCAAATAATTCTTTCGATTGCCAGTATAGTTGGCTCTGGCTTTTGAAAAAATAGAACATCAATTGTTCCTTCCTTCAGTATTACGTTTTCTGATGGAAATATCTTCATAATATCTCCATTATCAAGTAAAAATCGAAGGCGCATTAGAAATGTTTTAGAAAAGTTATCAGTATTGCATCATATATTTCTAAATTTTTTTTTATGTCAACAACACAACGAGAAAACTAAAAAATTCAACGGTTCAAATCAGGGTTTAAGCTAGAAAATAAACTATTTGAGTAAAAATTCCCAAATTCAGAAAAAAAAGCTTTAACAAAATGCTGAAAATGGCAGGTTTTTTCTAAAAGTTAACTGCATTTTTTAAAAACATGAAATAATATCAATGAGGACAAGAATAAAAACAAATACAAGTTTGAAACATATTAGTATTATTTTCGAAGTACTTTTTTATGAGAATTTGGATTTCTTTGTTTTAAACTCGCCCTCTTTGTAAAAGCTTTGCCAATTTTCTCTTTTCTATTTCTAATTTCCCTGCGCTAAAAATATATATATATATATATTTATATATATTTGAGACGTCAGATATTTCAAGTAAAGTTTCAGAGTTAAGGCAGGTAATATGGTTTATTGAACATTACATTTAAGTTACAATTTAGAATGAGAAGAGGGGAGGGGGGACGGGTACAAGAATCAGCGTGGACTCATTAAGCAGTTCCAGTGTGCGGGAGTATTTACGCTTACCACACCACGTGGTTTGCGAAGACATAACTCCGCCTCTCTCTTATCTCTGATCGAACCACACACATTTACCAACATGACCCGCATCCGGGGCTACAAGGGCGTGGGGACACGTGTACATCTAAAGAACTCAGAATCGACGGCCTGATGTCTGGCAAATAACAAAATAAATAAAACATTGCTCCAGAGCGCGCGTGGCAAGTATGACAGGAAAGCAAAACTTACAGTGAAAGTACCCGCTTAAACAATACCCAAACTAGTAAAACCCAAATTACCTTTTTATACATTACATATATATATATATATATATGTGTGTGTGTGTGTGTGTCTATACTCAGTATATTTAATCTTTACCTACTTAAACAACTTCAATTTTAATTATATGTTCATATTTTAATTATATACTGAAATCGGAATTGCATACTCTGCGGAAACTTTTCGCATTCGAAAGATTTCGTTTGCTGGTAACATCCTCCTTTATATCAATGCTCCATGCATAGAAAATCATTTTATTTGTGAAAAAAAAAAAGTTAAATGGGGTATTTTAGAAAAACTATTTTTAAGCGAATGGAAAACATAATTTTTACTTCAAAACCTGATAATCGTTACTTCAATATGACGTCAATATTACTTGCGACAGCTCATTCTGACTAGCAAATGATAAGCTTTTTTTTTTTTTACTCTGAGAAATAAAATAAAGCTGAGAATAGCAAAAAATCGCTTAATAATCAGGGGCCGGATGGATTTTCAGTTTTTTAAAAGATAGCGCAGATTTTTTTTTTTTTTTTTTTTTTAACATCATCATGAAAATGTTCAAGACGATTGCACCAACGGTGAGAATTTTATTACGTTGTTAGACAATAACTTTTTAATCTGTTTAGATTAATGACGGTAAAAGTTTTGTTTTGGAGTGGTTGAACCGGAATTGTGACAGAGTCAGTGAATCAGCGTAACTATACGGTAGGATAAAATTTACATTTTTGCATAAATAGGGAGAAACCGATAACACGAATTTCTGATAACTCAAATTTTTTTGGCTAATCTGTTCGACTTCGCGTTATCGCGATTTCACTGTACATCTCTCTCCACCTATACAAACCAAAGGAATCCCCACAAGAAAAAAAAAGAAAAGAAAAAGAAAACGTTCTCAGAACAAAAATGCCGGCCTACATCCTAACGCACGATCGTACACGGGCATAAATTCGGCATCCAGTCCCAGGAATCACGCACTTTTTCATTCACTGCCGGTTATTATTAAGATAAAAATGGATCGAGAAATCCCCCCAGAGGTCTTATTTTTATGAATTGAGCTCATCATCATGATGCATCGGACAGGGTTAAATATAGCGACTAATGCAACAAGTTTACGCCAAAGCTTTGCTGTTAACAATAGTATACAGCTAGCTATGTTGGAGAGAATGAATCAAGCGAAAGTGTGACAGGTGAAGGAATGCAACGTAAAGAAATGTATTGATTCATACAAATAAAAATGAAAAAAATACTCATTTGTATAAGCAAAAATGAAAAGATATCTCTACTTATTATAAAAGAAGATGTCTGTGTGTCTGTCGGCGGCGTTACGGACAAACGGCTACACCTAGAAACACCAAGTTTGGTACACGGGAACTTCTAAACATGAAGTTGTGCACCTCGATGCGATTTTTTTCAAAATTCGGGATAGAATTTTTTTAATTTTAAGTTTAGGGATGAACGCGAGACGAAAAATTGGAGTCTCGCGTCTCGCGAAACAGCCTAAAATCTTTGTCTCGTCTCGCAAAAATCCCTATATCGTAATGTTGAAAATGTGTGTCTCGTCTCGCAATAAAGCTGTAAATCTCTGTCTCGTCTCGCAAAAAAGTCGTCTCGCGTCCATCCCTATTTATGTTTTATGCGACTTTTCGCGTTTTTTCTCACCTAATACTCAATAATGACGGTAATTACGCTCGCAGCAAAACAACATTTACATTATTGGATAGAGGAGAAAATTTTCTTTTGAAAACAGTTTTTTTTCTGAATATGTAGCATAATTTGCACACTTTTAGGAATTTTTATTTAAAGATGACATTTGGCAAAAATTTTTATGAAGTAATTTTGTATTCTATCCGACATAACTGTTTGATATTTTGACATATGATAAAACAGATATTTAGCCCTCTTTTAAAATGGAAACGAAAAAATTATATAAATTAGGTGATTTTTTTTACGAATTTTAATGTAACATAATGTTCAGAATTTAATAGCATCAACGCGGAGAGCTTACGCCATTGCATTAATAAATCATGGCCCGAGAATTTATCTTGGGATGCCATAGAAAGGATTGGAAAAAAGTTTTTTTTCTTTTCAACCAATTGATAGAGTTTTTAAATGGGGCACAGGCTTTTCAATTCGAAAGTGAGGATCTATGATTGATATCAATTGATTTAAGATACGTAAAAATTACACCACAATTCTAAACGCATTTATTCCTGCTCTTTTTTAAACACAAGGAGGCAATACTTCGATTAAAACTTACTATAGAAATAAACAAAGAAATTCACAATTCTAATTACTATAAGTGGTATTTTATCCGTTGCTTATTTAAAAACTGAAATGTTTTAACGCAGTTGAAAATGTTCTTCACTTTAAAAGCTAGGAAGTTCGTTTTAAAGAGTGATATATTAATAATTTTATATTTACTTTTTTTTTTGGCATTTAACTATACCGCAGGATTAGGATTGCATGTTTCCTAACATATGCATGTTGCGAGTATAGTTTTATTTTAATGTTGGATTACGTTCCTCCATAGTCGTCTTATATAAAGCAAAAAATTTTTCAACGTCGTTGTAAGTTTTAATATGGTACCGTTTGAAAACTACTGTGCGAAATATTCAAATTAACTCCCTCAACCAATCGGGTTTGGATTACGTTCCTCCATAGTGGTCTTATATAAAGCAAAAAATTTTTCAACGTCGTTGTAAGTTTTAATATGGTACCGTTTGAAAACTACTGTGCGAAATATCCAAATTAACTCCCTCAACCAATCGGGCAGTTCAACGGCAGTTAAACGGTGACGTATACGCTTTTTTTCAGCGCTGCTTTATTGTGTTTTGGTATTGTATGCCTAGCACATTCGCATTCTGTACAACCGCTTTGGCAAAAATTCTTGAAAATCGTTTCCCTAAAGCCGTGCCAAGCAGGCAAGCTCTTGAGAAATGCTCTTAAAAGTCCGAGCAAGAGCCAATTTCTTTTTTTTTTTTACCATGCGAGTTCAGATGCGCTATAGCACCTCAATCTGCAGCTCAAGCACCTTTTTATAATTCCTTGGAAATGAGATTGAAAATGTTGTTCTGAAGAAGAGAATTCTAGAATATTAATTTTTCGGATATTGGGTAGGGATCAGATATAATTCGATGTTTGATGTAAATGAATTTGGGAGTGTACAAATGTTTCCTGTTAATGTACCATCACAAAGTATAAGAAATCCAACATTTCCGGTCACGGAATTATTTCTACTCAATAATTCGAGTTTCAGTCTACCTCAAAACAATAAATCGCACATACGCGTTAGAACCCCTTAGAAAGTCCTCTGATCAAGGCACCACCCCATCCAAGGCAGATCACCCATGCGTAACGTTGCAATAACAACACAAACAAACAAACAAAACAATAAGTAGGCAACTTTTAGTGTATCTGAAGAAGAATGCAATGTGCCACTTGAAATCATTGAATGCACCAAGCTTGGCGCATGCGCCACGATTTGGTCACCCTTGCTCTAATATGATGGTGACTGCCTATTACGCAAACAATTATGGCATCCAAATTCGGTGCTTGTGATTCGGTCATCAAGCAGTTTATTAAATAAAAAACCTGATAAACATGCGAGTTTTTAATTTTAAAAAAATAATAAAACATGTTAAATAATATCAAATCTCGGGCTTATTAATACAATTATTACAAGAAAATTAGAATAATTATCATCAAAATTAATAAATTACATGATGTATAAAGCATATGATGAGATTTGTCCTTGATTTATTGACTGTTGTGGTTTATGCGTACTTTCTCGCTCTGTATTTTTAAACGTATTATTTTTAATTGCACCGCATGTAACAGTGTAAGATGCGTTTTAAATTAATTAAAAAGCAGTTTTCTTCATATTTTTTTAACTTCAGCTTAGCTTTATTTCTTAATTGGTCACTTTTATGCTTCTCTTTGTTTTCTATTCTTTAATATGCTAAATGTACCCCTCTGAAATTAAATTCACTCTGTCAAAATAAATTACAATGCATTTTCACTGCTTGGAAAAATTCCTAGCAATATATCTGTATCAACGGATTATTATATTTCCCTATCTGATGATATGCATGATCCTATAGTTAAATTTGCACCAAGTAAATATCGCCAAGCTTACTTAAAAATATGCTAATTTTGTTAATGCTTTTTCATTTTGGTTGCATAAGAAAAAAAAATATTTTTAGGGTATATTCATCGGATTATTTATTTTTTTATTTAATGGACAGAGGCGGCCAAATAGTACCTGCATATAAGCGGCTAGTTGCCTATAACCCTGAGGCCCTGAGGTAAACTGCTAAAAAAAGATGAAATTTCTAAATGCCGAAGCTATTCCCTACTTTACTACACGTGGGAAAAATTGTCGAGTCTGTTTACAACTGATCTCACCAAGTAAACAATCCTGCATATGTAAATCAGATGATACGGAATCTTAGTACATGTGATCGGGTCATCAAATAGCTTATTTATTTATTTATTTTACAAAATATTCGATAAATACAAAGTAGTGGATTTTCAACTCGGGGGAGAAAAAAAACGAAAAAAAAAAATATATATTGCCTCAGGTTTAATAACAGCCAGTGATTGCTCTTATCAATCCACCTTCAAGGCAAAAACAAGGTAGACATCTTTGGTTTGAAAAAATAAATAAATAAACTAAAGAAGAGAGAACGAAACGCTTTCTAACACGAAGCTCGATTTGAATTTTCTCCTTCGCGGAGCTTTACACACAAATTGCATCTCATCTCAACTCTCTTCCCCGCGGCACCTTTTATGAAAAATCTCCAATTTCCGCATTGTTGTCTACGACAGCGAAACCAGCCGTGGGCTCCAAAAACAAAACCAACCAAAGTAATAAAAAAAAAACTCCAATAATAATAATAATAATAATAAAAAAGAACACCAAAAACGAAACGAAAAGTTTTTCTCTCTGGACGGAAAATTTCGATGGCAACGGAAAAACAGAGTGGAAGGAGTTGGTAGAAAAAAAAAAGAACAAAACGGCCGCCGTAAATAATTCCGAACACGGCGGTTCTATCCAGCTGGTCCTGCTTTGAGAAAAGAATTTGGTTCATTGAAAACCAGTTTACACAAGCATGATTCCGCCAAGATTTTTTCTTCTTCTTCTTCTTTTGTAGTTTCGGATTTATGTAATCTTTTAAAAATAAATTAATCTGCTGCTTTCGAACGGGTATTAATGACTTGTTACTTTTTTTGCTGGCGTCTTATGTGTCGACTTGTTAACGTTCTAACTGCACGGCTTTTATTTATTTATTTTTTTAATGCTAATTTCGACCTTTGCACACCGAATTTGATGAAATTATTGATTAGGAAGTATAAAATTACGGAATGTTTTCAGATTATTATTATTTTTTTCCTTTTAATGGCGGCAGCTACTGAATTCTTACCAGAAAGTGCATGGTATTTAGAGAGTTAATTGGAATACCGAACTGCATAATTTATTCAAATGAAGAGCAATTAATGTCCGCATTAATAATAATTCGATATACATTAATAGAAAGTAGTATTGGGTGGTATATTCTGATTAAATGAAAACTCTGGGTTAAAGAAATCGACGAGCACATTGATTATAAAAGTCTTTCTTGTTAACCCATCTGTGCCTGGATATTTTTGCGACTTTCTTCGATTTTTACTGATAACAGAAATAATAGATAAATTTCTGATGTCAACTTCTTGAACAAGGGATGATTTCTTTTAAAATCATTATGCATAAAAATCGAAATATCAACATCCTAATTGGTTATGTTAAAATATTTTGTAGAGTTGAGGCTCAATACTCATGAATAAAGGCTAGGAAAAATAAATAACATTTCCGACTAATAGCGAAAATGCCGTCCCAAAAAAGGGACGCTAGGCATAAATGGGTTAATTCGCATGAAGTGACCATCTAACTTAAGTTTAAATACGGGACACCAGCACTCTGTTGATGTGAGAGAGAACATGAAAATATTCTGAGCTAATAAAAAGAAAAATTAATTTGAGTATTTCATCTTGTGCTTTTTTTTTTCGGGGGGGTGCTATGATGCCAATAATAAATTCCGAAGTAAATTTAGAAAAAAAAAAATGCTACTATTTGTCGACAGCTGGCTGTGCAGCTGTCGTCATAAAAGGGTCTCTAGATCTGTGGCACGCGATGAACGTTTCGATCGTCCGCCATCTCGCTGGTAGTTATGTCGGGCGATGGCAACGGCTGCCCATGTTTATCAGCATTGGGAAAGGGTTGCGCCTCAAAGGTTTAACGGAATAAGGAAGAAAAATAGGGACGAAGCATGGATTATAATACGCTTTTAGTACATAGCACTTTAGAGTATTAAAATGTTAAAGTGTACGAGATTTTTTTTTTTTTTCGAAAGGTGCGCTTAGAAGGATTAAAATGTACACTCACTTATTGCAGCGATGCAGGAGCTGTTAAATAACGCATATTTCTCTGAATCTAAATATCAGTACGTGCACTTGTGTGCGTGACAATTGGGTATATGGCAGTTTAAAGTGCATAGTTTTTTTCTTTTTATTATTATTAAAGGGAAAGAGTTAACAAAAACAAATAAACAATAATCCAATCCGCTCTTTATATGTCGTAAGTTGTTATAACAATGCTTCATTTCTCAATCCATTTATTATGGAGGTTCGTTTCAAAATCAGAAATTGAAAAAAAAATACTTTTTTTTATCGCGGAAATGCGACTTCAAATCAATAAATAGCAATAGCTGTGGCTCTTTTGACAACAATCACATGGTCCATTTAATTCTGAAAAATGTTTCTAACAATAGGCAAGATTTTGATAACATGGAACATATAAGATTATAAATCTAGTGGTTATCAAAGCGTTTCATCATAAGCATTGTACTTTTCTACTTTTTTTTTTTCTTTTTAATAAGTAGTGTTTCGAAAACTTTAATTGACATCAATATTAAGATTTGGCGTTTATTGAAATTGTAATATTATACCTGTAAATACTAATAATTTTAGGTTAATGTTAATTTATGTATTTCGCAATGTGTAACTCGTCTTTGTATTTAACATTATGGCAATCTGAGAGTCAAAGCTTTCTTTAGCCCACATTCTTATATCATCGAACGCATAAAACTTTTATTTTTATTTATTTATTTATTTATTTATTATTACTTGCCTTACGTCCTCACTCTCAAATCTTAAAAATTTAGAAACTCTCTTTTCCATCCCAGTCATTCGCAATATAATAATAGTAATAATAATAATAATAATTTGTTCGTCTGCAAATATATATAAGGTTACTTTGGGAGAGTCACCGCATCTAGGACAGACGCCGCACCCCTTATATTTCTGGTGATTGTCGAACAGATAGCAGTCACACGCGCAGTATAGCTGCGCAGTGAGATTTTCTTAAGCTGGTACATTGCAGGAATCCCGTTCAGTGCCTCAGCTGTAACTATACAATCCTTATTTCGAGATAAGCGCATGATTTATTTCACTATACAACTTTTAAACATGTTACGCTCAAGTGCTTTTTTTACGCTAATTACTGAATCCATGGATGATTTCGAAGTCATAACTTAAGTGTAGCACCTGTATAGAGTACTGCGTATGGTTACTCCACTTTCCGTTGTGAAGAGGGGCAACTGTGATGTGTTACGTATGTGCAGCACAAAATGGGATACACGCCGCACTGCCATTCCGGTATACATGCCGCAGTTTCTTTTGTACGGGACGCCACTTTTAGTAAAATTTTAATTTATTTCTCCGTCTTTCATTTTTTATATTGCTGAATTTATGTTCATGGAGTATATTTGCTGTATTTAACTAAGTGTTACTAATTTTTGTTCCTTTCATTTTGCACAGACTCACCAAGTTGGGCATGTTATCAGCCGTTAATTGCAATTGTAATAATTTTACATTTTAACGCTCTGGTTTGAATAAAATATTGATCTTGAGAAGCAAATTAATTTTCAATTTGTTTACATATTTAATCAGAAACGCCCGCATTTTATAAAAGAATAAAACAATGTTAGAACAAATAAAACAAAATAAACACTAATTTATTTTTTTTCCCCTCTCATGTTTCGTTGTTGATGAAATGACAATTAAAAAAAATAAGTAATTAACTTTAGTAGTCAGCTAAGTCGGCAGACTAATATTGATTGAAACCTACTACTACGTCTCTTTGTACTCATTTAATTTCTTTTCTGATATTGCATAGGTAATTATAATCCAGACATGAATATTTATTTTAATATTTTTTATTTCATTAAGTTCTTATGAGAGGCGTGGCATAACTCATAGCGGCGCCTCACCGGCAGTGCAATGTTTTAGAAAAAAATTGTTGAAAAATATTAATTATGTTTTTTATATGTTTTTGTCGCAGTATACATGTTTTATATTCTACATTAACCTTTTAACGCGCAGTGTTCCCACTCTGGGAACAACAAACTCTGACGTTTTGACGGTTGCCAGTCACGAAGAATAGATTGGATTTCTATAAAAATAGTGGCGGGTGACATACCTCCACGAGAATCCTTTACTATTTAGTACGTCCTTTCCCGTCAAAAAATGGTCACGATTCTTTTTAACAGCACTGACATCTGCTGAAAAATGGAGGAATACGAGAACGGCTGGACAGATTGCCCAACGCTGAAAAAAGCGCAGCCGTTGCCATCGCTCGACTTAACTACCAGCAAGATGGCGGACGATCGAAACGTTCATCGCGTGCCACAAATCTAGAGACACTTTTTTGACGACAGCTGGCTGCGCCTGTCGGGGTCTCTAGATCAATCTGAACGTTTCGATCGTCCGCCATCTTGCTGGTAGTTAAGTCGAGCGATGGCAACGGCTGCCCTTTTTTCAGCATTGGGAAAGGGTTGCGCCTCAAAGGGTTAAATAGCACAGCATGATTTATTTTATTCTATGTGCACCCTGGGACATTTTACACACACACACACACCCACAAAATGTGCTGCATAAGTCCCGGAATTCCCCTATATAAAAGGCTTGGGAAACACTGTTTTAGAAAATCTCAAAATATCTAACTGAACGGCAGAGGTAGGGTTGTCAACAGTCTAGGGACACATTTCTAGGGCTTTAGATCACACGTCCCGCAAGGTATGTGCGGGACGCCCAATGTCCCGTTTTCTGAATAGAATAAGTAATTTAATACCTTATAAGAAATTTTGAACATTAAGTTTATTTTATAAATAAATATGATTTTAGCAGAAGTGATAGTATAGTTTAAATTTCTTTTTCAAATCGGTAACATTAGGATTTCAGTAAAAGTGGCTTAATATACCTTATGGCTTTTCCAAATAGTAAATAATTATCATAATTTTAGTAGAAGATGTGATTTAAGACTTGACATTTTTTTTTATAAAGACATATTATAGATACCTACTTATACGTTGTTTTAATTATTTCTTACATGCCAAAGGTAAAATTTGTTTTGCTTTTGTTTATGAAAGGAATTAAGAAATTCATTTAATTACTATTACTAATTTGAAAGTGATAGTACTATTTGCTCTGATTACATACCGGGTGACCAAAAAGACCGTAGAAACTTTTAAAATTCATTAAAAAAGAACAAATAAAGATAGAAAATTGTGGTTTGCACAAATAGTTTAGAGGATGTTGGTTTTTTTTTTTTTTTTTTTTTTTTTTTTTTTTTTTTTTTAATGCCAAGAAAGTTTGTAGTTCTGAGTGTTACCGATAGGTGGATCTGTCATGCACAATGGGAACCAAGGTTCCAATAAAAAATAAAGAAAAAGAAAAACAATCTCTGTAATCCTTTCTAAGCAAACTACAATTTTGTATCATGATTTGTTCTTTTTTAATGAATCGTTGAATTTTTTATGAGCTTTTGATGCATGGGTGTATCAAAGCTTCAGAAACTTGGTTCCCATCGTGCATGTCAGCACCAACTATCGGTAACATTGGGAACTACAAACTTTCTTGTAATAAAAAAAAAATCTCATCATGCCCTAAACCTATTGGTGCAAACCGCAATTTTCTATAATTTCTTTTTTTAACGAATTTTTAAAGTTTTTACGGACATTTTGGTCACCCGGTAGAAGACTCGATAACAATTACTATTTAATTTTTATTAATTTGCCTGATTTTTTAAATTTTTGCTAACTATGTTGCATGCGTAATTATGCCAAAGTAAAACATAATATTCAATAAAACTATTAAAATGTAAAAGTTTAAACTGTTTTTAATTGTTTTTCTTGTCTTCCTGAAGTTAGTCGGCTAGATACCGCCATTTTGAGTCACGTCCCTAATTTTAATCGCGAAAAGTCCAGTAAATTCACGAATAGAAATCAACAAGCCTAAGCATAGGTCAATTTCAGATCTATCAAACTTTTGCGTGCGAGATGATCTCGAATGCAAATAAATACTCATTTGTTTACATTAATTACATTCTGTTGCAATAAATTACCTACGACACCGGATCCCTTTGATAACAAACCAAGAACTCGTTTTTAATTCCATTCAGAAAGTTCCATTTTCTTACGTCCAGAAAAATAAAAGATAAAATATCCGGAAGAGACAGCGTAATACTCGATAATCATTATGCATGCATATAAAAGGTATTGATTAAAATCATCCACCAGCGGCGGGAGAAAAAATAAATGGCAATCCTCGGTATTAATTCATGTTTGACATTTCGCCCACTCGAATTTTTCTGTTATCAAGCCGAAAAGACAGACACGTGCAAAGGGAACTTCCTTTCCCCCAGATATCGTTGACCTCTTGGCGATTTCTCACTGGAGAAGAATCATGATGAATAGCCTGAGAACAGTTTCCATGTAACATTCATATCGATACTTTTTAAACTCTTCCTTTTTAAAATCAGGATAATAATTTTCATTTCAACCTTTGGCAACAGAAAAGGGAAAAAAAAAAAAAAAAATGATTAAAACATTTTATAGCGAAGTTAAGAAGAATGATGCATGGTACACAGGTGTAAGTTCTTCAGGTGAATATTATAAACTATTTATCACGTGTTTTTGTAGCAATTAAAAGGTTTGAAAGCGACACAAGATCGTGTTATGTATGAAATATTTTTTTTTTCTTACGAATGCCCGGGTTAGCTGCTGACTGCTGGCTTGACCGCTACGAGGATAGGCGAGTTGCCATTTCATCGGGGAGTTCTTTAGCAGGCAAAGCAGTGCCGTCACCTATTACTGGCATCTTTATTTTGAACTAATTCAAGATAAGAGAACTAGCACCTGGACTGTCACTGCCCCAGCCTCCCGAGGCATCGTTTGAACATGGAAAGCATTGGAACCACGACCGATTTTGCGTGTGCCAGCTCCTTTAAGGGTACACGGTCTCACAGCAGCCCAGGTGAGACAGATTGTCCCTTCCCCTCTCGAACGCTGGTCAAGGCAACGCCCCCTAGAGAGGAAAGCCGCGGCGCTTACTTGTGACGTCACACCGAGTAGGTAAAGCAAAGCGTTTCCCTTGGGTTTCTCCTCTTTCCCGCGGTTCCTCTCTAGGGGGCGTTGGTCAAGGCCGATGCTGCTACACTTTCGGTGTTCGTATGGAAGCCGGCCTTAAACCGACTTCGCCACGGCCATATATCTATTAAAATGTGAGCAGTGAAATTCGTAATTTTTTCCGACTTAAATTATTACTGATCTTAATTTCTAACAAAGAAGTCCAATAGAACTGTTTTGTCGTAATTTAAGAATATGGCGGACTTTGGAATAACGAAAAAAAAAATGAACAAAAAATTGGAAATTCTTTTTTTTTGGTGCAGCAATATTTTGTGATATTCACTGAACCCCCCCCCCCCCAAGACTATGATGAACAGCATTTAGTCTGATACAATATAAAGTAGTATCCCCCCCCCAAAAAAAAATATCTATCTAAAAAAAAAAAAATGTAAGCGAGAGTATGAGGGAAAGTGTATTAACCCTCTGAACGTCCTAGAAGCAGGGAAGCAACGGTGGGCATAGAAGGGAAAACAATCAGCATCGCATTCAGTGGTGATTTGTCGCTAAACTTAGCGATTTTTAGTTGCATTTCGAGATTCGTAGCTAAATTTAGCCAATTTTCATTGCATTTTGAGCTAAAGTAATACATTACAAAAATGAAAACATTCATCGACTTTTTTAAACTGACTTTTGCCAACGACCATTTTGCAACGCATATCGTACGTCTTTGTATAGACGGGAGGAGCCACGTTAATTATGCGTTAAGCTTCAGAGCATGCACAAATGATAGCGTTATTGGAAAGTGTTTTATATGATCAATGCTCTCTGCAAAATTCATATTTCGCCTAAATACAGAACGCGATTTTAACTTGCCAGAACTATTTCCTAAACTTTTTCCTGAATGAAACTCAAGCAGTTCAAAAAGGAAAGAAGGGGGGGGGGGAAATGAAAGAAAGAAAGAAATTATTTGCGGGTACAAGATGACCCAAAAAGGGATTAAAAGGGAGAAAACAACAAACAAACAAAAAAAACCTCTCCATGGACTTTGTAATCAGTTATGAATGAATAACATTTCATTGAAGTAACCCCGTGGCGTTTTCTCCTAGATGCTTTCTATCGAGACTAGCAGCCCAGTTTTTTTTTACCTGTTATTTATTTATCATTATTTCACTTCGGGATTTGCACTGAGTGTAACATGTAATTATGCAGAAGATTAAAAAAAAGAAAATTGCATATTCGTTAAAATCTACCTGGATTTCACAAGGTGAAAAAAATAAAGCCCGTTTCGCATTCCTAATCCCCCTTGTTTTTCCGTTCGAAAATCAATTTGATTTCTGCGATATTTTGATAAGGAAATAGAACTCTTTTAATTTGCTTTTAAAAGTTTCTTTTTTTCTTTGTGTTGTCAGAAACTGAATCTGAAATGTCAGTTCGTGTAAATGGCATTGTAAATTGTCCGCTTTTGAGAGCTTTGTCCGCACGAATTTACAGTTAAGTCGTCGATATCCACGAGAGCGAAACAAGCAGCCATTTATTTCTCGTAAACTGATCGTGTTGAGTTGTTCTCCAATTATAACTGCTATTAACCCTTAGAGGCAAAAACCCTTTCCCAATGCTGAAAAAAGGGCAGCCGTTGCCATCGCTCGACTTCACTACCAGGAAGATGGCGGACGATCGAAACGTTCATCGCAGGCCACAGATCTAGAGAGCCTTTTTTGACGCAACAGTTGGCTGTGCGGCACAGCCAGCTGTCGTCAAAAAAAGGGTCTCTAGATCTGTGGCACGCGATGAACGTTTCGATCGTCCGCCATCTTGCTGGTAGTTAAGTCGAGCGATGGCAACGGCTGCCCTTTTTTCAGCATTGGGCAATCTATCCAGCTGTTCTCGCATTCTTCCATTTTTCAGCAGATATCAGTGCTGTTAAAGAGAATCGTGACAATTTTTTTTTATGGGAAATGACGTGCTAAAAAGTAAAAAGATTCTCGTGGAGCTATGTCACCCGCAGCTATTTTTTATAGAAATCAAATCTATTCTTCGTGACTGGCAACAGTCAAAACGTCGGAGTTGGGTGCTCCCAGAGCGGGAACACTGCGCGTTAAAGGGTTAACGGATAAAAATTCATATTTTTAAAAATAAAACAAATTGATATTTCTGCCAATATAATATTAAACTGCGATCTCTGCAATGGGGGAAAACCATTTTACTTTAACAGATTTATCAATGGTGAAATGTATCTTCTCCTACGGCTTTATCTATTGGTTTTGTTTTTACAGATACTGATTCTGAAATGTCAGTCAGTGTAAGTCTGTGTAACTGAAATCGTCAATTGACCGCTTTTAAGGGCTTTGCCCCCACGAATTTACAGTCAGGTCGTCTCTCGATTATCGATACACATGAGAGGAAAATGAACAGGCATTTCTCGTAAACTGATTGTATTGGGTTGTTATCGAGTTATAACTGGTATTAACTGATAAAAATTCTCATTTTTTTTTTGATGGAGATTTCTGCCACCATTATGTAAAATTACGATCTCTCTGGTCGATAGGACGCCTTTAAGATAGTTTGTAGTGGGGGGGGGGGAGGGGAGAGTCACGTATCCTGCTCCAGAAAGATGCTATATTTTAGTGTTGAACGTACGTAATACCAGTATGTAAATCATTAGGGTGATACATTTTTCCTTGCAGTTAAAGGGGGCATGGCCCCTCGCCATAGTCTAAGGGGCAAAAGTATTTTACATTACAGATTCATCAGTGGTGAATGTATCTTTCCCTACAGTTTTATTTATTCCCCTACAGTTACGTCTTTGCGACGAGGAAAATTGCGTGGAACATGTTCTATAATCAATGTGTATGATTAGATTTATCTTTCTGGCGACAAAATGAAGTTTCGTTTAGTAGGGTTTGAGTTTTACTGATGTTACTAAAAAATTGTGCATTCATCGATACCGAATTCTATTAAAGAAGAAGTTCTGGAGAAAAATTTATACGGATTAAAAAACATTAATCGCCTGAAATAATTGGATTAAGGGGTAAGATATTATTTACTTTTTTCTTTACAGACACAGATTTTGAGCAACATTACAAGTAACTATCAAAGAGGTTTTTTTTAAAATCTGGAATAAATTGTAAACATTATAGAACTGTATCTAAAAATAGGTGTATTGTGTTTCATGGTCAACTAGCATGTAGCGGAACTAGTAGGTTAGTAATTAAATGATAAACAACCATAAAGAAAAATAAGTAATTTATTGTGCATTAAAATAAATATAATTAAACTTATTAAGTTTTAAATATAAAGCTATATTGTATGATGCAATAATAAAATGGGGAACAAAATGAACGTGAATTAGTAATCGCTGTGTGTGAATTAATAAGTACATAATAGCTGTTTGTTAAAACTAATAAAATATATCAGTTTTTATACGCAAATGATTCTATATATATGAAAAGTAGCACATTTATTTTAATATAAAATGTACGTTTTTATTTATTTTTTTAATCATCGTGTTTCTTTTTTTAAAAACAAATTGTAAATATTTATTATTATTATGTCAGTCAAATGAAATTTAAAAATTTGGCTTATAAAAAAAAATAGCACAAAATTTGTATGTATACATGAAAAGAAAAATAACATAGACCACTCACAAAATAGAAGAAAAAGAGCATTATTTTTCCTCTCTATACATTAGAATAACTTGATATTATAAACTGATACATTATAAGCATTATAACAACTTGTCACAAAATAACATAAATATTTGTTTTATTCAGTACGCATAGATTAAATAGAACAGATGAACGTTTTGATAATTTTAACATAAATTGGCTCAATATTTTCCTTTATTTAACAGAAACAATCATTAGCTACCTATTGCATGCAAACTAAGCTGTGATTATACATTCAAAAGACGATTATTAAGCCAGTGGCTAAGCAAATTTTTCTTCTATTTTTCCTACCAAAAATCTTTTAGACATATGATGTCTTCCTATCAAAAGCATTTTAACATATAAGAGTTTAATTTCATCAACAATTTAACGGGTACTGTATGTTCTTTTTTCTTAAAATTTAAATTGTAATACAAATAGATGGTATTTTCGTCTTTAATACTAAGAATCGTGATACAGAATCATAAAGGTGAGAAACAGTTCACTAGTCTACCCATAGGCGCACCCACGGGGGGGGGGCTATGGGGGCTCAAGCCCCCCCTAAAGGTGAACCCTTGGGAGTGAAAAACTTAAACAAAATGAAAATCGTCACTAATTAATTATTGCTATTATTATTATTTATTGTCTTCAAAATTTTTCTAAAGTATTTTTTAGCTAAAAAGATATTAGTTTTTAAATAAATACTTACAGAGAGTTTATGAAACACTGTTAAAGTTGGTTACAATACCACTGAAAAGATCAGATAATTATTTATGACTCTATAATGAGTTTTTGTTTGTGGGCTTGTGTTGTATGGGCAAATCAAGTGGTACAGAATATTTTGACGTTATAAGAGGGTTGTAACTATTATCGATCTCACTATAACCAAGTTAGGGAGTATTTTCAGCTCAGATCCCCCCCTAAACTAAAATCCTGGGTGCGCCACTGAGTCTACCCATACTTCGTACCAAACTGTTTTAAAATATGCAAAATTTTAATTTTATCGAAAATTTATCAAGTATTGCATGCCTTCTTTAAAAAAAATATTATTGCAAGTCTGTTTTATTCTCATTTTAGTTGTGAGAAGTATGATATAGAACAGGGCCGGCCTATATATATGTGTGCGACGGTCGTGCAAATGCAATTTTTGAGAGAGGAGCGGAAATGAGAAAAATATTAAAAAAAATAATATGGTAAAAACTAAAAATTTTATGCATTTTAAGTGAAATATAGCCCCGTTTGAGTACATTAATGACTTTTTTTTACTTTCCGAACATGTACCATGTAAGGGAAGTATTGTAATCATAAAAAAATTCGACTTCGAGATTTGGGTGTTTTTACACGTTTTGAGGGCTTCTGAATCCATTTATGCTATTTTTACGAGATGTATGTATGTATGTGTGTGTGTGTGTATGTGTGTTTGTGTGTATGTGAGTGAACACGATAGCTCCTGAACGGAGCATTCGATTAAGCTCAAATTGGATATATATGTCATAAACCACCGTCGCAAGACCGGTATTGATTTTGGTGTGTATAGGACTTATAGTTTTTCACTTTGGCTACAATTAAAAAAGACTTCTTTTCCGCGGAACGGTTAAGTCGAGTAAAAGAATTCCTTCGAAGATCGGTTTTTACATAAGTATAGTACAGAACGCTTACTGAAGTTTGAAAAAGTCAGTTAAAAGAATTGGTACTAGAATAGATCATATCGAAAAATAAAATAACGAAAAAGTACTAAATACTTTACTATTTAGTTGTTACTGTTTATAAGTTTTAGATTTTAGTTTTTAATCCCTTTAAAATTTGAACTTCATATATTAAATTCTGAAAAATTCCAGCTATAGAACACCCATACAACTTTTTTAAAGCTTTTCTGTACCCATTTCCATAGTAAGGGGAACCAAAACTTATTCTTGCACACACAGCATTTTGCTCTTAGGCCGGACACGATATAAAATAATAATTGGGAGAAATGGTTAAATTGATAGTGATATAAATAATAATTGGGAGAAATGGTTAAATTAATAATGATGGAATAATAATTATGAAAAATTGTTAAATTGATAATTTTACGTGGCAGTGTGGTTTCCTAAGGTTCATGTTTCCTTCTATTGCGGCACGCTTTGGACCAAATAATTTTAAAAACTTTTTTTTTTTCCTTTCCCTATGGATTTCTTTTTTCTTAAATACTTGAAATTTGATTTAGACATTCAAAATTTTCGTGATTTATCGAAGCAATAGCTATTTTTTTTAATATTTTTTAAAAATATACCCGTGCGAAGAACGGATGCACTCAGCTAACTAGGGATGGACGCGAGATGAAAAATAAGCCTGTCTCGTCTCGCAAACCAGCTGCAAAGCTTTTGTCTCGTCTCGCAAAACAGCTGACAAGCTTTTGTCTCTTCTCGCAAAACAGCTGCAAAGCTTTTGTCTCATCTCACAAAATCCCTATGATGATAAAACTGTCTCGTCTCGCAAAACAGCTGACAAGCTTTTGTCTCTTCTCACAAAATCCCTATATAGTAACGATAAAAATGTCTGTCTCGTCTCGCAAAACAGCTGCAAAGCTTTGACTCGTCTCGCATAATCCCTATAATCATAAAAATGTTTGCCACGTCCCGCAAAACAGCTGCAAAGCTTTCGTCTCGTCTCACAAAATTACTATATAGTAATGATAAAAATGTCGGTCTCGTCTCGCAAAGCAGCTGCAACGCTTTGTCTCATCTCGCATAATCCCTATAATCATAAAAATGTCTCGTCTCGCAAAACAGCTGCAAAGTTTGTCTCACAAAATCCCTACATAGTAATGATGAAAATGTCTAGTTTGAGTTTCTCAAAATAGCTGCAAAGCTTTGATCGTCTCGCATAATCCCAATATAGTAATGATAAAAACGTTTGTCTCGTCTCTCATAAAATCTGTCAATCTCTTTCTAGTCTCGTCTCGAAATTCATCCCTACAGCCAGTCAACAAACAAAATGAAATTCTACAGTATATGGTGCAGACTTTCCCCTTGTAAACAGGAAGCAGCCCGCTAACGGGCAGAATGCGTCTGCTAAACGAAACTAATTTTATACTTCGACGATTTACGAAATCATGTATCTCAATTGACGGGAAATTTGCGAACAATATTTAAAAACTAAGTGCGCTCACCTCTCACAAATTGAACGGTGTGCAACACTGAAAAGATGGTAAACGACTTTGATGAAATGCAATTAATCATCTCTTCCGTGAGGCAAGTAAAAACAAATTCACTGCAGATCAATTATCATTATTATTTTTTTTAAGGCACGCAGCTAAGTGTGGAAATTACACGATGAAAATTAATCGCTTTTTCCAGCATATAAAAATATTTACTTCGGTGATTAGACTAGCAATGTGCATTAACCCTTTAACGCACAGTGTTCCCGCTCTGGGAACACCAAACTCTGACGTTTTGACTGTTGCCAGTCGCGAAGAATAGACTTGATTTCTATAAAAATAGTTGCGGGTGACTTGGCTCCACGAGAATCCTTTACTTATTAGCACGTCATTTCCCGTCAAAAAATGGTCACGATTATTTTTAACGGCACTGACATCTGCTGAAAAATGGAAGAATGCGAGAACAGCTGGATCGATGTGCCCAATGCTGAAAAAAGGGGCAGCCGTTGCCATCGCTCGACTTAACGACCAGCAAGATGGCGGACGATTGAAACGTCCATCGCGTGCCACAGATCTAGAGACCTTTTTTTGACGCAGCTGGCAGCGCAGCACAGCCAGCACAAATCTCTTTCGGACTATAGAAGGGTCTTGTAGAAAAAAAAAAGTTTGATTACAACAGCAGCTACATATCTGCTTTAAGTCACACTTTTAAATAGATCGATATTCAAAGACCCGGGTTTGGAAGCAACAGTGAAAACAGAAAAGGAAGAGAATAAAAGAAATAGCTGTTTGTTTTCACAGTTTCGAAGTCATAACAGTTTGTGACTCTTAATGACTTTTTAATCACATGGATCTCATATTTCTAGAGTAAACAATGCTCAAAAATCAACATAGAGAAATGAAAAAACAGCTGTTTGTATCGACTACTTCAAAGGTCATATCAATTTGTAACTCACTCTGTAGCTTTTCATCACATGGGGTTCCGGATTCTAGAGTAAACAAGGCTCGAAATTTTTAAAAAATAATTTCAGTGTCATTCAACTTGTAATTTACTAATTTACTTTGTTAAACACCAAACATTAAACCCGTGAGTTAACCCTTTATCGCGCACTGATCCCGCTCTGGGAACACCAAACTCTGACGTTTTGACTGTTGCCAGTCACGAAGAATAGATTGGATTTCTATAAAAAATAGTTGCGGGTGACATATCTCCACCAGAATCCTTTACTTTTTTGCACGTCATTCCCCGTCAAAAAATGGTCACGATTCTTTTTAACAGCACTGACATCTGCTGAAAAATGGAAGAAGACGAGAACAGCTGGATAGATTGCCCAATGCTGAAAAAAGGGCAGCCGTTGCCATCGCTCGACTTAACTACCAGCAAGATGGCGGACGATCGAAACGTTCATCGCGTGTCACAGATCTAGAGACCCTTTTTTGACGCAGCTGGCTGTGCGCGAGCACAGCCAGCTGTCGTCAAAAAGGGGTCTCTAGATCTGTGACACGCGATGAACGTTTCGATCGTCCGCCATCTTGCTGGTAGTTAAGTCGAGCGATGGCAACGGCTGCCCTTTTTTCAGCATTGGGAAAGGGTTGCGCCTCAAAGGGTTAACTCAACAGAGCTAATTAGATTAAAGGTTAGCTATTGCTACATGTCAGTTTACGCCATTGAAGGTATGGGCGCCCATGATTACCTAAGACGATCTAACTTTCCCTTTATACCTTTAAACAAAGCTATTAAATAAATATTACACCGCGGTACAACAAACGTCTCCGCATGGAGCGGGCAGCACAGAAAGTAGACTTCAAGGAAAAACACTATAAAGCCAAAACATTGTCGTAAAAAATAGGAGGAAAACTTAACAACTAATGTAAATAAGCAGGAAAACAATGCGCCGAGTTGTCGGGACAATTACGGTGAAATGAAAATTATCCGCTAAAGCGACCGCACGTGGTTAAACGGAAGTCACCTCACCTCGTTAACAGTGAGCTGCGTAGCTCCCGAAATTAAAGTGAAAGTAATTATACATCTCTTGGAAGACAATAAAGAGTTGTGCCGACCTACACTAATCCGCGCACGCTCAACGAGCGTGCCTCGCCCTTGTTTATGTACAGAGTGCTTCAAAAATATCTGACACGATCAGGCGCGTAGCCAGGAAAATTTTTCGGGAGGGGGATATGCGCCTGGAAAATTTTTCGGGGGGGGATATGAACTTATATGTGTATAAAGAGACGGAATTTCAACACTAATCCAGAAATTTCGGGGGGGGGAAATATCCCGATATCCCCTCCCCTGGCTAAGACCCTGGACACGATTATGAAGGAAGGGTCTGTCAGGGGCGTAGAGAGTAGAGTTGGAGCCCGAGGCAAGATACCTTTTTGACCCCCCCCTCCGTTGCATTGTTTATCAAATTTTCTTTGTCTTACACGCTTAAAACTGAAAGAGCGAAAAAAAAAAAAAGATACATTGCAGAGCGATCCGTTTCCATGGAAACCTACCGGTATTTACGCGAAAGTGCTCTTTAAGTAGTCTTTTTTTTTTCTGAGAATTCTCCTCCCCGCTTCCTCTTTGTTTCTGAGAATCCCCCTACTCGCTTATTTTTATATTCCGCTACGCTCAAGCGCATTTTTTAAAACTGGGCCAAAAATCGCTCCGACTGATCGCTCGTTTGGTTTAAGCGTGTAGGGGACGATTTGCATCCCCTCTTGTCCTCCCTCACTATGCCACTGCGCATGATAGCTCCCTTGCAGGGTCCTTGCTAAAGGGGAGCGTAGGGGGTGTCTCCCACCCCCCTAAATACTCGCAAAATTCTATTGAACTTAGCAAAATTAGATACCTGGGTGGCAAACTTGGTAAAAAGATATTAACGAAAACTATACTATAGTTTACTTTTTATTTCCGGTACATTTGGCAAAATCAAGGCAAATCCAGTCGGCAAAAGTAAACAGTTGGTTATATAATTGACCAAAAAAATAAATAAGTTGGCAGAAACCGATTTTTGACTTGGCAGTTTATCGACACCCCTCCCCTTAAAGAAAGTCTTAGCAATGGCTCTGCCCCCCCCTTCACTCCCCTCCCCGAAGGTTGCTAGCATTTTTTTTTTATCATGTATTAGCTCTAAATGAAGTGAAAGGCGTTAAATTTAGCGCCAAAAATCTAAAAATACAATAAAAAGAAGTTAAATTCAGCGACAAATTCCGTGAAGGGTGCTAGGAGGAACCAAGATAATTCAGAATTGCGCTGCAACGCAGGGTCGCAAACGTCGTCATTAAATACTTATCACTTCGTAAGTCACGACTCGAGTGTAAATCTTTATTGCAAATTATTTTATTAATCGAAAATTGCATCACTGAAATACGTTTCATAACTGTCGAAAGAAAAACGAGTTTTAGCACAGCGTAGTTTAAATATTTAACCAACAGTTAAAAAAAAAAAAATCTTTTTTTGTTTGTGTATATGTGTGGGTGAAGTGATAATCAACAGGCGTTTTTGACCTTGCATAGCTATGTTAATTCCAAAATGTCTTGGTTACGTCTATCACCCTTTACGATTCTGCTATGTATTTTGGAAGCACCTTGTATTTACAAATTTTTTATCTTTACGTCCAAAATGAAGGTGAGCCCGTGAAAAATTATTTTACTCATAGTATACACCATTATTCTGGATATTTTGCATCCGTAACCCCCCCTCCCCCCGGTTATATGGCTACTGAGAAGATACATAACGTGCCAGCAACCCAGGTATGGGTAACATTTGGAAAGTTGCGGACCAAACTTTAAGATGTTAGCGAAGTCGCCGGCCGTATAATTGGGATTTATATGGGATTTTCAATGGTTTGTATGGGTTCTGATATGTTTGGCGAGCCGGAGGTTGCCCATATGTGCAGTAAACAAACGGATTAGCATATTTTTTCATCGGTATTTTTAAATTAACCTTTAACAATAAACAACTAATGTGAAAAAATTTGGAAAACAAAATAGAATTGTTTGTCGATGAAAATACTAGAAGTACCATCCCTAACTACTATTTAAAGTAAAATTTTAAAAAATATCAAGTTTAAAGATTCAGTTTTTCAAAATATTAAGTCACGGCTGACATCGAAATTTTTCGATTGTTTCAATTTTCATTCTTGACTGATAGCGATAAAAATTATGAATTGGCGAACATCTTTGATACGGCTAATATAAAAAAATTTCCGAATTGTGAATTACCTTTTAAAAAAATTGAGACATCAATTTTTTTCCATAAAATCAAAATTATTTTGACCCACTAAATTGCACGCCTGTAGAACGACTTTTTCCTGGCAACGAGTTTAAGTGCGGAAAAACTATATTCCTTCCTTACAGCTAGGAATATCTGACTATATTCCTTATCTACCATTTTAAACATATATTGGTAGATTTTTACCTGATAAAAACAATAAAAGGAAAAAAGTTGTCTCACAGATTATTATTATTTTATTTCTTTATTTATTTATTTATTTTTAACGTTTATATAAAAAGAAAGACAGAGAGCAAAATAGAAAATTAAAATGTACCAAGTTCTTCGATACTAATACGCTGAATATTGTAGATGGCTGAAGTGTGAAGGTCTAGCGTTCTGGCCTACCGCTCAGCAAACGGACTAACGGTCTGGAGAGTTTTGGTTCCTTTTCTCCAGGTGTAACATGAATACGCGTTAGAACCCCCTAAAAAGTCCTCCGGCCAAGACTTCCCCCCTCGCAGTCAGATACCCCTCATATAAGTACAGCGCTCAACTATTTAAAACTTAAATTATTTAATTTTTTTGTTTCATCTCAGGTGAATTTTAAGGTTACATATGAAACTCAAAAATGCTTGCAAGAAAAGTGAAGTAATTTTTTTTCTTGTTTTTCACACTGCATTATTGATTCAATTTTTTTTAAGTTAAGCGGTGGGGGGGGAATTGCAAGTGCCATTTACTCTAATTGCAGGTTTTATAAACGATAATTTAAGATTTTGCCATGAGCCGGATAGTTTTTACTGTAATATAGAAGCTTACAGCATTTTTGCTGTCAGTTTCAAAATATTATTTCCAGTATCCCCGACACATGGCGTTTAAAGTCTGAGGCATCGTATCTCTCAAACGGAAGAGCCGATTTTTATGTGGTATGTTTTGTCTGAAAGCCAGCTTAATCAGGATGTTTCTTAGCTATATTTTGTGATATTCCCTTCATATTTCCGGCAGGTGGTAATGGTTATCAAGACTTCTTTACATTTGCTGTAAAAGTTAAATGATTTTGAATCTGAAAATTTCAGTTTGTGCATTCAATGAACTTTTCAGAAAAAAAAAAAAAAAATTCTCAAACGTGGAATCGTACAGCAAAATATTTGGAAGAGTGCCGAATTTTGTCAGAATATTCGATTTCTAAAATTTTTCGTGAGAGTTTCATAACAGATACAGGTTTATCGTTTCCCATACTGTAATAATACGACGTGTGAAAAGATATCCTAAAAATGTTTCAAGTCGCTGACATAATTAGTTTTTATAGTATTTATGTTCATGTAAACATTATTTTCATATCCACATTTCATTTTCACATTTTTGTTCTCACATGCTATTGTGGCAAGGATAATTCTATAATTATTTTTATTGTGGCAACATTTTGGCGAAATAATATAGTATTCTAACTGAATAGAAAGTGATAAATAATGATATTAACGTAGAAAAAAAAAGTACCAAGTGTTTTGCCAAAAATACGTCGTACTTAAAAAAAATACTAATAATAATAAATTTAAGCTTGTTAGGTTTGTAACTAACATTCGAAAATCACTTAAGTTTTTTCGAACTACAAAAAAATAATAATAATAAATTTAAGCATTTTGGGTATTTATCTAACATTCGAAAATCACTTAATTTTTTTCGAACTGCAAAATAATAATAATAATAATAATAATAATAATAATAATAATAATAATAAATTTAAGCTTATTAGGTATTTATCTAACATTCGAAAATCACTTAATTTTTTTCAATCTACAAAATTTAAAAAGCATCACCGGATGAATTCGAAATCCATTAAATCGGTTACAACTGTTTTTTTGAGAAAGTTATACCTAATTGTACTGGTACATTATTTTTATTTGTGTGTCAGATCTCAAAAGTAAAAAAAAAAAAGATTTATTTTTTAAACCCACTCTCCTCGCCACTGTAACAAAAACCTGAAGATATCTTCATTGTGCTTTCACCGTTCCAAAAACCAAACAAAACAAAAAAAAAAAAGAAAAAGAAAAGAAAGGTGAATGTAAACCTCTACTCGAGAGGAATGTACGGATCGAGAGAGAGAGAGAGAGAGAGAGAGAGAAGCTCTCTTCTTCATAAAAGCGCTCAGAAGTAGCGCAAAAGAATTGATATTTCGTTCCAGAACAATGAAGCATAACTCACGAGGAAAAAGGAAAAAAAAAGCTATGCAACTTTCCAGATTCCAAGCATGCATTCAGGAGACGCGTTGAAAACTGCCAAAAGAAGGTAATCGGGAGTTGGGATTCCAGAAGACACAGCTGAGATGTGTTTTCTTATTTGTTTGTTTTTTTTTTTTTTTTTTTTTAAGAAAATCTTTTGGGATGTTGCAGTTATATTTGAACACTTCAGAAAATTCGTCACTCAGAAGCGTCAGCAAAACGTCATCGGTGTGAGGCAAGGGAGAAGTTTATAAAAACAGTGAGAGAAAGGATGGTTTCTCAAGATTGAAGGGGGGGTCGATCTCAGTAATTTTTTTCCGGGGTCCAGTTTTTGCTAAAATTGTTTATTTTGGGGAATTTAAATATCTATTTTATAGGAATTCTCATACTAATTTTTATAAATATCCCTTTTCTAATTTTTTAAAATAATTTAGAAAACAAATTTAAATATAGGGTAAATTGCCAATAAACGGGCCATTTTTAATCTACATGCTTAACCTTTGAGGCGCAACCCTTTCCCAATGCTGAAAAAAGGGCAGCCGTTGCCATCGCTCGACTTAACTACCAGCAAGATGGCGGACGATCGAAACGTTCATCGCGTGCCACAGATCTAGAGACCATTCTTTTGACGACAGCTGGCCGTTCGGCACAGCCAGATGTCGTCAAAAAAAGGGTCTCTAGATCTGTGGCACGCGATGAACGTTTCGATCGTCCGCCATCTTGCTGGTAGTTAAGTCGAGCGATGGCAACGGGTGCGCTTTTTTCAGCGTTGGGCAATCTATCCAGCTGTTCTCGCATTCTTCCATTTTTCAGCAGATGTCAGTGCTGTTTAAAAATAATCGTGATCATTTTTTTAACCGGGAAATTACGTGCTAAAAAGTAAAGGATTCTCGTGGAGCTCTGTCACCCGCAACTATTTTTATAGAAATCAAATCTGTTCTTCGTGACTGGCAACCGTCAAAACGTCAGAATTTGGTGTTCCCAGAGCGGGAACACAGCGTGTTAAAGGGTTAAACCCAAAGAGCGGAAAGAACGACACATTGCGGAGCGATCCGTTTCCACGGAAACCTACCGGTATTTTCGCAAAAATCCTCTTTAAGTAGCCTTTTTTTCTGAGAATTCCCCTCCTCGCTTCGTCTTTTTTTCTGAAAATTCCCCTACTCGCTTATTGTTATATTTCGCTCCGCTCTTGTGATCGAAAAACGCTCCTAAAGGAGAAGCGCGCTTTTGAAAACTGGGCTAAAAATCGCTGCGATTGATCGAATTTCGCTCGTTGGGTTTAAGCGTGTATTTTTAATGGAGGGGCAGTTTTAATCGATTATAATTTTGCGATGGGGCCGCAAAAAGGACCTAAATTTCGTGAGCATCGATCCCTGGATTTAACTAAATAACGAACATTGTTAATAATCAATATATTATATATATATATATATAAATATATATGAGATATATTTTTTATTTCTTTAGCTTTTTTTTATGAAAACCTTTTGATTCTTTTGATTCTTTGAAACCTTTTTTTTCTGAAAACCTTTTGATTCTTTTGATTCTTTGAAACCTTTGTGATTCTTTTAGTTACTTGTACGCTTCAGATAATTTGTCACTCAGAAGCGTCAGCAAAACGTCATCGGTGTGAAGTAAGGGAGAAGTTAATAATAAAAACGGTGTGGGGAAAATGGCTTTTCAAGATTAAACTTAATAAAGAACATTGTTCATAATCAATATATATCTGAGATAATTTCTTATTTATTTAGGGTAGGGTTTTAAAAAAAAAAAACTTTTGGGATTCTGTTAGTTACTTGACGCCTCAGAAAATTTGCCACTCAGAAACGTCAACAAAACGTCATCGGTCGGAATCAAGGGAGGAGTTCAATAACCCCTTAACCGTCGTATTATTTTCAAGAAAATGGTCATAAAAGTGCTTATTTCTTTTATTCCAGAAAATTGTATAAAACAAGTGCATATATAGTATATTTATTCATTTTAAGGTTTTGGACATTTTAAGCACTAGAGAAAAAAAAAATAATTTTTAGGAAAAGCCAACATTCAGGGTCATTGTGACTGAATGTGTGTTTTTTAGTAAGCAGGAAATCATTAAAAATATATGTTTTAAACACTAGAAGGTTTTATTAAACTTACTACGTAAAATAAGTAAACATTTCTAAAATTTTCTTTGAACATAAATTAAAAAAAAAAAAGTAAGCTAAGATTGCATAATGCATATCACAAATACACGTGTGTTTGAGTACTGCTACCATGTATTTAAAAATAAACTATCTCCGAAAAAAGTTAAAAATACTCTGGTATTGTCGTCTGTTGTGTAAAATTATATATTACAAAAAAATCCGTGCATCAGAATTGGAACGCTCTTATCTCGTTTATGTTTATGCAAAATTCTTATTTACAAAGTTCTTTATAAATTTTTTAAGAAAACGTAGTTTGGGAATATCCGAAAACTATTTCTGTTTCCCCAAAAATATCTAAATAGCGATTGGAATTTCAGAGCAACATCGACTTAAATGAAAAATTGATCAATTGAACCGTTTATTTCAGAAACCTTCATAAGTCACTATTTTTATGAAAGCGAGTTTGCATCAAAAACCTATAATTTGTGGGCACAGACACATGTAAAAAAATAAATAAAATAAAATAAAATAAAACTTCAGTTCAAGCCACTTTTACATCTCCACAGATCAGTCTGGAGTTTTTGTTTTGCAGAAAAACACTCCGCTTCTAAAAACAGTTTATTTATTTATTTATTTATTTATTCACTTTTCCGCAAACATTTTCCGTCTGACTTAATGGAGTTACTCAAATAAGTGGTTCAACTGTGAAGATCGTCGAAAATTGTCGATTTCGGTAAAAACCAGACAATGCACCGGCATAGCTATAAACTGATATTCTGCCTAAGAGAAGAATAGGCAGTTGGAAATTGACTGGATACATAGCTGAGATTATTCCTTCTTCATTTCTTCCCCCATTTTCGAAAACATTTTCGAATTTTACAGTTATTTAACCGTCTGATCATCTCGGAAATGGGCAAATAATGTAAAGTTGCTTTCACGGTGAAAAAAATTTTATGCAGTTTTAAAATTACATGTAAAATATAAATAATAAATAAATAAAATTTTGATAGGGAGATTTGTGATTACTAAAAAAAAAATCTGGAGTGACTCCACTCGACTTTCCGAACACTCACGATTAAGATCATTACCAAGCATTTAAATAAATTTTAATCGATGAATAATTCAAACATATATACCAAATTGAAGCTCGATCGAATGTACCGTTTAAACGCTAGCGCACTTTCAAGAATTTCTCCCCATAGGCCATAATGTAAAAGACATCTTTGTCGTAGCCCTGTAGAAAAACTATAAGTCCTATAAACATCAAAATCAATACCGGTCTTACAATGGTGGTTTATAACATGTATACCCAATTTGAGCTCAATCCAATGTACCGTTTAAACGCTAGCGCACTTTCCAGAATTTTCCTCCATAGGCCATAATGTAAAAGAAATCTTTGTCGTAGCCCTGTAGAAAAACTGTAAGTCCTATACACACCAAAATCAATACCGGTCTTGCGACGGTTGTTTATGACATATATATCCAATTTGAGCTCAATCGAATGCTCCGTTCAGGAGCTATCGTGTTCACTCACATACACACAAACACACATACACACATACACACATACATACATACATGTCGTAAAAATAGCATAAATGGATTCAGAAGTCCTCAAAACGTGTAAAAACACCAAAATCTCGAAGTCGAATTTTTTCATGATTACAATACTTTCCTTACATGGTACATGTTCGGAAAGTAATAAATAATAAATAAATAAAATTTTGATAGGGAGATTTGTGATTACTAAAAAACAAGCACCAAAATTAATAATTTTGATATTAAAACATATTTTATGATACCCGAGTGTTATAAATCATTTACAACATTGCAAATGCATTGCAGTGAAAACTAGAATAAAGAGGACGAGATTTTACATCACGGTCGTTCGGACGGTTAAAAGTTTCAGAAAATTAGTGATTACGAAACGCCAAAAAATGTCACGGGTGTGACACGATGAGGTAGGAGAAGCTGTTTATGAATATATCCAGAAGCCAGGGGCGTAGACAGAAATTTTTCAGGGGGGGGGGGGTTACAACTACTAAAACTCATACATATGTATACGTGTGTGTGATAATGTAGTGAAGAATATACATTTTGTATGGCAAAAATCTCGCATGGGTGGTGTTATAACCACCTACCACCCCCCCTTGGTTACGCCCCTGCCAGAAGCTATTTTGGTTTCCCATAAGCCGCTATTGGGACTGGAATTTCACAGCAGTAGCTATTTACCTAAATGAAAAAATAAACAAAACATGCTCAATCGATTTAAGTAAAAAATCTGGAGTGACTCCACTCGACTTTCCGAACACTTACGATTAAGATCATTACCAAGCACTTCAATAAATTTTAATCGATGAATAATTCAAACGTATACCAAATTGAAACTCAATCGAATGCACCGTTTAAACGCTTGCGCACTTTCAAGAATTTCTCCCCATATCCCATTAGGCCATAACATAAAAGAAAGTTTTGTCGTAGCCCTGTAAGAGAACTATAAGTCCTATACACACCAAAATCAATACCGGTCTTGCAACGGTCGTTTATAACATGTATACCGAATTTGAGCTCAATCGAATTTACCGTTTAAACGCTAGCGCACTTTCAAGAAATTCTCCCCATAGGCCATAATCTAAAAGAAATCTTTGTCGTAGCCCTGTAGAAAAACTATAAGTCCTATACACACCCAAATCAATACCGGTCTTGCGACGGTGGTTTATGACATATATATCCAATTTGAGCTCAATCGAATGCTCCGTTCAGGAGCTATCGTGTTCACTCACATACACACAAACACACAAACACACACACACACACACACACACACACACACACACACACACACACACACACACACATACACACATACATACATACATCTCGTAAAAATAGCATAAATGGATTCAGAAGCCCTCAAAACGTGTCAAAACACCAAAATCTCGAAGTCGAATTTTTTCATGATTACAATACTTTCCTTACATGGTACATGTTCGGAAAGTAAAAAGATAGCCAAAGTCAATCGATTTTGGTAAAAATCAGACGACGTAACTGATGGAGCTAAGAACTGCCTTTCTGCCAAAAGAAAGAATAAGGAGTTTGACTCAAAACACAGCTGTGGAATCTTTTCAGTTTCCTTAAATCTGCTCTCTTTGGAAATCATGCGACATTTGAAGAGCTTTTTAAAAAAATTAACTGCGCTAGACTCGGAAAAACTTAAAATGGCTCTTTACAAGTGGTACTGTGAACTGTTATGCAAACAGTGAATCTGTAGGAATTTATGCAATACCCGGGGTAAAAAATGTTAAACGTTCGGAATTTTCCAATATCTACCTTAACCCTTTAACTCGCAGTGTTCCCGCTCTGGGAACACCAAACTCTGACGTTTTGACTGTTGCCAGTCACGAAGAATAGATTTGATTTCTATCAAAAATAGTTGCGGGTGACATAGCTCCACCAGAATCCTTTACTTTTTAGCACGTCATTTCCCGTTTAAGAAAAATTGTCGCGATTATTTTTAAACAGCACTGACATCTGCTGAAAAATGGTAGAATGCGAGAACAGTTGGATACATTGTCCAATGCTGAAAAAAGGGCAGCCGTTGCCATCGCTCGACTTAACTACCAGGAAGATGGCGGACGACCGAAACGTTCATCGCGTGCCCCAGATCGAGAGACCTCAAAAAAGGGTCTCTCGATCTGGGGCACGAGATGAACGTTGCACGAGAACGGGGCACGAGATGAACTCGCTTTTTGAAGACAGCTGGCTGTGCCGGCACAGCCAGCTGTCTTCAAAAAAGGGGTCTCTAGATCTGTGGCACGCGATGAACGTTTCGATCGTCCGCCATCTTGTTGGTAGTTAAGTCGAGCGATGGCAACGGCTTCCGTTTTTTCAGCGTTGGGAAAGGGTTGCGCCTTAAAGGGATAGTCAGAAATGACCCATTCTCCCAATTGGAAAACATAGTATACAATAATTATTTTTTTTCACTATTCAAATGACTAATATCCTCTAACTAACGGATTAGAAGATAAAATATACAAAAAAAAAACTAAATGAAAATACGCCTGGATCTCAATTCGGTCTGTAAAGGTTTAATTTTGTGGAGTGCTTAATACTACCGGTTTGTTTGTTTTTAAAGCTGCCTAAAAGTTCTGTGACGAAAATCGCGCTTCGGGTGAAACACCCTTAAAATCCTCTCGGGGTGTTTGCAGTTGTTTAAACGCTTCAGGAGGTTTGTCACTTTAAATGTCAACAAACGTCACCGATGTGCAGCGAAGGGGGAGGATGAAGTTGTTTGGGACCGTCCAGAAACTATTTTGGGTTTCCTACAAGTGATTGACTGACTGTCCAAACACCGCTATGGCGAATTGAATTAACTGAATCGGTGGAACTTTCAAAACCTCAGTCACCGTTTTTACAAATGCAGTCAAATATGTTTTTACATTACATACGTTTATATTTATATTAATAAAGTAGTATTTACATTTTAAATCCTCACTACTCTAATCAGTAGCGTATATAAGTTTCCACTATTGTTACTAAAGTTAATATAAATGTTTTATGTAGAACAGAAGTTTTTTTTAATAACTGGAATTTTTCAATAATTGTTTTCAGAGAGGGCTGGGGCCCCCCTCGACCCTCAACGAGATTATCAAACGTGCATACGGGCAATGATCGCGATAACGCCTCTAGATGCGTATTTCACGCTTTAGAAATTCAGAATACGCCTTAAAAATTTCGGAATGCGTATTTTTACGCATTGCTTTTCCATATAAAATTAGGTATATTTTGATAAATAATTATTGCTGATTTTAAATTTAAAAAATCCAATTATTGCACTAGTTTTTGTTGAACTGACATTTATGTACCTAGACGTATAATCAGTTATTTATGTGTCAAATGCGATTTAATTATGTATTTGAATATTTAGCATAATTGTTCGTTCCTTTAATGACTCCTTTGGAAAAGAAAATACTCTCCAAAAAGGTTAAGGAGTATTTTTACTCTTCTGAAAAAATCCTAGATCGATCACTGCATACAGGGTTTATAATCATTTTTCAAACTGAAATTTAAGGAGTTTTTAAGGAGTATTTAAGGACCCCAAAATTTTTTTTTAAGTCCACTTTCTTCTGGTCTATATCAACGTCGTAAACTGGTAATAAAAGTTATTTTCAATATCGCGCCACAAAAAACTGAAACATAGTAACGTTTGCACTACAAGAAAACTTAATTTCAGGAGATTTTATATATAACTATCATAGTGAGATAAAAACATGTTTTAATGTAAATATTAATCCAAACTGAACATGGAAACATATACTAAACAGGTCAAGGTCACTGCAATCTGAAAGGTCGCAGATGTTGCGCATTTCATTAATCGCGGTTGTTACAGTTAATACAAAATATTAAAGAGTTTTTACAAAGTCCCGCATAATATTAAAAGAGTTTTGAGGGCTCTTAATTTTTTTAAATGAATTTTAAGGAGTTCTTATCTATCGACTATCATCATGAAGCTATTTGGCCTGTATGTATTAAAAAATATATAAATATATAAAAATGTTGAAATTTTGTGCTTCTCCCCATCAAGCATGACGTCTTGGATACTTTAAACAGAAGGATTTAAAACTACAAAAATAATGCGCCATTCATCATTTTAGGATTTTTTCTAGTTTGTCTACAATAACTGCTATAAACGTTTAACAACTTCAATTTTCATCAAAGAAACTTAATTTACTTTAACAGACTAAAAAGATATTTATTCGCCAGATAAATAGACATTTAATCACCAGATAAAAGAATTAAAGAATGTGGTTCATAAATTATTGGGGCAAACATTTGGAAAGAAAAGACAAAAGAAAACTCGAGGT